>BMAU01018771.1:0-475968 GCA_019973935.1 Trichonephila clavipes
GAAAATGTATCAATGAATAATCCTATGAATACCAGAGAACATAAAAACCGTAACAATCATCAAGATTTTGAAAAAAAGAAGACGCCCCAGTGTTCTGAATGCGGATCTTATGATCATTTTCGTCCACAATGTCTAAATTGAAGAAATATGGCTCTGAAACCATAAATAGACTAAAAGTAATTCCAAAAAATGCTTCACTCGACCCATATACTATTAGAGGTAAGGTGAACGGTTTTGAGATGCCTATCCTTAGAGATACAAGAGCCTCAATTGATATAATTTGTGAGAAATTTATTACACCAAATATGTTTACAGGCGAGAATGTGTGGGTCCAACAAATTCTTGATGAACATATGACCTGTTTACCTCTCGCAGAGGTAGAAATTGATTGTGAGTGGGGACATGTCATCATCAAGGCAGCTGTGGTGCGAAAGCAATTGGATCAGGGAAGATATATTTTAGGAAATCGAACAATTGAGCTCCTTAAATCAGATTTAGAGCATAATAGTTTACCGAGACGGGAAATAGTAAATGCGATTCAAACTCGCAGTCAGTAGAAAAAAGAAGCTGAACAGAACAGAACAAGTGAAGCGGTTGAAAAGGAGGAAATGAAGTTAGAAGAAAATTTAGCTGAAGATATTAAAAATCTGTTGCCTTTATTTACGGAAGAAAAGGACACAATGAGTTTAATCAATATTAATACTGATGAGTTCATAGAAGCCCAACAGAAAAGTGAAGAATTAGCTCCTTTGATTCAAAAGATAGAAAAGGGTATGAATAATGAAGCAAGCGATTATTCACTAACCAAAGGAAAACTTCTGATCAAAAGCAGAAAAGATAAGAATGGAGACATAAGACAACTACTGCTTATTCCTGAGAAATTCCGATCGTCCATTCTGAAAACGGGCATGAAGGTACATCAGGCCATTTAGGTGTCACGAAGACGAAGAGTCGGATTGCAAGATATTTTTACTGGCCTCAGTGCTATAAAGAGATAGAGGAGTTTATGAAAACATGTGATCCCTGTCAGAGGGCAGGTAAGGCAAATGATCAGAAAAAAGCACCAATGCAATTAGTTCCTGTAATAAGTGAAGTTTTTTCCAAATTAAACGTTGATGCAGTAGGACCCCTTCCCACTACACCTACAGGGAATAAATATTTGTTAACTGTCATGTGCATGTCCTCGAAGTACCCTGTTGCAGTGCCAATGCCTGATATAGCGTCCAATACAGCTGTGTTGGCTTTGTTCCAGATCTTCAGTAGAATGGGTTTTCCTAAAGAAATTCAAACGGACCAGGGAACTTCATTCACGAGTATTTTAACATCAGTATTTTTTGAAAACTTTGGAATAAACGTTGTTCGAAGTTCGGTTTATCATCCTCAGAGTAATCCCGTCGAAAGATTTCACAGAACTCTGAAAAGAATCTTAAGAGTGATATGCATTGAATCCTCTCCCGAATGAGAAAAACAGTTTGCCAGCTGCACTTTTCGCTTTAAGAACCATCACTCATGAAAGCACAGGGTTTACTTCCGCTGAATTGGTCCATGGGAAAAATTTGAGAACACCTATAACTCTTTTGTATGAGAATTGGATGGGGACTACAGAAGAGGTGACCCCCGTTGTTGAATACGTTTTCCATCTCATAAATCGACTTAAAAGTTGTCAGGAATTAGCCATTGAAAAAATGGAAGAAACGAAGATTAAAAGAAAGGCATGGTATGATAAAAATTCTATTAAGCGTGAATTTTCAGAAGGAGATTTAGTGTTAGTGTTAAAGATGAATCGACCTAATAAACTATCTGTGCAGTGGAAAGGACCAGGAAAAATAGAGAAAAAAATTTCAGAGACTAATTATGTGGTGAGCTTTAACAACAACACCGAGTCAAATCAAGTTTTTCATGTAAATATGTTGACGCCGTACTACAAAAGAGCCGAATTTATAAATATGATTAACAGTAGAGCAAAGGAAGATTCGAACGAATTAGAAGAAAACTTCCCCTGTATCGATTCTAACTCGAATATTTTTGACTTCGATGAAATGACAAAACACAGTCAGTTAGGAAACCGATTGAATGTTCATTAAATAGAGAAACTTAAAGAAATCATATGCCGTTATTCTAAAATATTTTCCAATGAACCAGGAAAAACGCACTTGGTAGAGCATGACATTGAACTGATAAATGATGTACCTATTAGGACAAAACCATACAGAATGTCGGCACGGCAAACTGATTTATTGCAAGAAGAAATAAGGAAAATGTTGAAGTACCAAGTAATAGAATTAAGAGTCAGATTATGCTTCACCCATGCTCTTAGTTGAGACACCTGGAAAAGATCCTAGGCCTTGCATCGATTATAGAAAACTGAATGACGTAATAAGAACTCAATTTTATCCCTTACCAAATATAGAGCATAGAATTGAAACTGTCGCAGCTGCCAAATATATAACCTTACTTGACTTAACAAAAGGTTATTGGCAGATTCCCTTAACTCCAAAGGCTCAGAGCGTAGCAGCATTTACCACTAGTTTTGGAACTTATCGTCCATTACGTATGCCCTTCGGGTTAAAAAATGCGGCCCTATTATTTCAGCAGATTGATGGCTGAACTACTTCAAGGGTGTGAGAAGTTTGCCCTACCATATCTAGACGATGTGGCTATTTTTTCAGAAAACTGGGATGATCATATAAGCCACATAGATAAAGTACTAGAACGGATACGGGATGCTCGGTTAACAATCAAACCAGCAAAATGTAAATTCGCACAAGATAGCGTTAAATATCTTGGTCATGTCGTAGGGTTAGGAAAGAGATCTCCAGCTCAATTGAAAGTTCAAACAATACTAGATTTTCCAGTTCCAAGGACTAAAACCCAGGTTAGAGCCTTTTTGGGAATTGCGGGATATTATCGGCAGTACATCCCAATGTTCTCTAGTTTAGCAGCACCACTAACAGAACTGTTAAAGGGGGAAATCGAAGAAAGGATACATTAACTGGACTTCGGAATGTCAAGAATCCTTTGTACAATTGAAGGAAAAACTGTCGACTAACCCTGTTCTATATGCCCCGGATTTCAAAAGACAATTTATTCTTCAAACTGACGCCTCTGACACGGGTATTGGAATAGTCCTGGCTCAGAGAAATGATAGAGGGGAAGAGCATCCCATCCTGTACCTTAGCAAGAAATTTTCTGACGCCGAGAGAAGGTTTACTGCACAACTGAAAAAGAGTGTGCAACTATCGTTTATGCAGTAAAAAAACTTAATTGTTACCTTGATGGACAGCAGAAATTTATCATTCAGACTGACCATAACCCATTAGTTTGGTTGAAAACTAATGCAGGAACAAATCCGCGCCTTATGCGTTGGTCACTTGCACTACAACCATTTAATTTTGAAGTTATTCACATAAACCCGGGAGAAGTCATGCCAATGCAGATGCCTTAAGTAGGATTGATTAAATTTTTATATATATTCCCCAAGAGTGTATTATTACTCCCACCTCTATAATGAACATAAATTCTTTATTTTAATTTTTTTCTAAATTAAAATAATTCTGTAATTTGTATCTATCTAATAAGTTGTCATTTTCTCATTTATTTGAATTTTTATATGTTAATTGTATTGTAGTATGTCATTCTGGCCAGAAGGGAATCGTACACTGTTAAAAAGGTAGTGTTACCTAGAACTTTTAAGTGATATCTCCTAAGTGATTTTAGTGGACCTTAAAAGAACAGACTTTTCCTTCATCAGAAAAAGTTCTCTCTAGAGGAAGGAGGAGTTGTGGCGAATGTTCCGAGGAAGTGGGGGAGAAGGGTTTACTAGAATCCCGTTCCCTTACGTTCCGGATAGACTCGTCTGAAAAGGACATGCGGAGGACCGGTTTTGAGGGTCCCGAAGAGAGTCAGACGATATAAACGTGCTCTGGATGTAAGATTGTTTTTTAGAATATTATGTAAATAAATTGTAAATATTTATATAACTAGCCTGGCTGTGAATTTCGTAACCAATACGTCACATCCTCCAAAAATAAATCTTAAAACCTTCCTTTCGTAGATACTTATCATGATCTCATCTGTTCGAGACATGGGTCAAGTTTCACATGTGTAAGTTAATACTGATCTTCATATAGTTTTATACAATAGAACATTTGTTTTCCTTTTGATTAAATTCGATTTCATACATATATTTTCCTATTCCATTAATACATCTATTAGACATAGTAATTCTCTTTTGGATTTCAGTAGTACAATCGTTTATATTGTTAATTTCGTAACCTAAATAAATGAAACTGTCAACAACTTCAAAATTGTACTCTTCAATTTTAAAGTGGGGATTGTTAAAGCATGATTTAGTGCAAGGCATGTATTTGGTCTTGTTTTCATTGATTTTCAGTTTCATTCGGATGACCTCTTTCTCTAAAGATAAGAAGGCTTGTCTTAGTGCGGTGGTTTTCCGTATAAAAATCTACCTGTACCCAGCATGTCAAACTCGTATGACATTACGGGCCACATGGTATATTTTATTATACGTTCGGGACCGTGTGTTTTCAAAAAAATCAATAAACTACGATTTTATAATGCATTGTGCTTTTATAAAACTCGCTGCAAAGCTCTTCGTATTTCATACTATACACAAGCTTTTACCCCCTCCCCCCACTTTGCTGGGTATTTCATAATGTGTTGTATGAATATATATTGTTTATATATTTTGTATGAATATATTTTGTTTATATATTTTGTATGAATATATATTGTTTATATATGTTGTATGAATATATATCGTTAATATATTTTGTATGAATATATATTGTTTAAATATTTTTATTATTTCTAATGGGCTATGAATTGGTGATTAACCATTGAAGACCTAGTACATCCCCCGGGATTTGGTATCTCTTTTTAGTGCGGCACCATATAGGCGGATACCAATCGCCACAGGTAATTTTGACGCCCAGTTTCCTCACAAGAGGGAGTACCTGAGCTCTGACGATGCGAACCTGTACTAGGAATGAATTTTACTGAGAGCATCCAAGCCAAGCAGACACTCTAGGGATCTTTTACATGCATTATAACCATACGGCATGGACGGTGTCGATTTTCTGTATCATGAAAATCCACAGCCATGTGCCGGAATCCAACACGCAACTTTAGGTGCAGAACACCAGCGACAAAGCAGCCACGCCACCTAGCCGATCTTGTTTATCTCTCTCTCTCTCTCTCTCTGTGTATATATATAATAACTTATTGATATCTAAGGCTTAGCATTAAGCTTTCGATTATATGAAAAAGGATTTTTATAACTCTCCATCATGATTTTAAAAAAGATAGGAATTTCCAATAATAATTTCTAAAAATGAAGTAAAATTATTTTTAACACACCCAAAACCTCTTGTCCTAAAAGAGATTTCCGTAAAACCCATTTTTATTGTATCTCTACTAAACAAAATAAACATGATTGCCAAATTTCAAGTCAAAATCTAATTTTAAATCTAATTTTAAAATTGATCATAAATGTTGATTGAAGCTAATCCTTGATCTTTTATTTTTTCTGGATTTTTTTTCTTCCAAACATAGCCCTTACTCGTATAGCAAACGATAAATTTTAGGAAGCCAATTAACTAAGGACATGTATAAAAATCTAGAATTCAAACTTCCATAGACGTTTTCTTCGACAAAGAATCCCATTCTGTCTTAATTGATTTCATTTTTAAGCTTTCATCATTGTCGACAGATTGAGATGGAGTAAAAGTACGAAATTGTAACAAACAATTTTTAAAATCAGAAAATCTTTGATCTGTAATTTCGTTCTTGGTAATTTAATTTAGTGAGCACATTCATTTAATTTTAATTTTGGGGATTTAATCAATAGATATTGACATTTTTCAAAGTGAGAGAAGTTTTCTTTTTCTATTTATTTTCGCCAAAGTAATATTTTTATTATTATGAAATAGAGTTGTAATATCCTAATTTTCACCTTGAAGATTATATTAAATATAAAAAGATGTCTTGTAATATGCACTGAGAAAGCCACGTCATTTTTCCATTGTTCATCTTGTAATTCAATACATTCATAATTTTTGTTTCGTAGAAAATTATAATTTCGTCTAGCAATTTGAAACGTTTTGACACTTTTTGATTTGGCAGCTATTGAACTTTTCTATAGTAGGATAGATAATTGTATTCTCTCCAGTGGCGTAACGGAGAACATTTGGGACCCCCTGCAAAGTCAAGTTTTGGGCCCCCACGTTGAATTTTACAAAGGGTAGGCACTTGCGTCAGTAAGGCTTTGGGCCCTTAGAACCCGGTGCCCCCCGCGATGCGGGGGTGTACGTTACGCCACTGATTATCTCTCTATATCTTCCTAAAATGAGCCAAATTGACAATGATTAACTCTATGTTCTCGAATTTAATTTAAAATTTTGGTGACTCTTTTTAAAACAAGTCCTATATTTACAACATTGGAGAACAGTATCAACTGGTGAATAATACGATGGAAATATTTAAAATTATTATTGCTATGTATCTTTCAATATTGCTACCACTCCTTTAAGAATATTGGTCATGATAGATTCAACATCATAGAAGAAAAACTAACTTTTTTACAATGGAAAAACTTATATTTCTTCAAAACATCTTTAAGTATATTCAAAATATTAGCTCCATTGGTTGTATTATGAGCATGAATGAGATTTTCAAAAGTTCTGCACTTATTTTTTAAATTAACATCACATCCATAAATGAAAACGACCAGCTCCTAAAAATTTCGAATATCTGTACTTTCTTCAATATTGCAATAAAATAGGATTCAAATATTGATATTGTTGAATTATGCTTTCTCAAATTCTCGACTATTTTATCACCTGTGCTATCTACAATATTTCAACTTAAATGTTCACTTTTAATTTGCTTTGTTTGCGCTGAAGTTAATATTTCTGTTGTTTTACATAAACATTCTCTAATGAATTCACTTTCAGTAACTAATTCGATCTGCTCGTGTGATTAAATGTGAAAATATATAATATTATACATCAGTGTATATAATCTTCAACGAATCAGATGTGTAGAATTTATTGTTTTTCAAGAATTTATCTCAATTCGGACAGTTTGTCTTCACCAAATTTTGCAAAGTGTTGGTCATAATTTGTTTCGTGAACTGTGTCATAATGCTTTGTAAGATTATATTCCTTTGCAAAGGAGAAATAGAGTTTTTAGATAACTGGAATATTTAGTTCTTGTTTTAGACACTGAAAATACCGCAGTTCTCATCTTCTAGAAAATTACGACCTTCTCTCTCTCCTCTTGAATTGATCTTTCTTTACTCTTTCATTACAATCCACTTTCATTTGCAAACAATTAAGTATACACTGTCTTTATCTCAAACGTTTTAAGTATTTTTTTAAGAAAACACCATTCGACTGATTCTTGCTGATTGGATACTTCAACCAGCGAAGGAAGAAGAGAAATGAAAGTAGCACACACGGAGAATCCGGATACCATCTATAGTTAAGAATGTGTATAATGTATTTCAGAGATCAAAATTCAATAAAAATTAATTTATTCTAGTAAAATCAAATCAAAATGTTTTAAAAATATTTTTAATCTAAATGTTGTTTATGTTATAAAAAGAAAGGATTTCTTTTCAAACAAAAATAGATAACAGGCACCTCAAAAAAAGAAACTATAAAATCAAAATAAATAAAATAAAAACTTTTAAAGCCAGATACTTAAAAAAATTAAAGAGTATCGACGTGTCGCAACTTAGGTACTGGCGAGCCGCGTGTTTGGCATCACTGATGTAGATCAACAGATATTTAGATTTTAGCATAAAGATTATCACTCGACATTTCGTCTACGTTGTTTTTAAGACATTGGCTCCCTTCCCAGCCCCTATAAACGAAGTTTATATACACCACTGATTGCCTGTCAAGACATCGTATCCCGGACAGAAATTATATAAAACTCTTGTGTAAAAGGTGGGCGTTAACCCTGCCGGCTTATCTAACTCACGGCACCATGATCCAAAATAATTGTCCAATCCATATTCTGAAATCAATTTGTAATAACAAAATGAAGGAGGAACACAAATAATATATATATTTTGAAGATTTAAAATAGAATTTTCAAATTCAAAACATTTCTTAATTCTTGAGCTTTCTTCTTTTCCGATTTTATTTTGATGAGTCTCTCTCTCTTCCGAACATTCATTTTCATCAACTAGGGGAAAAAAAGAAAAAGGAGTGCATTTCTCCCCCTATTAAATCTGTCTAAAGATTCAAATCAGAGATTCATATATTTTTATTTTCAATCAGAACCAAATTTTTGTTTAACAATAAGAAAATAATGTTATGAAAAAATTAAAAAAAAGAGCATTGTAAATAGTTAATATCATGTGGCATTTGTTTTCCGAAAATGTAACAGATAAAAACTTAGAATAAAAACATGTGGATGAAGGAATATCAGGCAAATTTTTAAAAAAAATGAAGAAAAAAAATGCAAGACGTTTGATTAAATAATTATTGACATAAATTGCGAATTCCGGAAAAAAACGAAATCATTTTCCTTATATTACCTTAAGACTCAGTTTTCATAAATTTAGTACACAATATTGAAAAATTGGTGAATGTTGTGTGTAAATTAATAAAAATCTGATGCATTACAAAATACTTATTGTAGATATAACTAATTATTATTTTGCTTTTTTTATAAATTACTGTCTAAAAATGAATTTTCCCACATACTTTTCTTGGATTTTCGTTTCATCCATGTGTCATGGCGCCATCTAGATTCGGTTGGATATACTAAAATATACATGCATTCTCCTCTTGAGAAATTATTAAATTGAATTTAAATTTTTGTAGTTCATAAAAGAAAATTAATAGAAAACGAAATAATTAGTATTTTCAACTTTTAAATGCATACAAAACTCTATCCCTTATTCAACTTATTAAATAATGATAAAAAAATTTTTAAAAATTTATACTTTTACTCCAATAGGTTTATGTAGCTATAATATTATTCCTTAAATATATCAATACGATTTGGATAACACACAAAAATATATTGATCTTCTCAAAACTCATTTCATGATTAAGATAAGTATGCTACAAAAGTAAATTTTTTTTGAAATTTGAAGTCTCTATTCCCCTTTAGTGGTAAAAATAAATGAATAGTTAACAAAGCAAAAAAACATCTTAGTAAAATTGTTTTAAAATTAAGTATTTTAAAGCATTGGATGGGATTCATATGTAAAAACATCAGGCGTGGTATAGTTTTGATACTAATTGAATTGCCATTGAAAAAAAATTGTCTTCACCAAGTAGTTAAATATATATATTTTTATTAATTTTTATTCCCGATATTTTAAGAAGTAAGTTATTTTTTTTTAATACATATACAATTACAATCATTACAAACAACTTGTATTTTTCTGTTTATGCATTTAAAAATCATAAAGCAAATTCCTTTTATTTTAGGAAAAATGCTTAGTAGTAATAACAAAGAGACCAAGGTTTGTTTGTTTTTTTAAATTGATACCATTCAGAACCACTTGTAAGTCGATCTAACTACCTCAATGTTGCACGAGACTAATAACGACATGGAAAGCACGGGTGTATTTTACCAATTCGAGAACCTGCATAAAATACGGGTATTAGAGAAAAATCCACATTTATACTGTCATAGGTGACAACCGTGTCAGTAATTTAGCCTGTAAGTACGCGTTGGCAGCTCGGAAGAATATTCTCAACTGAAGTGAGCCAGCTTAAGTGAATATGCGACTCACATCACGAGAACGCGCATTATTAGCTCACTCACAGTTCCTAATGAACTTAGAACTCAACTGAAGCTACGTAAGGGGCTTTATCGTTTACTTTGAAAGGAATGATTCATAAATTCGAAGAAACAGAGTTTTGCCCAAACTTAGGACAGTTATTCGCCCAAACAAAGGACAGAAAAGGTGATAACAGATGTTTCAGCTGTGTATGGCAGTCGACAGACCACAGAACCCACATATCGCAAACAGTGCTGGAACATTTCTTGTGGCATGTCACGTTTTGTGCGGAAAATGAACAATGCAGCTTCTCAGAACGGCAGTCATATTAAATGCCGTCGAATCGGCTAATTCGTGAAGGTCTCGTGATAAATAAAATCCCGTGTTTCCCACTTAATTAAAAACCGTCATGATACTTAAGTCACAATTGTTAAATCCAGGTGCAATTTTAAAATTTGGTAAACGGTAAATTGTGTTCAGATTTGCCAAAAGGTTTTCAATAAAAATAATTAAAAAATACATAGTTTTGTTTACTTTTAAACCAAATGTAGTATGTTTACCTATATGCGCTGTGATTATGACCAATTAATTTATTGCAATCTTTTAAAAAGTGTTTCAATCAAAGGCTAAAGTTTGTAACAATGAAGTGAATGAACTGATTGGCTAGAAGCACATGGGTACATTTATCATGTAATTGTGAAGTAACATGAATTTAGCCCATTTTTCACCCAGGAAATGAATGTAAGAAATAAAACTTAATATTTACCTATTATTTTAAGTATGTTATTGTTATTTTTGTTATTATTGTAACACTTTTTTTTACATTATACAGCGTTATAAACCCCTTCCGCAGATTATCAGAACTTTTTTTTTTTTTTTTTTGCTATCCTACTTCCCATATCAAGTTCAGTGCCATTTATGTTGTTTGATCAAAATTCTGCTGCATAAGTAGAAGACACTTTTTATTTGTTATACATTTTAAGACATTAAGTTGTTTGAAAAGAATTAGGCAATTTTCATGGATTATACAATTGAAGGGAAATTTTAAATTTATTACTCAAAGTATTAGTACGAAGAAAACTTTAGAATTTTTGGTATAGATGTCTACTAATGGCCCTTTTTAATTATACAATGCATAATTATTTATAAATACCTATTGACTTATTATTAAATACATACTAGGTTAATTTTAGTATCAATGTTAATAATATACACATATTTTGTTAAAGGGATAATTTTAACTATTTTGTCAAGATAGTTTTTCATTCTACTAGGCAATATTTCTCATAAGTATTCAATGGAACATTAATCCTTTCGCTGCGCAGTGCTGAGTCTGCTACGTGTACTTTGCCCGTGGACATCGCGGGATGCTCGGTGAGTGGGTTAATAATAATAATTTTTAAAGGGTAAACTATGATTTTTTTAATTCAAAATTATGTGGTCAAGAATAAACTGAACTGAACTCATTGGCGCAACAGCCCATGAGGACCAAGGCCTACTGAGTCTATCTCAGTTTATGTGACCTTAGGTTCTGGGGTACATGTGCAGATATTCCTGTCAAGTGGTCAGCCTGACGTGAAGCCCCCAGCGTTCAGTTCCCAAGCAAGCTTGTTACTCATTTATCGATCTACTGAAGGGATGATAGGCTGAGTCGACCTTTCTCAGCCCGGGATTTGAATCCCGAATATATGGCGTGGAAGTGCGATACTCCACCACTCTGCCATTGGGCTTCCAAGAATAAACTACTCTACGCAAAACTGAAATTTGCTACACCATGAAGAAGTTTCACTTTCAAAAGGAATACACGTAGTTTCGTGAAAATAGCAAACACGATAGGGGAAACTTTCATGTTCAAATAAGTTAAAATTAAACTAAAATATGCATAATAGAACTGCTTATTCATTATTGAATGCATAAGTCTCGAACAGTTAGTTCTATAAGCCTTTAAAAAGCTAGGTATACTGTCAATAAGACCATTAATACTATCTTGAGATACTGCTTACCAATCGGAGTTCACTACAGATTTCAACTTCTCTATAGTTATTGCTCTGTTGACTGAAAACCCTGTTAGGGTAACCTTGCAGTCTATCAAAAGATTTCAGTTCCAGTTAAGCTATTGAGAATGCCTCATACGACATTAGACCAAGCATTGCCTAATCGAATAATATGATGGATGTGGCCTACATAAATGGACAAACCAATAAGCTTCCTTACAAGTCTAGGTATCTTGAACTCCATTAAACATAAGCTTTCTCAATGTAATCATTTTTCAACATACACTGAATTAGAGCTCACAATAAAAACCCATTATATGATTCCGCAGACTTTTGAGTAAAAAGCTATTATTGAGAGTGAAGTCTTTGCTGTTCCAGTTCCTCGCATTTATCTAAATAATTATTTCAAAAATTGTATCCACGAAACATTCAGCAAATTTGTGTGTCATTGTGATCTTTTGCGCCTTATGCGCGATCTTTCCGGTATATGTTCAGATGATCCTGCGTTTATTTTGTAACATAACCCATAATTATTAACATATCCAATTCAATACGCGTGACAATTACTTACTCGAAAAACCAAGGTTATGCATATATAGGATACTGCACCATTCCACAGCCGATAATTATTGTTATTCGGTTCGTTGACGTCTCCGAGGCATATCCTACGCTTTTTCCGTAAATCCGATACTACAAACCGTCACCGATAGAATACACAGAATGAGCAAGCTGCTGGATTTTAATGCCAGAAGCATTAAAAACTAGCGTTTGGTTAATGGTATTTTTTCTTAAGTTGTGTGCAGTTTCACTTTTGTTGAGAATTTATAAAGTAGTGCTTTTCAAATTTTCAATATTTGCGACCCGATTTCCAACCATAATTTTCATCGCTCCCCTTCCCCCATAAAATAACAATGCATTGAGTGTAATAATAATGTACTTTGGCACTAAAGCTACCTACGTCCTTTATTATAAACCACACAAATTTCCAAGATAAGTTTTAAATTTTGTATATGTAACAAATGTTTTAAGTAAGTTACTTTTAAATATTACTAAATATTGAAATATTACTTTTAATATTTTTATTGTGCAGGAATATATTTTGCTTTGCTTCCTTTAAAAAATAACAATATTTTTTTAAAAATAATCTTTTATTTTACACTTTTTAATATGCTCGCGCCCCCCACGTAGGGTTATCACGCCCCAAATGGGGCATGCACATATGCCCAGTTTGAGAGACGCTGGTATAAAAAATAAAGTAAAATTTTACTGAATATTTTTAGTAAGATCTATAAAAATCAATTTTATAAATCATACACATATTTTGCACACCATTTTAATTTCAGCTTTTTAAGATTTATCTAAATAGGCCATACTTATATCATATTTAAATTTACAAGGAAAATGGGGTATTATTTACAAGGGTATTAAAATAATCTTGTGTACAATATATATATATATATACATAAGAAATATGTATTATATATCAAAAATAAGAAATAATAGATAAAGAACATAACAAGAAATAGCATAATAAAGATATAAAACCTGAACATGAAGAACAAAATTATAGAGAAATAAAAAAAGAAACTACAAAAAAGAAGAACCTAGCGAGTCAGAAAGCAATTTCGGACTTAGGACCGAATAAGTGGGGTTAAACTAGTTTGAAGGCGCCATCCTTCCCCCTTTGCAACTCGGTAGGAAAACCAAATAAAATAAAATAAACAAAACTTCAGAGTTTGGATAACTCAGAGAGTATGAAAAAACCACTCATTACTATTATGTAACAAACTCTCCCAAGCTCTTAATGCAGAAAAATCACAAAATAATTACGTAAGAAAAGTAGAAAAATGCTAAAACAATTACATAAGAAAAGTATCTTTCAAGAAATAATTTAACAAAATTTCTTTACTCACAGAGCTTTTACGAGGAGAATCAAGCGTCTTGACATTAATGAAAATCGATTATTCACCAAGTTAAAAAATTCGAAAATACATAAACACATCTTTTGAGCTGACTTTTAAACCAGCAAGCAAAGACAGGTATAAAAAAAGACGACAATCAAATATGGTAGAATTTGAATTGGTTGATTGTCAAAAATGTAAATTTGCTAGGCTCTAATTTGGTTGGTTGTCAACAATGTGTAAGATGTTCAAGATGTGTGTGGAAAAAATAGATAGAGTATATTTTATATATATATATATATATATATATATATATATATATATACTCTATGTATATATTGAAAATATTTATTTTTTTATTCACCCGCCCTGAAAACATTTAAAATATCTATATAGAATTAATATATCATTTTGTATAATTTAACCTTCACACAAAAATCTGGAATTCAAAACTGTTATTAAAGTAAAGTTGAAACTAACCAGATCTATGTGTTGAAGCTTGTTTACATAAAACATATCTAAATGCGTTTAATATATATGCATTAAAAACGCTCAGTTAAAAGGTTATATAATGTAAAATGATATTTTAACACTGTTGTTTGCAGTGCATTTATTGATATTTTAAACCATCCGAATGCGAACCATATCACTGTATTTGTTAAAATACGACATAAAAAGTTTACCTGAAAAAAACTAATTGTAATATAAATGCATTATTCATCTTTGTTTTAATGAAAAGCTTTCAATTCAGGAAGTTTTCAGATTGATCTAAAATACCACTGAAATACCTCATATATTTTAATCAGTGTTCCGATACAGTTAATGTAGAAAGCGAAATCAACTACATAAATGAATAATGATTCTGAAGCCGGAAAATGGCGCAGTCATGTTCTAACTGCTGCTTCAATAATTTAGGTTAATTTGCAATAGTCTAGACATGCAGTCAATACATCAATGATTTTATAGCGTTAAATCTCGCTAAATGAGGCAAATTTAACTTCATAAAATGACTTTAACCATTTGCAGATTATACAGTGTTTTCCAATTAATCTATATTTAGTTTCAGAACATTTCCAAGCATTTTTAAATGGTATTTGTAGGGAAAAGTAATAATTCTGTACAGCAATATGAAGTCGGAAATTAAAAGTGTTGTCTGAAAAAATAAATGTAAAATAAATGAAAAAAAAATCTTTTTTTATTTACATCAGTGCCGAAGTCTTGCTAAGAATGGTTTGGTACAAATAAATGCTGAAATATCCAAACTATTACCGTTGATTGTTGAATAAATGCCCTTACAACACTTGGCGTGCATTATGACAGGTATAAAGTAGCACAAACTTGTTCTCTATTGCAACAGCAACAAAACAGTCAACATCATTTCAACAAACATTTCGAACATGATGAACCAATCTACGATCATTGAAAAAGCAGAAATGCATCCCATAAATGAAATAATGGCACGAAGGTCGTATCATGAACATTTTCCCAACCGGGCAATTCCAGGTTACAAAGATTTTTTCGCGTTCATACCGCCACCTTCGTTAAAATGGATAATTTTATACAAGACTGGATGCAGATTGATCAAGGCAAGCAGAAATGTATGCATTCTGACAGAGGTTAAATAAAAGATTGATTGTACAAAATACTCATGTTGAGTAAACACATCGTATGGGACATTCTACATTCTGATTCTAGTGCATTTCTGATATATTCTGATTATCTTTGCATTTTGCATTCTGATAGAGGATAAATAAAATCTAAGAACTTACATAAGATTGATTGTACGAAACACTCATGTGAATAAACGCATCGTATGGGACATCTTGCTTGAGGAAACACAAAATCCATGCCCTTTACAGCCTGAATGCGGTTGATTTCTCTCGCTGTTTTTTTAGGTAGAATGTACAAGCTTCTCTGAAATTATTTTCACACAAATGCGGTTTCTTTTAACCAGACGATGTTTCCAATATTCTTAATCTTCATATAGGGTTCATTTACCTCTAGCCCATAAGTTACACGTTCACAAACCCAAATATCTCTTTAAGTGAGGACGGCTATTGTGATTCATTTCTTCAGTGGGTCATACTTATTCTGGAAGAGGTATATCTAGACTAACTTCAGACTGGTTCAGTTGTCGTTGAAAATGTGATTTTAACATGAGAATATTTCAATACATTTCCTCGTTAATGTACATAATTACCTGCATGCCGCATTTGGCATTCGATAGATTAGATTAGAAAGACCAATTATCTATGTAGCACAACTCCCCGCTTTACTAACTGTCATTTTTTCTCACGGGTACACCTCAATTCAATCCTCTACGAGACTCCAATTCATTGCTATGAGTCATTATCACGTAGAAAATTATTATAGATGAAATCGGATAGGTGATGTTTATTCTACTTTTTAATTCTGGAGATCCCTTCACGAGAACTGAGTTGATGGATATACAGTTTCATATTATATATGAATGGAGATGAACGGGATGGCGCATGATTGTTTTTGAAAGATATTCAACGAGACACTAAACAAATCAACACCTATTCACTGAGGTATATCAGAATCTTGTGAAACGTGTATTTCTTGAAGTGAAAATACAAGATACCAGGCTAATTATTCATGTGATGACTGTAAGTATTTGTATACTCTTTCGTTGTGTAATTAAGATTTTACACCATTCTCTGTTATTTATCTTCAGTTGTCTTTATCTGCCTCGCTTTCAAAAGGTATTTCTGCCTATACTATTCAATGTGATTACTATTCCCAAAGGTATCCTTTATTTTTTAAAGTGTGTGCCCTATGTTTTGGGACAGCTAAATGTATTCAATCATTTCTGTACTTCACTTCAGATGGAGATAAACAATTAGCATGTTAAGTTATTTTTTTTTGTCAATTAACCCTCCGTTAGGCGTAGGAATCTCTGAGATGCATAGTATAATCAATTTTTAAAAATCATAGTAAAATCAAGCGCCCTTCCTTCTTCTATCTGTCTTATATCATTCGCACTAGGATTCAATGCAATGATGCGGTAGACCGCTTCACATTTTTGACGGCAGGGGCCTTTGGATTTCATAGATGCAGCGCGCCCAGCAACGTAATTTTTAGTGTATTTCCAATTTTTCGTTAATGTTCATGTTTTTCTATAAATTAGAGTGTAGTTTTCAGTTTTATACTAAAATAATTCGAAGCAAGTATTTTGCAACTTTTTTGAAGATAATTTTTCTGTTAGGAATTGAGATGCATCTAAAAGATGTCGCTCGAAAACGACCAGAGAATAACATTCACATGCCTCGTTACGACTAAGAATTTAAGAAGTATCTGATATATAACACACTGTTTAACACAAAAAACCAAGAAAAACAACATAAAGAACTGAGAAGGGGAAGTACTGTTCCCCTTGTAAAGAGATCAAGAAAAGTAGACCATTGTGTGTGTAAAATGCGAAAAACTCATGTGCATGGAACATGGTAATAGGATCTATGAAAACTACAACAAAGGATCACAAAATGTAAATAGATAGTGGTGACAATGATAACGAACCATTATCTTTGTGATGTGCTTTTTGCTTAAATTAAAATTTCTGATTGTATCTTAATAGAGTATATTATACTACGACGTTTGTACCACACGTATGTACCTAACGGAGGCAAGCTTGTGCCAAAATAATTTATTAAAAATACTTTCAGCATTAGAGGATTTTTTTTATATTTATTATTTTTTATATAGACGTAATTAGTTTTGTTTATTAAATAGTTAGCAAAGAAGGTCTCGATTTTAGTATATCTTTCTTTTTTTTAATTTTTCAATGTATACGAATTAATGCATTGTGACGGGGCTTTATCGCGTTTTCACACTAATCCTCTTGGGAATCTTTGGGGCCAGAATTGAATTATTTCCATCCAATCCTCTCAAGAAGAAACCACGACATGCAGATTAGTTAATAGATATATATTGAAGCTTTAGCGTTCGTGTAGTAGAATGATAGAAGAGAAAGGAGAAAGAAAGTGGAGATTCTGATAGCCTTGAGTTGATGGTAAGACATTAAATATAGAAGCATAATTATAGAACGGGCCTTAGCGTGTTAAGGAATTTAAGGCAGATAAAGATTCTTAGTATAACTTCTAATAAATATAAGTGGCTAGGATCCCTTGCGCTATTTACTTAGAATCTAGAAATTCGTTATAACACTTCTGATTGCATCCCTATACTAAGACTTGTATTGCTTGGATCAATATATTAGAATAGTACTAAATTATATTTATTATTGCGAATTTGGGTGATCAATCATTTCCTCCTACAGATCTAGATCGCGTAGATGAAGAGATGATACCTCCGGGTCAGGGGGTACCACAGCATGAACCTACTTTTTTCACTTTTTTGGTCCTACATTCCTGTTTTTCCCATCCTCTTTTTTAAAACATCACAGCTCTTTTCCTTACAAGGAGAGGGCACGACGAAGTAAATTCATTTAGGGACGAGGTTTTGTGTAACAGAAGTACTGCTATAGGGTATTTAAACCCCAATGTGATTCCGCCAAAAGGCCAGTCAATTCCGAGAAAACAGCGTTCGAAATTCATATACTAAGCTTATATACAAGTTATTTTCTCTCTAATACAACGTCGACGTGGCATGATCGTCAGCGAAACGGAGTACTTATCCAACGGACCGGGGTTCGATTCGTGTGAATGCCAACTTTGTTTTTATTATTTTCTCTCTAATTTATTTTATTATTTATTTTCAGAATTAAATAATTTTATTTTTTAAAAAGGATTCATTCATTTTTAAATGATATTATATATAATTATAGTAACTACTTTACTTTTTTAAAACACGAACCAACTAATAGTTATGATAAGAATACCTATAAATAAAAAGTCAAAATAAATTAAATAATAAAAAAGTTAAATAAATATAAGTAAAAATTAAACTTGTATCTTACATACTTTTTTTATTACTTACAAGAACCCGAGTGATAATTATTATAAAAAACATTAAAAACAATTAATTTTTTGACATCTAGCACAGTTAATAAAAGAATAATTATGGCAAGAACAATGTTTTATAAGTAACAAGTTTATATTGTACAAACAGGGGTAAAAATGGCAAAACATTTTAAGCAATAGAGTAGAAACCAAAATCCGTTATCCTACTGATTTCTCATTTTATTGGGGTATTCTTTGTTTTAAAAAAATACTTTGCTCTTAAAAGAATAACACTTGCTCTTTAAAAACAGCTGCATTTCTCTTGATCAAAATCTGTTTTTTAAAAACGGAAGTAAAATTTTATGGTAATTTAGATATAAGGAATAATTTTAAAAATACAACTAATTAGATTTTAATGACAGAAGTAATTGTGTAGTTATATCATATATTAGTTGTTTTTGTGTTTTAAAAAACAAAATAGTTACTATAATTGTATAGAATATCGTTTAAAATGAATTAATTTTCTTTAAAAAAATAAGATAATTTAACTCTGAAAATAAATAATAAAATAAATTGGAGAAAAAAATATAATTGCAGTTAGCGCTCGCGCGAATCGAACTCCGGTCCGTTGGATAGTACTCCGATACGCTGACAATCATGCTACAGTGACGTTGTATCAAGGAGAAAATAACTTCCTTATAAGCTTAGTATGAATTTCGAACGAGGTTTTCTTGGAATTGACTGGCCATTCGGTCGAATTACATTGGGGTTTGAATACCCTATAGCAGTACTACTGTTACACAAAGTCTCGTCCCCAAATAAATTTCCTTAAGCATGCCCTCCCCTTGTTAGTATAAATTAATCCCTAACGGCCATTGAATACTTGGGTGCTACGGGTAGATAGTACTTCTATCTACTATCTATTACTTCAGTAACAATTCATTATTTTGATAGGAAGATAATGCTATGATAATAAAATAATTAAGAATTCCAGTTACAAACACTGCAGCTTATGTCAAAATTTTAAACGTAGTATTACGCTTTAATGCCAAATCTCTCCAATAAAAAAATCCTCTTCAAACTCAAGTATGAGGTGATACATCTGAGAGATGCCGCGTACGTAAAGATAGAACTTTTTTATGCTTGCCTAGCGGAGGGTTAAACGGGTTGTGAGAGTACAAAGCTTTAAACAATGAATACATAATGATTATTGTTTATAATAATAAATGTAAGTAATATGTACTGTGGGCATTAATCTTAAGAAACATTTTTTTAACCCTAGCAGAAATCTGCTACATTTTTCTTTGTTTATTTACTATATTTTGTGATTTTTGTTTTTGTGAATTCTAGCACTTTGAGCGTAAATCCTTCAGGTCGATATATATATATATATATATATATATATATATATAATTCTCCTTTTAAACTTTTTTTTTTTTGTATCTAATGCCGTTTATCTCTTCATTTATTCCAATAATCAAATAATTTTTATTTAGTATAACTAAATATACTTGAATGTATAACTAAAAATATATTTAAAACGGTATTATAATGGTTGCAATTTATAATTTAAAGAAACATATAAAACTATATTTATATGTCTGTAAGTAGTTCCACTGAAAATTGAGATTTAGCCACAAACATAATTCAAATTTTACAAAGCTCTTTGTAACAAAAATATATTCAATAACCATTAATTCAATTTAAGGTAATTTTTACCCTTAAAATTTGTTAATTTCCCCTCAATTTATGAAAAAAAGAATAATATTAGCTTATTTTACTCAGACTTTTGTTATGTTACAGTAATTATATGTTAGATTTATTGTTCAGTTTTTCTCAGCAATAATCATGCAGATGAATAAATTTTAACTTTTATTATTGACTATTTACAGAATTATTGTCATTCGTATAATAAGTTAAAAGCAACTATTATGCAAATGTTTATAAATTTAGTATATTTATATAATTTTTGTATATATATATATATATATATATATTGAATTATTACATTGTGTGTGTGTGTGTGTGTGTTTCAGACATATTATAATCTACATAATATTCAATTTTTATCGCTATTTTAATGCGAGAAGTTACGAAATAATTGTTTTATAAAACACTTTGTAATCAAATAAATTACTATTTTGTGTTATTAGAGGAAAGTTATTAAAAAACAATTACACTTAAAATTTGACTTGCAGCATAAGTGTGAAGTATAGACTTTTGTTAAATATGGATACATTATTTTATATTATTTCGTACTTTAAGTAGATTACAAGAGACGAAACCTTAATCAAATCAAACCTTTATTCATTTTCAGTTTGTGACTGTGGATTGTATTTTATTCTATCTTTTCCTACAAAAATACTTGAATCTAATGCATTTTATTAATATAAAGATAATTACACCATTTTTTTAAGTCTGAGGAATTTATCAAGCTAAAAATAACTTAAATCTTATGAATTTATTTAACAGAAAAAAAGGGAAAATATCTCTAATGTGTGAATGTATAAAGCTCATTAGTATAATTTTAATATAGTTTTTCAGCATTTTTTAATTCTATAATATTTAAAATTTAAAAAAAATTCGATTAGCAAAAATCTTATTCATTACTTTTTGAATTAAATACTCTTACGTTTATCGTGACAGGACTAAACAAATTCAATATTTATTTCTGAAATTCAAGCATTTAAATATTCTTCTTACATATATTCAATTTGACACAAAGTAGCGAATACAATAGATGACTTCCACTAAAGGATATGCAAAACGGACCAGTAAGTTTTGCAACTCTGAAAAGAAAATCACATTTTTTCAGATCAGACGCGCCAAGATACTTTATTGATATCCTCGTAGCGATGCAAAGCTAGTTAAAGCTCCCTTGTGGTACTTCGTTTTTCTTTTTCTATATGGCGTGGAAGAAAAAATGCTATTTTAAAAGACTTATGTTTTACCTCAAAGCGCCTCAGATCGGATAAAAGAATGAAAAAAAAAAGATCGAGAGAGAAAGAACGGTTTATGATGAAAATGAGAACAGATATTTCGACTTAAGATCATCGTTTCGTGAATACCAAGTGGGTGTTTTTAAGGCTCAGGTGCGTTGTAATAAGATGCTTAAAAAAGAGAATGGAAAAGAGAGGAGTTTGGGATCCTTTCGAAATTTCTCCCTCTCCCACTTTGAATGGGAAGGGGAAGTTTTGTGGGACTTAATGTACATAAAAGTACCCTCCTCATTTTCGTTTTAAAATGAATTTAAGTCTTATGAGTGGAATTCCTAAATGAACAATTCAAAATGAAGGTTGTTATTTATTCCGACCATCGATTTTGATAAATAGATCAGGAGTAAAAACGGGAATTTTTTATGTGTTTTGTTAATTTTAAATATATACGTAAATTAAATAAGTTTAAAAAGAAATGCAGAATAAGTAAGTATAAGAATTCAAAATTTAAGAAAAAAATATCTGAAAATTTGGTTAATTGACGAAGAAAAAAAATTATTTTTCTTCCAAAAATTGCTAACGTCATTAAAAGTAATAAACATACTATCACACACATTTAAAAAAAATTATTTTTATCAACATTAACATATATCTTAAGTAAAGGTTTCATTTTTTTCTTTTTAATCTGGAGTTAAATGTAAAGAAATCATTATGAAAAAGTTACATAAAATGCTTTAATTAAAAGATAAATATTAAATCTTGATAGATACTTTAGGTGTCAAACCAAAGTAAAACATTTTCTAATAAAGATAAAAATGTTCTGCAAAACTTATTATTTAATTCCAAATTTTAATGAAAATGTTCGTTTAATGGGATATAAATGTGAAAATAATATATGAAGTATTATGTTACATATATTAATGTCTTTTGCAAGCAAAACAATTTTCATAACGAGAAACTATTTAATTGTATAGTGAAAACTTGAGAACTTTTTGTGAAAGGAAAATTTTGAAGCTAGTCACTTCGAAACAAATCCGCAATTAATGAATATATTAAGAGTTGAAATATACGGAAAATCATTAGTTTCAGTTTACATATAACATGATAATCTGAGTATTAAAACTAAATTATGCCAAAATGTAGTTTGTGTTTACTCTCTCAACTAAATTTACTTAATGAAATGAAGAAATGACTACATAACTTCATGACTGAAAATTGAAGTATAGATGATACAAATGAACACAACAGTGTAAAATAACATAATAAAAGAACAAAAAATATTTACGAGATTAAAATGATTACTTAATATTTTATTAGTATGCATTATACTTTTAAGATATATATTCTTCAAATTTTGTATCATTTTCCGTATATATTACCAAATGTTTCAAAACTTTCATCAAGATCTTATGCTATCTTAATTTTTACAAAATAACAGTAATAATAATAATAAAAATAAAAAGATGTCAAGTTTAAAAAGGCAAAAAAAAAAACCTTTCTAATTATTTTTTTCTTTGTTTCAGATTCTTATTTTTTTCCTAAGCAAAAAATTGGAAACAGACATAAAACGTCTTTTTTGAGTTCCGGATAATAAAAGTACGCTTATTGCTTTGCAGTCTTGCAGTCAACAGTAAGTGATGATAGTCTCGCAGAAAGTGATGATACGAGAGGACAGTGTAGATACGATACAATCTGCTTTGGTAAATAGAAAACTGGAAATTAAAAGAACCTAAGCAGCTGAGTAACTTCTTTTCTAAATGGAATAGCAGCAAAATATTCTCAAAGAGAAATCGGGAAATAAATTTGATAATTAACAAATCATATAATTTGCGAATAAAATACCGTTTGAATACATACTAGGCGTTTATATTGAAGCTTAAACATTAACATTTAAGCAGCTTGGAATGCTATTTCACATCAGATTATACCTATTTTTGGCAAGTATTATTTCAGCAGTGTTAGAGAAAGCAAACTGAATGTCATGCATATGATGCTAGGTTCATTTATATTTCTTATACTTCATAAATTAGTTAAGGAGTTTAACTAGTTTTATAATCAGTTTAACTATCCAGGTTTTTTTAAATATTTTTATTAATTCTTACTAATTAAAGTAATTTGGTAAAATAGGCTTGATTCTGATATGTTGATATGCATTAAATTTCAAAAATTGTGTAATTGCAATCCTTCATTTTTATTTTCTGTCAGATTCCTAGCTGTTTTAGTTTAATGAAATTATATCGATGAAAACGTCGACAATTCCTTACAAACTCCACTAATACCACTTTTTTATTCAAAATATTTCAAATGAAAATATAAAAAAAGAAACCTCATTATAGAAATGACATTTTAAAAAAATTCTATAAAACAAATTATTCCTTCTGATATAGAATCATATTTATCACTGAGAACTGTTTCCATTATGAATGAAAGATAACAATAATTATCCATTCAATATAACAAGAAAAGACATTCGCTTATAAAATCTTCGTAATTTTCTACAGCGCAAATAGCATTGTTCGATCCTCTGGAGATTAGTCTCAGTTTTCATTGTCTCATTATACAACTGTATGTTCCTATTAATAATTTGTTACAATGAATATTCGTATTTTTGTTAAGTTTTCGGATACATTTTAAAACAATAAGCTATTTAATTAACATAGTACTAATTCATTTAAGTTATTTCCCTTCCAACACTTTAACACTAGATTGCCCAAGGAAGTCATTTTGACTGCTTTTTGATTTCAGTAAGAAAAACAATTACGTGTATAATGACACAACTTCTCTCTTATACATTTTTAGAATACATTTTTTTTTCCAAGTGAAGTAAATTGTTTTTATTGTTAATATGTACTAATAACTTGCTATATGACTGTAAATAATATAAAAAAGTATTAAAAATTAATTTTAAACAATTTTTTTACACATTAGTTATTCTGTCACAATGCAGTTATTTTGACTGTTTTGGGGCAATATAGGTATATACTAAATTTCAGTCTTTGTAGTGGTAAAAACAGTTTGGTAGTAAAAGACACATAAAAAGGAATATCGTGTTTTATATATACGTAATTTAAACAAGTAATGTAATTTTCGGGCAAAAATCGACATAATTATTATATAATTGAAAAGAACGTTTTGCCTGTGATTAAGATATATCATATAATTTGAAAATATTTTTGCTTGTGTGCATAATGTATGAAATAAAAAGAAGCGCAAAAAGTTGTAAATTAATGTATTCATGAGCATTAAAGGTGTTTTTCTTTAGTCTGATAAGTTTTAATGCAAGACTTTTGTATAAAAAATGATAATTAAATTTATACATTAACTTTAATGCATACTCCTTATGGAAGCGGATATCAAGTAACATTACGATAGCTATATTATAGTTCTCTATGTACTCTCTATATTTTAAATATGAATTCAAGAAAAATGTGTTAATACTAGATACAAAGAAATACACATATATTTAGTGTAAAATATTTTTTTTAAAAAAACCCCAGAAAAAAAATTAATAAAATTAAAGGAAGTTTTATAATCTTAAGATCAGGATATTATCGTTCATCTTAAAATGAATTTTTTTATGCTAAATGAGATGGAAATTAATTTGTTAAGTTGTTAATTTTCAAATTATTATAGGAATGTTATTATATCTATGTTTATTGATTTTTAAAGAAACCGTAATTTGTGGAAATCCGTGCTAATCCAAGTTAAATAAAATCAATGAGATGTACTAAAATCTTTAATATTAATATCTATCATCAAAAGAGAAGAACTACTATTTTTTATTGGTATATGTAAAGTAGTTTAGAACTTAAAATACTTAATTATATTTGGGTTTTTACAACATTTGAAATTATTAAACACATAATTAATGAGTTTTTAACTAATTAATATTTTCACATTATTTTCCTAGTACTTTGAAAACAAGATAATTATTTTTTGACAAAAAGAAGAAACTGTTTTCATAATATCACATAATAATTACTAATTTAATGTTATTTATAACATTTATTACAGTGACTGCAAAAATATCCATTATTGGCTCATTTTATTTCATTACTATACATCATTTTACTACGTTATCATTCATATTATTTGAATTTCTTATACTGTTAATGGACTTTATACTATTTTAAGTATTGAAATATTATATTTCTGTTTATTATGAGCATAAAATTGTATCATTTGAATGGTGTAACACTATACGATCTTAAGAACACCGAGTCCAAATTCCCCCAAATGATTTTTTTTAAATGCTGTTGTGTGGCTCAACAGCATTTTACAAGTACAATAATCAGGTTACAATAAGTCGTTTCGGTTCTGTTTCGAGTTTATAAAAATAAACGCTTACACAACATCACTTTAAGTATATTTACTTTCGTTTTAAAAGTAATTTAATAAACTGGAAACGAACCAACAAATTTTGATTTCGTAAAAGCTTATAAAGTAAACGTGATTCATTTACTCACTTTTCCATTAAACACTTCAAAAATGTAAATAAATAATTCAAACAAAATCATTAAAAGTCTATAATTAATTCACGTCATTATGTACTAAAATCTCTTACTATATTTCAGATACAACTTTATAAATTAAATATCCATAACTCATTTTAACAACTTACCCATAAATAATACAGGAATATATATAAATATGTTTAAGTCAATCGGTAACAACATCATTATACATCCGGAAAATAATGATCCGTTAATGATATCCTATTCATATAAGAAACAAAATTCAAAACTCTCTCCAACCTCCCATTGAAATCTCGAAGCTCTAAGTCTTACCCCATTGATCGTATCGCCTACTCTACTTCTGTTATCAATCGGTCCGCCTCTGCAAAATGTCCCTCTCAGTTGTTTATTTTACAGTTGAAACCACTGTGTGTCGGGTAACCGATCTACACTATTTGGAGAGCAAAGTTTTCCAATTAAACTTGTAATGCACACTAAGGATTCCCCTTCGAGTGAAATTTGCATTTGGACAGAACCTTGAGCAAACATTGTGTGTGCTATAGCGAACAAACGGCGTGCCCGGGGGCTTGGAGATCACGAAGACGGGAGGCTTTTAAGTTAATTCCAGCGACTTTAAAGATTGAATGAAGGTTTCCCAAAATGAAACAGATGGCATGTATATTGGTATAACAATAACACTCCTTCCTATAAATGGAGGCACTGAAAGAGACAATATTGGAGTATATCTGGGGAAGAAAAATGCATACGATAATTAAAGATAACATATGTGTGTAATGAGAATTTTTATAGCATACGTAGATTGTATCAAGATGTCCATAGATATATAACTCACACGGCTTTAAGTTACAACGCGTTTGAGAATGTTGTTAGATTTAATTTTTATATAAAAGGTAATATTTTCACAATTATAAAATGTACTCTAATGATGTTGCATGAAACAAAAAAATGCATGCCTTTGCAAAAGTGGATTGTAAGAATAAAAATAAAAACTTCCACGAAACTTCCACATTCTTAATGTTATAAGCAAATTTTTGGCGCAGTTTAGCCATGCTCGACTACTGCATCACTAATCACAACTACAATTACAGTAACATTCCAAAGAAAAAAAATCGTATTCCGAGCACAATTTTACGTTTTGTCTGAGAATTTTATTTTCAAAGTGTTTTCTTAGTTCACTGTATTGAATGTTTTACACTCGTTTGAGAAGTATAAGTAAATTATCATAAAATGTAGTAACGTCATGAAGTAATTATTTTAAAGCTTTCATTTACTGAATTCTCACAAAGCATGCTGCTTATTTCGGTGAAATATTCACTCAAATAAGTTTCACTTCCTGGCTCTAGCAGAAAAAAAATTATTAAACATTAATAAAATTCATAGGATGTATCTCAAATAATGAGAAAGCCAGCATGAAAAAAATTAAGATTACTCAATAAAACTTTTCAAAAATTTGAAGAAATAGCAGCAATGAATTTTAACAAACATAAAAATAAAACAATAAAATAAACGAAAATAATAAATAAAGAATTATAATGAATTAAAAAGTAATAGTAAAATACTTTTGAAAATATCAATAATGCTTGACTGAAGGCCTATGAGGAAGCAGGTTTTCGTTAACAAATGATTCGAAACTCCTGCGTTTACCCTAAAGAAGTTATTTTCTTGGTGAAAAAATATCTGATGCAATAATTATGACTTCTTGTTTAATCAAAAATGTATACCGATTTTAATATATCTTTAGTATTTAAAATTCATATTTTACAATTGGAATGTCATCTTACTCTAATTGAAAGGATTTTTTTATTTAATTCTCTGAACTTTTATTGTAAAATATCTAGTTATTGTAAATATTGTAACGGGAAACCTAATTCATATGCTTAATAAAAGTATCATGTTTGTGTACAGCTGTTTTACACCATAAAAGGGGAAAATTCTGGAAAAAGTTAAAAAATAAACTATTCATATTCACACATTTCATACGTGAGTTATAAGTTAAAATGTTATTCAAAGTCATTTCGTAACTAATGCATGTACAATATCTATAACATCTATAACTCATTTTGCAAGAAAATTCACCTTTCGTATAAATTTGTTCTTTATATAACTTTAAACAAGTTCATAAAAAGGTTTTTTGATAGATAATGAATTTATTTACCGATAAGTGAAGAGAGAAATAGTTAATACACTTTTAAAGTTATGAAAATGTTAACAAAATAAGGTATCAACTTATTAAAACCCCTCTTTTCATATCGAGATTATAATATCACTATTATATACGATAGTATTAATAATAAAATAATTTTAAATATTTTAAAATATAATAATTATTAGAATATAATCATTCAAAGAATGAATTTAATATTTAACTACATCAATTAAGTTTAGCTCACTATTATAATTATGTATTATGTTTGAGTTCTACTACTATTTTTATGAGTATAAAGCATAAAATAGAGATTTACAAATACCAACAACATCCAAATGTCCAGCTTGAGTTTTTATAGGATTCGTGCTGATTTGACATATGTAATACCCAGTATCGTTTTGGGTGACGTTTTTTATGTGGAGATACCATGAATTGTTCGAATGTGTTACATGTATACGATCTTTTCCTTTAAATACATTGGTTCCTATTGAAAGTTGATCCTTCTGGTTTACCACACCCCAAGAAATCTAGAAAAAACAATTGAAGAGAATGAGAAAGTAATAAAATAAAAATTCTATTTACACACTTAAGTAAATATAGCAGTAAAAATATTGTAAATATGAAATAATAAACACCTAATTCCTTGAAAAATTATTATTTTCATGAAGAATATTATATATATATATATATATATATATATATATATATATATATATATATATATATATATATATATATATATATATATATATATGTATATATATATATATATATATATGTATATATATATATATATATATATATATATATATATATATATATATATATATATATATATATATATATATATATATATATATCTTTTGTGGTATAAGTGGTACAATTAACTTAAAATAATATACAAATGTAAAATCATCAAAAAGAAAAATTAAGAACCTTTAATAGCTTATTTGTTCTCATATGATTAATCCACTTAATTAACAAAGTTAAGTTCAAAAAACTATCTTTTATATTAAGGGATTCAATCTTTGTTACGTATTTCACTTTGTATTTAAAATTTGACCTAAATTCAAAATTTTGTAAGTCCATGCTCGTAATTTTTCTAGTTACAATGATTTAAATAAGAGTTTATTGTTCTTTAATGAATGATTCAAACTTTTGTTGACAGAGAGAGAGAAAATTTTTACAAAACAAATTTAAAGTTTTTTTTCCACTAAACGATAGATAAGTGCTTTCTAATTCTAAAAACATAAAAAAATAAAAAAACAATAACCATTTCCAAATTATTCAGTGCAAAAGATGCCGTATGCATATAATTTTACTACTGTAAGATTTTTTTATATTTTAGAAACTTAAATTTATTAAACAATTTTTTTTCCGAACTTTCATGAAAAATTCATTTTAAAAATATGATCCAGATCTTCTGGACATTTAATGGGCCGTATACTAATTTATAAAATTTAATTATCAGTCCAATTATCATGTAGTTTTGGGAAAATGGGGGAAAGTATAAATTGTTTGCATAGAAGTATCTTTATATATAACTGTCAATCAATTTATTCTTGCCTCTAATGTTTGTTTTATTTTAGACCAAAAGGCAAGATTACACATTTTTAAACAATACTTTCTAAGAGAATTAATTAAATAAAACTTGCGACCGATTCAGAAAAAATTTCTTCATTGAAAATATCATTATTACGAATGATGAATTCTAGGCATAGAATAAGGACATTTTTCACTTTTATTCTGTTGGAAATATATTTCTTCTCAATATAAGGAAAGGTCATTTAAGCAAAGATGTCTACCTTTACGTCATTATTTAAATGTATAAAATTCAAAAATATTTTACTTAAAACTAAATTATTATTTTTAGATTTAATTTTTTAGAAAAAAGATTTTAATGTATTGTGTCACATGAAAAAGGGACAAAAAAGTACTTTTTGAGCATGTTTAAATCTATTATCAAACTAAATGAAGTAAGAACTTTATAACTTAACTATTGTACATAGCAAAAGTAAATCTACACATACAACAATTATCATTTGCGTGTGCTACTGTATTTTACCATCAATACATAAGTTATGCTTAAATTAAAAAGGTTTTATTATAATTTTATCAGCAGCAGTGTTTCAAATCAAAGGAATCTTAACTATTTTGAAAGTTCCTCTAAAGCTCCTCATAAAACATAGTTTTTTCCTTCAACTAAGACCATACGGATTATTGACTATACTCCTTTTCCACAAGGCATTATGTTCTTCTTCAGCAATACAATTCATTAGAGCAATTACTATATGTACATAATTCACCTTCAATTATGTTATAAAAACATGTAAACCAGTAAGTTTATTTATAACATCATGTTTAGTTAAACATAATCCCTTAATAAGATTTTAAAAAAATGAATAAAAATAGATGTTTATAGTTTTAAACTGAATTGATTGTGCAATACAATTATTTTTTCATAACAGATGCAAACATATCTTTTAAAGTTTTCCCTATTTCTCTAAACTAAAAGGAACGGATGCAATAATTCATCATGTGTGCACATAAGGCAAAGTAACTAATCCTGGATTATTCGTTATCAATAAATAATATCAGAGAAATGAGACAAAATAATTCTAGCATACAAAAAAAGTTTTAAAACATGTAAGTATGCGATTTATTTGCCCTTTTTTCACTTTCAATAAGATTTCTCTCTATAAAAAACTTCTGTACAAATATGGATTAGACAACATTAGAATAAACAATGGTCATAAATTTATTTGAACTATTGTGAATACTACATTTGAAATCTATCCACTGTTTAAGACGTAATGAAAATGCTAAAATAGAAACTATATTCTCATTCACAGTCTGAAAATTAAAATTTAAACAATGATTACAATGTTACACAGGATATACCGAAAATAACAAACACTGCACAGCCAGATTCCATGTTGGAAATACGTAAAAATGTCCAAAGTGAGTGAGAGAATATTCCCTTCGCACTGTTAAGCTACACCAGGGCTTTTGGTGATGTACCTGGTAATTCTGAACCATGGTCAAGTGACGAGGACGACACTTGAACTAGCACCCTTACTTATAACTCCCACACCACGCCAATGGGAGGACGTTTGAGATCTCGACAGATTTAACGTGCATTGCTCCCCTACCCGGCGGGTCTTCAATAGTATTGGGCTCGAGCTCATGACACGCCAGCCACGAGCTTGTTGCCTTGACCACTAGGCTACCGCGGCCATTTGTCCAAAGAACTTTATCTGTTGTTGTTGTGGCTAATCCTCAGTCTGTCTGACGGAGTCAGATAAGACCCAAAAATCCATTGACCTTAAAAAAATCCAATACCAGGAGGGGAGATGACTCCTTTAAAATTTCCTCCTCCACTCCTGTAAAATTTCAGATTTAACCCGAAATTGATGTTCAGAGTAGGTGAGGGTTGTAGAGATAGGTGGAGAAGCATTACAACTCTCTTTAGCCAGAAGATCCGCTTGTTCGTTTCCAAAGATGTTAACATGGGATGGAATCCACTGGAAATAAACATCATGAGGCTCAGATATTTGTCTAAGTTTTTGAAGTATGGAGACGCTAGCTTTATATCCAACTGTGATCCAGTTATAAAGATGTTGGAGAAAATGGTGTCTATCAGAGAGGATACAAAGATCTCCGAAGTCTTCTTCATTAAGAACTGCCTCAAGGCCGTGCTCTATTGCAATAAGTTCTTTTATTGCAATAGAAACTTATTGCACGGAGGAAAAGTCGGGGTTACGGTGGCAAAAAGCAGACCTCTCTCTCTCCACGTTTCTCAATGTAAATGACGCTACCTGCTCGATCATTAAGTCAGCTGCCGTCTGTATAGATCTTAATTGCGTCACTAGGGATTCCATTAATAACCTCCAATGCTAACAGCCTAAGATGACATGGAATCAAATCCCTCTTTCAAAACCCCCTTTTCCCTAATTTACTTTATCTGTACGCGATCCATAGCTTACGAGAAAAATATGAAAAGCAAAGTATGATATCACAGCCGTATTGGACACATCAACTTCAGTATTTGCATATATTTATAAAGGCAGATGTTAAAAGAGTTCGTCGTGTATATCGAGGCAGATTTGAGAGCACCGTAGAATGGATTAGTGTACACGTTGCAGCAACGCTTTATCTACCGAAGTTGAAGTAGCACGCAGACCTAAGTTCGTTTATGTAGTCACTATGCCTCTATACACCAATTCTTAAAGAATGCCCCATAGCAAAGCATCTAACGCAGTGCTTCTCAAACTTTCAATATTTGCGACCCAATTTTCAATCACAATTATTTTCATCACCCCCCTTCATGCAATAACCATGTATTGAAAGCAATTAATTACTTTGAGAGAGATATGCTAAAACTACAATACGATTCTAATTATAAACCGTACTAATTATCAAGGTAAGTACTAACCTTTGTATATGACGAGCCCATGGGAGTCACTAATAATTACTACACTTATTCTTAACTTGGTATTAATAAATTAATTATCAAATTCCTTTTGCAGTACTGATACATTTATAAGTATATTACCGTAAAATCCGGCGTATAAAGCGCACCTATACTTCCAAGCTGCATGTTTTGATTTTTAGGTATATTCGCCGTATAACGCGCACCCAGTTTTTACAAAGAATCCTGAATATATACGTATTATACGTATGCAATGATATTATGTTTTGAAGCAAATTATTCAAGGTGTTATCCCAAAAGCTTTGGAAAAAATAGTACATTTCTAGAATTACAATCATTCAAGTTTATAAGGAATGCCATTTCTTTCAAATAAACATATTTTGATCTATGTAGGGAAAAAAAAGTCAATCTTTTTTTATGATCATCTCTTTTTCTTATTTGTAGAGCTCACCTTTTCATACCCGGCACTATAACGTTATATTTCATATAACGCACACTCTTGAATTTCGATCTTATTTTGTGTGTTAAAAGTACGCGTTGTACGCCAAATTTTACGGTATATCAGTGTAAATGCGGGCTTTATTTTTTTATGTCGCAACATATTTTGTTTTGCTTCCTTTAAGTAAATTTGTATTTTTTTTAAATCTTTTATTTTCAACTTTTCGATATGCTTGTGTCCTCCCGCGTAGGTTTATTAAGCCCCCTAAGGGATTATTATGCACCTACACTGTTGATCTAACGGTATGAGGACGGTCGACCGTAGTTGCCTTAGAAATAGATTTTCAGGTCCGATCCTTCAACCGTAGTATGCCATATCTAGCCAATGACGTACAGGAGCAAAAATAATTCGCCTAAACCCCATCGGGAACCATTGTGCGTATCGACATTCATTTATCACCATGCCATCATTTACTGCATTTTTCTCGTAAAGTATGAATCGTACAGGCACTATTAACTGGGCATTTTTTATGTACTCATTACGAGGAATCTAATTGTGCAGAGCTTGTGCGTTATTTTTGGGACACCCTGCATATAAACACGAAAAAATGTTAAATTAATGCCCATTTCAACTTCCTGAAAAAAAGATAAAAGCGTTGAAGTTCTGCAACACATTTTTAGGAACGTAGAGTATTAAATACTTAAAAATTGAAAGAAATAAAAACCGTATACCTATTCATTGTAAATAATTGTATGCAAGATTTTTCCTTTTTAAATTTAATGTTATATTATTTTTTAATTTTTCTAAGAAACTTCAACTGTTATATAACTGTTTCTTAGAATGTTTCACATTATTTTATCAAAGTTAGCAGAAGGAAATTGAAAACATGAAATAAAATATGATACAAATATAGGGAAAGTTAGTAAAAAAATTTGATAAGAAAATATCATTACTTATTTTTAAAAGTGAAAGATAAGTTGAAAAAAATCGCATATTATAACTTGACCTCTATATCTTACTCTGACATAAAAGCTTCCCTGACCAAAGACGATGATTAAATATTCTAAAACTTGTTGATTATAAATAAGCTTCTTATAACTATCGCATGAAAGAATAAATTAAACATTATGTGTTATTACTGATTTAACTACTCTGCATATTCAAAAGTAAAATAAATTTCAATTTCCACAATAATGAACATGTGTTTTTTTTTTAAATCATGACAACGAATACTTTTTGATTGTGTGATGTTAAAATTTACATTTCATTCATTTGACTTTAAAATAAATACAACTCCATTAAACTATACAAATTGAATAACTTATGTATTGCTAAGGGAAATATAGACTTTTGAAAAAGAAATTGGGAATTAATCACAAAATAAATGAAACAAAAATAAGGCGAGAAAGGTATAAAATATAATTGAAATTATACTCAGGCGTAAATTTAATCGTAAAATAAAATATATGTGCCCTATTTTCTTTTATTTAAACAACATAAGTTAGTAAAATTATTTTAACAAAGAAAACCTTAAAATTAAAATAAAATCTTCCTGCGGATTTTGTTGTTGATTAACTTATTGTTAAAAGTGTATGAAATGTAAATTTTTGTTCATAAATATTTTCTAAAGTCAAGAGATATTGTGAAGCATTTCAAATTTATTCACAGACGTCTTTTATTAAAGTTACGATGAAAAATATTAGCATTTTGGGTCATGTCTCAATGGACTCTAACTACTGAATTTATAGAATAAGTAATGATTTTAAATAAATACTTCAAAATTTGATTTATAGAGTCATTAAATTATATATTTTTTAACTCTTAGAGAAAGAGTTTGTAGTATTAAATTAATAGACGAATTCTAAAAAATTTATTTAATTTTAATTTTAATTATGTTAGAAACAAAAATGTTTGATGCGGCTAAGACTTATAAAATTAATTATTTTTTTAATTAATTTAATAATTAAATAATTTAATTAATTTGGATATAAATTTATTATGTTTGCGATATAGTAAGAAGGCTTAAAAAATTATTATCTTCTAATTAATACATTTCCTAATCTCTTAAAATAAATAAAAAGATAATCATAAAATGAGTAAAGAAACTATTTGTCATTGTTTTCAAAAGTTACTAAATTCCAAATTAAATATTTATATATCTTTGTAGATTTGATATCTTTCAACTGTATTCTTGAGAAATCACTCGTAATTCATAATGTGGCACTAAAAAATATTTGTAGTTGTTCTACTGTCCACATGTTTAAAATTTACAATACATAATTTTTTACATAAAATTAAAATTCATTCTTAGAAAATACATTGAAGTCCATAGATAAAATATATCAACAAACTTTGTAATCTCCTAAATTTTCCACCACACACCGTAGGATAGCATCTTTCCCCGCTATCACTTTTGTTCCAGGAATTCCTCCAACAAATTCTGGTTCCTTCATTTGTGTACTTGGCAGACCTAAAAAAAAATCAATAAAAAAATTAAAGGAGAATATACATGTTAGTATGCATTCGAATTCAGAAATACTTTTATTTTCATTTTTCTATTATTATCTCCTGATGAATTCGACAGACCTGAATGAAATTAGGTATGAATGTATAGATTAATTTATTGCAAAAGTATGATGTGACATTATGTTATCCGTACACATGACCTAGTTTATGGCTAATCAGTGTTGATAAAAAACATTTTTACAACTACAGAGTTTTCGTACAGCAAATATTTTCTGGGAACAAGACAGTTTATGAGAGTTTATGGTTGCTCCACTCCTTCAGCAACGTCTCTGATGGTTCTAGGATAAAACGGTGAATTGCAATTGCGCTCCGAAGAACTTAATAAATCTAGAATTAATAAATCTTTACTTATTGAATGTATACTTATTGAATGTGTTATAAAAACAATAAATCACTAAATTTGTGCAGATAAATTTGGGTCATATGAGTCCAAAATTAGTACACACAGCTGTCGCTTCTAGCAGCTAAGACGAGGCAAGGCATTATAACGAACTGCGCTTAGATGCCAGTAACGAACAAGTCCTTCAATGTTGTTTCAATTTACGACTTTGCCAATCGTAGTAACAGAGCTGCAAAGAACTAGTCTCTAAGTAACCCGTGACCAGGTGTTTTCAATTGATAAAATATGCTGACCAGGCTAAATGTCTAACTTCTGTAGTGAAATTGATTGTGATACAGTAGGAAACATGCAACCTTGCATTATATAGTTCAAATATGCCGTTACTGAGGTTTCAAAGATGTGGAAGAGACTACGAACATAACGAGAATTTATCAACCTTGCAAAATAAATAAATAACGCTGGCTGTTCAGATTACCGTCAATGGAAACAGTGATATTAGTATCGTGTAGTCAATAACTGCCAAAAAATCACACCACCTTCAAGGCCCGTATGATGATGCGAAATGCTCATAGACCATGATCGTTATCCTCGGTTCTTACATACATTGATAACCCTTCATGTCATTGCACGCAAAATCGGGACTCGTCGGAAAAGACGACGTGAGCCCCTCCTAGGAGAACTATTGTCCTCACGCGTTTTTCTGTTGCAGTGTCAGGAAAAGTCGTATCAATGGCCGGTGAGCAGAAGACTACCAGCGTGGATTCTTATTGCGCTATAAACAAGACAACTTCTTGACTCAAAATCTATCGTGTGGGTGCACGATCCTGCAAGGCCGTCTGACAACATGTCTGTCCTCTTAGACGTTATTGACGGGAGGCAGTTGACATGCTATGTCCCTAATAGGTTATGATCTTACAGTTATCGCAGCGCTTCTCAAACTGTGAGGCTTCCTCCCTAGAGGGGGAGGGGGCGTGATAACCCTTGATGGGAGCGCGAACATATTGTGAAAGGTCTAAAACAAAAGATTATTTCAAAAAATTGTTAATTGTTTGAAAGTAAAACAAACAAAATACATTCTGTCACAATAAAAAAAATACATTTACACTGAAAAAATACACTTATAAATGCATCAGTGCTGAACAATGTATTTTATAATTATCTTAATAATACTAATCTAAGAACAAGTTTAATACTTACCAGTGACCGCCCCGGTTGGTTATATGAAAAAATTAACACTTATCTGCATCACGTACGGCTTATAATTAATCCCTTAGCTGCTGATTGAAAAAGTTACGGGATTCCCTCCCCAATGCCACCATTTTGCACGTATGGACCCATGTGTATTCGGGGGGAGGGAGAAAAAAGGGAAAATAAGAAAACCCTCTGAAATAAGTAACTCCTTCTCAAACAATGTTAAGGTCATTTTATTGCATTCCAAAGTTTTTGGAATAATTTTATGGATAGTAGTGAACATATTTCGGAAAGACGTATATATACGTCTGGGACAATTTACACACTGGCTGAGCGAAACTTTTATGTACGTCGGTGGCGAAGAGGTTATAGCTGTATTGTAGCTTTAGCGTCAAAGTATCGCATTATGGAATTCAATACATCGTTATTGTATGGAGGGGGGCGCGATGAAAGTTGTGATTGAATATTGGGTCGCAAGTGTTGAAAGTTTGAGAAGCACTGAGTTATAGGATTGCGATATTTTATGTGTGAGCATGGGTGGTAGCCGTTTTTCTCTCACAATCTTCTCGCAACCAACTATTATTCAAATGCAATTTCCGAATGAGAAACTCGCTGTAATCAGAGTTTGAGGTTCTGTTTCTTCCTCCTGCGTTGTTCTATTGCATTTAAATGCTAATTAATTAAATTTCATAGCATTTTCGTCCTTTAAAAAACTAGACATTTGTATCTTCCCTCTTACAATATATTGCAATTTTAATGACCAACTATGTTTATACATGAATGTGTGTACTTTAATAGAGAACAAAACAAATCATGAATTCCTTTGAATAAAAAACACTAAAAATGAAACTTAACTAAAATTAATAAAATAAGAATTCAAGGATTTCTATATATATTAATTATATAATCACAGTAAAGTATTAGTTTGAAACTGTGTTTAACATTATATTTTTAATGCTGTAAAGTGAAAGTATGAAGTAAAAACTCAAAAGAAAAACAAAAATATTTCCTATTTTAAAGAGAATTATTAGAACGTAACATTTCCCTTTGTTATTCAATATTCTTAAGGTATCTGACTACGTTCGGAACCATGATTTTAAAAAGGCGCATAAATTGATAATTTTTATGATATTTAACGTCACTTAGATTAGAATAAATGTATAAAATTGTTTTAAGGACATTTTGCAAAAAATTATTTAAATACATTATTTCGGCTAAAAATTAACTTAAAATAACCTTTTTTCTAAATGTCCTCCTTTTGTGAAAAATGCTTCTATTACAATAATATTTTGTCTGTATATAGATCAGACCTCTGTACAGAGGTTCAACTATGACTTTTGAAAAATTCCTATTATTTTCAGCGTTACAACCATTTGAAATAATTATCGGCGTTTTTTCCTTAAAATTTATCTCCTGTGTTGCAGTAAAATATCGATAAATCCACTTCTAAGTTATATATTTAAAAAATTCTAGTTGAGCCTCTGTACAGTGGTTTGAGCTATATACAGGCAAAATATTATTACAATAGAAGCACTTTTCACAAAAAGAGAATATTTTGAAAATTGGTCATTCTATGTTAATTTTTTGTCAAAATATTGTACTTAAATAATTTTTTATTGTAATACTATTCTTAAAACAATTTATATACATTTTTTAATCTAAGTAACACTAAATATCATGAAAATTATCCATTTATACGCTTTTGCAAAATCACGGTTCCGAACGTAGTCGGATACCTTAACACCGCAAGAAAAAATTAATTTCTGATTTACTGTATAATCAAATTCTGCTACTCTTAACATTTCTTTATTTCCGTTTTCACCTCTAATGGCTCTAGCTGAAGGTAAACTAAGAGTGTGGATGAAACTATAATAAATAAGATAATCTGGTATTTTGTATAGAAAAGATGCAAACCACAAAAATGAAGAAAAATTTAATTTGAATTTAGTTTCTGGAAAATAATCGTAACATTTATTGAAAACATTGATTTACATAACTATTTTCGTAACAACATTTAATCTTCATCAGACTATGTTTTTGTGCAAAAGCTTTTTTTTACAAAATTTGTTAAAACCAAGGATGATATTTGCTTTCTTTTTAACTATTACTCGTTGAACAAATTTTGTAAGCAATTTTCAAATCTTCTAAAAATAACTAAATATTGTTAAAATATTCCGAATATTTACTATCCAAAGTGTAACAGATGTTTATTTTTGCAATTAGCTTGCGAATTTTTAGTTTAAATTAAAGCAATATATTTGTGGATAAGCAGGAAATATAATTCTCCGCATACGTAAAAAAATTGTATTAAAATTCCCATTTAAGATAACAATACATAGGGAATTATTATAAATCAAGTTAATAAACCTAATTATAACGAAACAAATTGGTTAATTTTTACACGGAATATGCAAACATAGTTTTATAGCAAGACAAACCAACTAAACGCTCAAAGACAAATGTATATTAGTTAATTAAAATTACAGTAAATATTGCCATCATTATTCTCCTATTTTTCCTTACAGAATTAAAGTTCAATATATGTACTAGAAAAATCTTTTAAATAATCAGAACTTAAGATTAAAATTTTTAAAATAAATGAATATTTATAATTTTTGACTCTAAATTAAGACAATAAAATGAGAAAACTAATATGAATGGCTTTTTATAAAGTCACACCAAATTGTGAGAGGGAAATTATACTTTGTGATACCCATTATTTAATTAAAGTTAATTCTATTTAAGACTAGGCACAAAATTCTGAATAAAATATAATAAACCATTTCGTAAAATTAAAATAAAATGCTACCATGCATACAATTCCGTATAAAATATAAGAAAACATTCCGTTAAAACTAAATTAAAACAAATTGTTGTTGAAATGTATTTGTAGAGATATTTTTAGTGAAGCTAATTTCATGAAAAATCATTGTTTCTATGCAATGTGAATAATTAATAACGACATTTATCGAAACCATAATATAGTTTTGGTAGGAAAAAAATATTGCATTTAAATCAGAATTCGAAATAACAGCAATTCATATTTAAAAACTTCACAATTATTTTCATTAAATACTGTTATACCTCGAACTTAAGCGATAGGTGGGGCTGAGTAATAGCCGCGTAAGTCAAAGTATAAAGTTGTATATATATAAATACATATAAATTATTTTTAGTCGGGGGTTGGAGGTGAAAGAACGCATTCTTCGTTGGAGTTCATATTTTCTAAGATTTGTAAACATTTTTTTTTTCATATAAACCGATGCCTTCTGTCAAATTCCCAGCCGTCATTCCATCTTCTGACTGAATTGGGTCTAAAGATTCAAGTTCTTCAATGCCTTGCTCTTTCTTTGCATTTCTAAGAGCTTATCAATTGTCAGGTTTTGATTGTGGGAATCCAGCATTTCTTGTACGTCCTCACTATCCTACCCTAAATGTATTCAACCGGCAGGATTGACACCTTCTTCAAATATATTACAAATTTAGAAATCTGTGTAGATATAATACATATATGACGGTGGGATATCTATATAAACCAGTACTAATCATCACGCGAGGGCGATCGTTTTTGCGGGATCGCTTAAGTACTCGCTTAGGGAACAGAAGGTGCTCAGATCGAATCTTCCTTCCTTCATTGGTGGCCCTGGTTGTACAAAAGAACCGCACCCTTCTTGCACAGCAGTCGTGGCGCCATCTATCCACCACAAAAGCAACCAAGCCGTCAGACATTGACGCAATTAAAACATTACACCAAAAAGCCGTCTCACACAAATGGCACAAACCGTCATGAACGAATGACGCAACCCACAAAGTGACGCAACTGCTCACGTGCTCGCCACGAATATGATATCGTTCGTTCTTCTATTCGCCGAATCACTGGCATAGGTGTAGTGTGGCTTTGTGACATCTATATAAACCAGTACTAGTCATCACGCGAGGACGATCGTTTTGGTGTGATCGCTAAAGTACTTGCTTACGGAACAGAATGCGCTCAGATCGATTCTTCTTTCTTTCACATTTTACAAAAACGATATAACAATTATAACATGTAATGAGAAACACTCCGTAGATAAGAAATAAATAACACTAAAACGACTAAGCGTCTACACCGCGCAATACGTTCGAACATGTGCATTAGCTAAACAGTCAATAATCGAGTTGTGTAGCGCTGAAACAAAAGACGAATTGGTGAGATTGTAAAATCAGTTAACTCAGAATTCTCAGAAGTCGGGGTATTACTATATTTTCATAGCGCATGTTTTTTTTTTATCAAACACGTGAAATATTATTTTCAATAGAAGTATTTTGTTACTGAGTGATATTTTAAATGGGGGGGGGAGGAACTCTTTAAACACGTATTCAAAATGTTATTTAAAAAGAGAACAGATTACGAAAAAAAAAGAAAGAAAGAAAGAGATTTCTGATCTTTTAAAATAAATTATAAAAACACTTTTTCTTAACTTCTAATTATATTTTATTTTTTTTGTCAAACATCTATATTTAAAATAACAATAAAAAAGTAAATAATTAAAAATAGCGTTGATAAACCTAATTATAACGAAAGAGAACATGGAATATGTAAATACGGTCTTATAACAAGCGTTAAATAATTAAAAGCATAAAACATAAACGTATTTTACCCAACTATTTGCAGTAAACATTTGTTTCACAAATCTAATGTTATGAATTCATGTTCACTAATGTTAATAATGCAAACAAGTACAAGAAATATTTAAGACGATCTCGTGATTTACAACGAAAGTCCTTTTTTTTACATCACCATTTCATGCAAAATTTTAAAGGTTTGCCCATGAGGTCTGGGTATAGATTTTTACTTTCAATAACTTTAAATTATTGACTTCTCGGTCGTGAGAAACTGAAATTTTCCAATTCATCTATTTTAACAGCACTTTAGGGGGATATATATATTAAGGCAAAACCTACCGTTGCTTTTATTCATTTTAAATATATAGCAAACACTCACACATTTACGGCATATTCTACGACTTTAGGAAATACAAAAATAATTTTTTCTCACATCCTTTCTGCCCTCTTCCAAAATCCTGTTGGAAAATACATTCTTCTTCCAAATGAATAATTTCTAGACATTTTTACTGCTTGTTTGACGGTAGCCATGTATAGGCTTACTAATGCTCAAGACACCTTACAAAGCAATACAACGGAAACAGGGTAGTAGAAAAATGGAAATATCATTGAATAAGTCTTCTTGTTACTTTCCCTGGGCACCCATTTCGTGCGTGAAAGCATTATTTTTGAACCAAAAATTGTAATAGAAAACGCTTGGCCTTTATTCTGAAGCTCTGGAAACTGTCATTTTTTTAATGTTTATATATCTCATATATCTTATTGATTTCAAGAAAATATGAGGTTAATGTTATTATTTTAGCATTAAACATTCGAAGAATTTTTCTCACACTAAGTATTGTTTTTATGCATAATTATGTTTAATTCGTATATGGCACTCTGAAAGATTCATATTTATGACTTGAGTTTACCATTTTCTTTTTTTAAAATATTTGCTTCGTGTCGTAATTTTTCAGTTTTCATTTTAACATCTAATTATCATAAAAAAGTATCGAAACTTGTAAATGCATTTTTGTTTTGCATTTGTAATGTGCATTGTAGTTATCCAAGTGCGCAAAATAAATCTAAAATTGAAAACCATACTTGAAGTTTAAGAGGTGTAAAATGTAATGACAATGTGTATAAAACTAATACAAGCTTGTCTTTTAATAAAATTAGCACATTTCTTAGATAGATAAATAAGTAAATCAAACGATATGTAGCGTGTTTTACACTTTTAAAATGCTACTGTATTATAATGTTAGGTTTATACATATTTTTAAACAATTAAAGTTTTTAAAAAATATCTCAAGAATAAATAAATTATCTAAAAATGGAGAAAGTTTTGAAATAAAATCTCTGGTTTATTGATTTAAAAGAGAAACGAGAAAATATATTTAAATTTTTTATGCTAAAATATAATACAAGTATTATAATAATGGAACTATATAATAATAATTCATTTCATTATTAAATACTAAACAAAAGTATTGTTAGTTCTATATTATTGCATTATTATTATTTCTAAAATAGTTTTCTTTTATAAAAAAATATATATATACGTGACTAAAATACTTAAAATTAAATCGTTTGCTTAGTTTGTGTTACACAGAAATTAAGAAAATGGAACTGAAAGGAATTTTCTTCTAGAAAAGGAACAGGAAATCTACAGGAAATTTAATGTTTAAAAATAGTCCGAAAAAGAAAATAAAACATGTATATAATTTGCTTTAGACCATGCGGTTTTATTATATATAACCACCATATATCTTGCATACTTTTCTTAGTACTATTTATTTCAGAATGATTTTTCTTTATAAATTTATTATATATTTTTTTTATAGTTTATCCCTTTTTTATACAATAAAAATATTCGAGAGAGGAGCTTCTTTTGCAGTTCATATAATATAAACAAAACTTAAGAAGATGTTCTTCAAAAATTCAGGAAAACTTTCCAAAATTATTTTATACATTCAGAATAAAACATGGAATAGAAACTATTTCGACCGAATATATTTATTCTGGCAGTTATTTTTAAAAGTTTCTGCATCTCTAACTCTATTGATCATATCTGTTTTTGACATATCATTTTTTAAATACTAAAGGAATTAATTAAGATTCGCCAAATCGTATCACTCCCTCACAAATTATTGCCACGAGAACGAGGGGGTCTTGATCGTGAACTCGTGGCCAGCATTGTTTTTGTCGAGTTGCAGATTTTGGTGTTGCTACCATTGAGGAACCGCTATGTACAGGGGCTGGTAATCGTTTAACTTGTTATCTACGGTTCTCGGTGTTCAAGTTGGTGTGGTGTGGTAGTTTAAAAAGTGAAATATTAGCTCAAGTGAAATCCTCGTTACTTTACCAAGGTTTAAAATTGGGAAGTCAGTTTCCAGCCCCGCCCCCTTAGTGTGTATTCAGTGAGATGTTAATGAATCAATCAACACTCATACTCAATTTTGCGCCTATACTTCTTTGCTTTTTTAAATATGTATTTGTATATAAAAGTATAAAAATAGTAAATAATTGTTTAAATTCAAACAACATTAATTATTAAATGCACAAATTTATTATATAATTTGTTATAGATTTCTCTTTGATTTTGCATTTAAATGCTATTGAAAAAATGAACAGAATTGGGAAAATTTCTTACAATTGTAAACTTAGAAATTCTACATTTAATTTGTTATCCTAAGGAACATTTGAAATGTATTTCAGTCTATGAAAAAAAGAAGCGTGAGAAACAAACATTTAAATTAGAACTGTTTTATCAAAATGAAGAATATAAAATTTAAACTAAGGTATCTTTTATATTAACAAATATATTTATTCCTATATAATCTAAATAGGGATATAATAAAATATATAAGCTCTTTTTTTTCTTTTTATATAATACATTTTTCTTATTTAAAGTATCAGTATTTAACATAAGAGCATAATATTCAATTTAAATCAAGACCCGAATAATGAAAATAAGAATTTTTTAAATATAAATATTTATATGTTATGCAGTATTTTGTGTAAATCAGAATATATATATATATATATATATATATATATATAGGTTAGGTTATATAGCTATCTGTGTATTTATATATTTTTTGGATTATATACACTCTGTCGCAAAAAATATATGCACCCAGAAGAAATCAAGCTACAATCACGAAATTCGGCAAGAATGTAGTCTGGTAAGAGATATGCAAATGATTAAAATTTCGAAGCCAATGAGACAAGGCTAAGTGTGTGCTATGCGCATATTAGTTGCGCAACTGGGAGAGTTTAAAAGCATGATACGAGCGCCGTACGGCTATCCAAACGAATCTGATGACTTTGATAGACGATATTGAGACTTAGGATGCCTCTAAGACGTAACCGGCGGCAGTACGAGCAGCTGACGGACTTTGATAGGGGCCGTATAATAGGCCTCAGAGAAGCAGGTTGGTCGAATAGACGTATCGGCCGCCACCTCGGTCGGGCGATATGGTAGTTGCTCGGTGTTGGCAACAGTGGATCACAGAAGGTAGAGTGTACCGTCGCGGAGGGTCAGGACGTCCCAGGAACACAAATGATCGCGAGGATCGGGCAATCAGAAGAGTGGCCACTTCGGCACCAACAACGTTGCTAGCATCGATTCAACGCCACTTACCTCCTTCCAGACATCCAGTGCCATCAAGAGAAACCATAAGGAGACGACTGACCGAAGTTGGCTTGAGGAGCCGACGTCCGCTAAGACGCTTACCACTGACCCCACATCATAGGCAGTGTCGACTGGATTTTGCCGACCTCCGGCAACTTGGAGTGTGACAGACTGGAGACGTGTCATCTTCAGTGATGAATCCCGATTCAGTCTCAGTGCTGATGACCACCGCACACGTGTCTGGAGGCGCACCGGCCAGCGGTCCGATCCAGCATTTATTGTCGAGCGGCATACAGCAATTTCACAAGGTGTGACAGTGTGGGGAGCAATTTCTTGGGACACACGATCATCTTTAGTGGTCCTTCAAGGCACTTTGACAGCTCGCAGATACGTGGACGATATTTTAACGCCGATTGTGCTACCCATGCTATCAAGTCGCCCAGGTGCCATTTATCAACAGGATAATGCTCGTCATACATACTGCGCGACTCTCCCAACAATGTCTTCAAGGATATGACGTCCTACCATGGCCTGCCAGGACACCAGATCTTTCGCCAATAGAGCATGTCTGGACGCTGGGAAGGCAACTGCAGCCGTCCCGAGATACAGGAGAATTAACTGCGCAGATGCAAAGACTATGGCAGGATCTTCCACAGGGGGTCATAAGTGATCTAATTGAATCGATGCCACGCCGAATTTCGGCTTGTATAGCTGCCAGAGGTGGCTTTACTACTTACTGATTTTAACCTTTTGCAAGCTGTAACCGCTTAATAAAATGATATTTTGTTCTGAATTTTTAATCATTTGTTTATTTTCATATACACTACATGCATACCAAATTTCGTGAATGTAGCTCAATTTCTTCTGGGTGCATATATTTTTTGCGACAGAGTGTATATAATTCTCCATTTAGGTTTTATTTAGGCAACATTTAGGTTTAGGCATTTTCCATTTAGTCATTTTTTTTAAGATAGTCTTGCACCTTCCAAAACATCGCGTGATAATGAATTCTATTAGTTTATTCTCCTAACGGGGGAAATACGCTTTTAACCCCAACTTAAACTTCTCAAAAACTGCCATACTGACGCATTTCAAAGTGATATAACGCAACATTGCAGCAGACATTGCTTCTGACCAACCAGTGAATTAAATACCGGAAATCGTATTAATATCGAAGATTCTAGCCGTCGCCGGTAGGAAAAGATATGAAAACAAAGATCTTTAATACTTGAAAAATAATTCTTTTGCACATTATGTGTTTGTGTTATTACTGTCCACTTCGTTGTTGTATGTTAGTGTATTACTAAAGTGTAAAATTGAAATAGCAATGTCTATCAATTAATCTACTATTACCAGTTGAGTATGCAACTTGTTGATTCCAGTGGAATGGCGATATGTATGTGTGTGTGTGTTTAAAAAGACAAAGAACGAAAATATGTTTCAAAAATTACTGTTTTAATTGCTGGTTCCTTATTACAAATGTCTCTAAAGTTGCGAAACATAAATTTATTTGAATTCCTAATCAGAGCCTACAAATCTCACTATCTTCTGTCTTACATATACTATTGTTTGTGAGCTGAAATTTTCATGTGGTGTTTCCTCGACCCATCAGGGTGAAGCACTACGTTTGACAGAAAGATGAAGAATGATGTATTTGCCAGAAAGAACGAAGTAATATACATTTTCCAATCATAAAATTTTAAAATAATTTGCATTCATATATTTTTAAATTTCTAAATGCATTGTGTTCTAACAAGCGTTAGAATTTGATTCCTTATATTGCTAGATGGGAATGCACTGTAAGAGAAGAAATCGGCTTAAAAGTATTTCATCCAAACGTTTCCAAATGCTTTCAAAATGAGTGCATTTAAAGCTTCCTAAATCAATCAATCCATCAAACATTACTGGAATTCCTTAGAAATCATTTGTTCTTGTATAAAGCAAAAAAGTGCTTCAAATTATATAGGAAACTTAAAAGCAGCTTTATACTTTACACTAGGTACTTCTTTCAGCTACAAAGAGCCATCCGATCATACTAAAATGCAGGAGTTTTTTCCAATAATAGCTCTATTCAATAGAAAACAGAATTCCATCAAACTAAGCTGTTTTGAACAATCAATGCTTTCACGTACACATTGAATAGCACCATTGCCTTTGTTTTATAACCCTATATCTACCTGAAGAAAGAACTGCTTGGCTATAAAAGTGTTGCTTTTCTTTATATCTGTTGAATTTGACAGCATCGCCAGCGATGTATTTGTTGAACGGGACACGTTTATGTACTTGAGACATCTCGAAAAAATATTTCTCTTCTAGTAGCAGAAAAGAAAGAAGGAAAGGGGAGAAAAAAATAGTACTAGAAGCGGTGGTTTCCATCGTTTCTTTACCATTGCCAGCTCGTGCTCCGAGAAAAAGTATACGTGACATCCAATGAAGATAGGGGGAATACATGGGTATTGTACACGTAAGGGCTCGTCTGTTTTCTTACTCATGGGGGACTGTGTATCCTGATTTAAATCGTCTCGATGCAATTCTTATTTGTTTTCAATGACACTGTTTCCAGAATAAAATTACTCCTTCACCTACAGATGATGTCTTCATGTGGTTTTATACTTATTTGCTAGTATTTGTGTATGGCTTTACAATGTGGCTTTAAATTAAATAATTATGAGTGGGTGGTAGAAAGCCTAACTAAGATAATTAATTTCAGGAGGGAATTAATTGAATTTGTGGTTTTTTCTCAAAAATAGCTGTTAAACATAGTTACCTACAAATAGTGCTTCTACATTGTTTATTGGTTACGAGTTTTCTATATTTCGCTCAATAATATTTCAAAAAGTGTCCCTAGAATCCCAGTCCAGTAAGTGTCCCCAACCATAATAAAATGTCTCTCTCTCGTTCCTTCTCTCTCTCTCTCTCTCTCTCTCTCTCTCTCTCTATATATATATATATATATATATATTCGTACGTCGGAAATTTAATATTTTTTGGATATCAGTTCAAATAATATATCGTCAATTCTAATTCACAATGGTCTTCAAAGTATACATCGCGGCATCTCTTCACAGTGAAATATTATAAACACCTTACTATTTAACATTTTTTAAAAAAATTAATTCAAGGTAGCTATGGTGCGACATCTAATAGAGCTAGTGTAAATTTATAATAAAAATAAATAAATACATTTATTGTTACTAGGTAGTGTTTTTTATAAACTTTAAAGCTAATTTTTCCAATATCACTCTCGTATTTAGTCAGTTCTATTTACTATATTGAGCTCTACAAGAATTGTTTGAATTTATGTGTAATTTGTACATAAATAAGTACTTTCTGTCGTAAATTTTATATACTCACCCAGAGGAAATCTAGCGTCATTTACGAAATAGATAATATATATAAGTAAGTAGGATATGAAAAAGAGCAAGTTTTAGCGCCAATGGGACGCGAGGAAGCGTGACATGCGCATATATTATTCATAAGCAATGACAGCTTAAAAGCACGAGTGTTCGTGCCGAAATGTAATTTGAATGAAACTGTCGAGATGTGTGCGCATACACGATACTATGTTTAGAGACACCTCATCGACAGCATGACATGTATGAGTTCTATCCGATGACAGTATGGACAGTTGACAGATTTTGAGAATGGTCGTATATTACACCTTTATGAAGTAGGTAGTTTGAACTGGTGAATTGACCGCTACCTTTCTCAAAATTATATAGTCGTTCATAGTTATGGATAAGAAAATAATAGTTAACTATCGGGAAAAATCTCCGTAATTCAAAAGAACGTTGAGTACACACAATCACAGTCGGTCTCATCCTACCATTGCTAAGATGATTCGATGACATTTAACAATCTTCCAGGCAACCGATGTTATCAAGGGAAACCATTCGTAGACGAATGACCGAAGCTGCTTTCATAGATCGAAGTCCTCTAAAATGGAACCCTCATACTCCAAAACACAAGCTTAGTCAAATGCATATTGGTTCACCTCATTCGAAGAGAAAATAAAGTGTCTGATTGGCAAAATACAATCTTTAGCAATGGATCATTTTTTCAGTTTCATAGCTGTTGACACAGAATTCGCGTGTAAAGGCATCCCAACCTGAAGGGATGCTGTGAATCATTCGGCTCTTATATAAGGAGTGACAATGTGGGGAGTAATTGGTTTATAAAATACTCACTTTATTACTTTTAGATGACTTTAAATGCACTTCTGTAGTTCACAGTTGTATCGACGACATTCTAGTATAATTGTACATCTACGTCTACAGTCGCTCCCTGATTTAACGAATTCATCGGGACTGAGTATTTTATTCATTAATTCTGGTTATGCGAAAATAGGGATAACTTTTTTTTTTTTTTTTTTTTTTGCACTTACATTTGGAATTTCTGTAATAAGCAACTACACACGATACGTCCACAGTAAGAAATTACACATTTTTTTTTATTCAGCAGCAAAAAATACCGTAAAATTCGGCTCATAACGCACATCGCCAAATAATGCGCACCTATACTTTTAAGCTGCAATTTTTAGGTTTTAGGTATGTTCGTCGTAGACTACGCACTTCTTTTTTTACGAAGAAACATGAAATACACGGATTCAATGATCTTATGTTTTAAGTCATTTATTCGAGATATTATTAAAAGCTTTAAAGAAAAATAGTATACTTATGGAACTGCAACCATTTAAGTTCAGAAGAAATGTCTTTTTTTTTAAAGAAACAATGTTTGGATTTATGTAGAAGGCTAATTTTGTCCGGGCACATCTTTTTTTTTTAAGCTTTCATTTTTATACCCAGTGTATAACGCACACCCGTAAATTTTGATTCTATTTTTTGTGCTAAAAGTGCACGTTAAACGCCGGATTTCACGGCACTTTCAATTACATTATTTTACAGTGAATTACTACTCACCAGTTAACTGGAAAATTTAAAATATTAAGTAATAGATTTTTTTTATTATTCCTGACTCGCAAGAGTTCTTTTTCAACTTTGTGCAGAGAAGGAAACATTTATATTCGGCAACATGAGGTATGTTTCCGCAGTTTCCAAACGATGTAAGTTGTGATGGGAGGCCAGAATTGTCCTATTTTAGAATCCGCCCCTGAGACGGCTTGGCATTTGTATGCGAGTCCCCCGGACCGGATGTGGTGAAATTCCTTTTGGTGTGGTGCGTCAGGAAAAAAAGTTCCCGCGTTAAAAAGTTCACTAAACCCATAAATTGTGAGGTGGTGTAACACTGCGCCGGCCTCGGGACCAATCAGAGAAATTATACTGGACAAGACAAGGAGTCCTTTCTAGGATTTTTGGGTAAAAAGGCGCCGAATATAAACGGGATGCACCCGATTTTAGCAGGAGAGAGCTGATCTCAGAGCTGCAGAAAATCAAAAAACCCGAGATTCCGGGCATCTCAACCATGTCCATTCCCCAGCACCCTCACTCTCTCAAGCTAAGTTAATTATTTTGATCTTCTTGTCGTAAAGTAAATTTTTATATGAGTGTGCTTAAAATAAATTTGATCAGTGTTTGATTTAGCGTGAGATGAGTGTTTTTAATTTATAATTTATTTAACTTAACTTGTAGTCATGATGCGATGTTAACTTATAGAACTTGGGTCAATGTTAAAATTAATAAGTTTTAATAGCGTCGCATCAGTTGATAGGAGTTTCAGAAATGTGATTTCTGTATCAGAATAGCTATTCAGTGGCTCTATTTCTTCAATTTCAGTTGCACAGATAATCCGCCATCAATTGTAACATAATCGTTAAAGTCATGATTGAATGTCATTTGAAAAGAAATCTTATTTTTACTAATATAAACTAATACATGTTTTTCGGCTGTTAAAATAATTCGTTAATTCGGGGCTTATTATTCGTTAAATAAAGATTTACTGCATTAATTTTTTATTAAACAGCATTTCAAATAAAATGTTCCTAACAAAAGTTCTATAACTAAATTTAAATTTACTGAATTATAAATATAAATACAGTATAAATATTATGATATTAAATCATACAAATTTAACATAGCAACAGTATAAAAAATAATGTTTCAAACCGATGGAAAATTTAATATAGAAGGATATTTGCATTAGTTTCTTGAATGAAAATAATTTAATGTTCTATTTGGATTAAGTTTCATAATATGTAACATTAATTGATCCTCTAAATGGACATCTCTAATTTATGTTTTCAAACTAGGCTTAATTTTTGCCGTGAGATAAATCTTTGTAGAAAGTACTTCAAAAGCTGGGAAGTAAATGGTGTTTTTTCTTTAAAGAACTTATTAGTATTTGTCAACTAGTTCTCTTTTTAACATACCCATTATTTCAACACTATGTCTTTTTTATTAATTTTACATCATTAAATGGTTCATCTTTCTTTTTTATTATATGTGGGATTTTGTAGGTAATGTAATGTGTTTCCCGCCACACAATTAAGAACCGATTTCTTTTGTGGAAATGATCACCACGCGTGCAATGTCATCTGCACCCTTAAAATATTGCGCGGTCTTTGTCTTGGACATCGCCCCGGTAACCTTTGACACCACGAGGAACCCCACCCACGAACCGGATGTAACTCGAAGCTAAAGACACCGACCCTTGTCATCCCCGTGACCCTACAGAGGGCAGAGAGGAAATGGGAGATGGTCTGAAAACTTTGAAACTGACAAAAACTTCTCTCTCACAAACAGAACTTGGACTAATAATCTGATTAATAAGTTTAATAATGTCCATATATAATCTGTAAATAATAGCTGTTACGTAAATAAACTAAATATTTAAATCAATCAATATCACGCTACCCATTATTTATCTCAAACATTATAGTAACATATACTTCTGGAATGTTTCTTTACACAGCCTTAAAAGACGATTATTGATGATGCTTTTTCTTTTAGAATTTTTTAAGCGTACTTTGTTGAGATTCATTTTCTAAATTGAAGAATTTATGTTCTTTATATGCTAAAATAGCGTCTATTTGCATTCATTTAAAAGCTTAAAAGTTAAAAGGTTATTGCATTATATACTCATTTTCACAAAAGTAAACGGAAATATCTAACTTAAATTCTACTCTAGAATAAATGTTCTATTTTCTTCGTTTAATTTTTTTCCCCTCATTATTTGACAGAATGGGTCAAAAGTGTTAATTAATATCTAAAAATATATATCTTTGTTGAAATAGAAAGACAACACCGTGTTTAAGTACCCTAAAATAAGTATAACAATAATAATTATATGCATCGTACACGAATGACAAATTTCAAGTTACAAGCGTCTATTTTACGAGCATTGTAACAACAAGAAAAAAATCTGTGTCTATATCAGTTAAGAGTAGTTTTACTGTTCCGCACTAGGTGTTATTCTGCTATTTGAAAAATACAATTGGTTTTAAGGGGACAAATTGCCCTAAAAATGACGAAAAAAAGATTTTTATTGCATTATTTTAGTTGTCTGACTTTTTTTTAAATATGCTTATAAAATTTGGTAGCTCTAGCTGCATTACTTTGTGAGTTATTAAACTTTTTTTAACAATATGTCGAAGCAAACCGAAACTAAAACACTTGACGCATGCCTCTTATACAGACGCTATCCATCCTAACCTTCACAATTTTAATTCATTTACTTCTACGCAGATTCTAAAGCTTAATACTGTAATTAGAAGATAAGTGAATTAATACGTTAGTTTTTATCCAAGAGAGAAACATTATTGCGTTTGGCTTTGCATTCATTTTTCATAATCCAAGCTCATTAGTGTAGAAAAAAGAGTGTGTGTGCTTATGAACTCACGATAGAAGCGATAACTTCAAATTTTGTAATTTTATTTCACGGATTAGTTAGGTAAATAAAAAAAGGGGTATTAGTATTGTCCTATAAAATTATTTATTCATATGTCTATACTCATAAAGTAATATTGTTTGTGAAATATACATTCATATTTGAGAATTAATTGTACTCTAAGAAGGAAAAAATAGGTTTATGGCTGCTGAAATAGGTTATAAAAACTTTACATTAAAAGTTATTTAAATATCTAAAAAATGAAAAACCTCCGCCAAGCGTTGCTCCGTACTTTGCCATGCTCGCATTTGGATCATTTGAAATAATTAAATTTAATTTTGATTTTAAAAAATCTACTAAAAGCTTTGATTTGTCTTTTGAAAAATCTATATTAAAATCCCTTCTTAAAGTAATAGGCAATCTATTCAGAAGAGTTGATCTGGCATTAGTGTAGGCAACTAAATTTTTGTGAATGAATTTGATAATTTTCTCTTTACTTTGATTTGGTGAAATATAAACAGTAACCATTAGAATTTTTTGCCCATTTTCTGCTCTACATTTCGCTCCAAAATTTCTCCGATACATAAATCATTAAAACCAAATGATTCATTAATGTTGTTACGAGTAGTATTGTTACCATTCAGTAGTTTTGTTACCGTTGTTACGAGCGCTACAAACCTAAACGTAAAAATGCGTGGCTTTTTAAAACACATCATTCAAGTTCACTCTCCAGAAAAAAGCGCCTAAAGAAGTTATCATTTCAAAAAGGCTTTTTCGAAGCCAATTATGTAATTAATTTATTGCTAGATATTTTTAAATATTCATTTGAATATATTTTGATATAATGAGTGAGCTTTAATTCATCATGCCTAGACGAAAGCGCTCCATTCTTGTTAGTAAACATAAAGTTAATAAGGGATGGTGCGATGAACATAACAGTCATGAAATTGATGTTTACAGGAAAGATAAACTATCTATTTCATCAACATTACAAGACGGAAAAATAAGATTCATAAAATAAATTTTTGTAGGAACATTTATTGCAGTGTATCCCTTTGTTTGAGAAATACTTTTTAACGAAAGTATAGATAAACCTAATTTTTTTTTCAAAATATCCATTTAATAAAGTGTTGTCTGCAATTTTTAAAGATTTTTTTTAAAAATTTTTATTTACGTTTCACTCTGAAGCAACACAAGGGCTATGGGGATGAGTTTTATAATTCTGAACCATGTTTAAGTGACGAGGATGATACCTAAGCTGGAATTCACTCATTGAGTTCCCCATACCACCATTGAGAGACATTTGAGAGTCGATAGATTTAAAGTACATTAGCCCTTCTGCGCAGGAGATTGTCAGTTTTGTATCAGGTTTTAAGATCAAGATCCCGCAACTCGTAAGGGTGCCCCCCTCGGGTGCCCTTCTCCTAAATTATCAGCGAGAGCTAGAGGTGTAGGAATAAATGAAGATTTAGAAGCTGTCATAGTCTTAATATGACTTTATTAAGATCTTAACTTAAACTTTTAATAGATTAGATAATAATATGATATGTGAGAGAATCTACGGTGGCTAAACACACAATATATAATACCGAAATAACGTAACTCGGGCCACTATCAATAACTAACTTGCCTAAGCTCAATTTTAATGTACACTCAGATCCAGATGCTTAAGGTGCCTGACTAGTTGCGGAGACATTTTTTTTTAAATTTTGCTGAAAATTTATTTTTAAACTCATTTTTTGTTTAATTATAACTGAAAACTAATAAAAATAGCAAAAAGAAATTTCTTTCAATGTATTATTTTTAAATATGGCCAATTTTAGGTTTAAATTAGACAATATTTGTACGTTACGTTAAACATAGTAAAATAAATTCTAATGCATATAATGTTTTAAAAAACCCACATAATTTTACTCAAAAAACAGTTACTAATTAATTGACCTAATATCTTTGAAAAATTTTAGTTTATTACTGAACTAGAAGTCAAAAAGTGCACGCAATGCAAATTTTTCAAAAATTTCACATTTATCACACAGATAAAAAAATCATAAAAAAGGTAAATATGCTGTTTTTTCTTAATTCCTAGATCACAGCATACATACTATAATAATGCACAATTACACAAAATTACAGACAATTATCTACATAACTTTTTGAGATATCATGCTTACCGTGTTGTAAAATATCAAAAAATCTTTTTCAGAGAAAAATGCATTTAAAGATTTAAAATTCAAAATTTAAAAAAACTATACTGCTAAAAAAACCTAAAACCTCTCTATATCTTTCAAATTCAAAGTACTTCCGGTTACGATTTCTAACTTCCGGTTCGTTTTTGGTGTTCTCACTTGACATAAAAACTGCTATATAACTTCGTAAATAATTGAAGTACAAGCAAAAGTAAGGTATTTTTAGAAAGAAGAAAATTCAAATATTAAAAATATCAAATAAAAAATTTTTTTGTCATGATCATCAAAATTCATGATTTTACACTAGTCAGACACCTTAAATAGTCACTCCTACCTTTAATGTCCAACGAAGTATCAATCTATTGATCCTAGTTGAAGTTACGGTTTACTCGCGTGCAATGGTATGCACCTTGACCTAAGGACTCTCCACCACTGGTAACTTCTATTGACTGTCACTTAAATTTTCAAAACCTCTCCACACTTGAAATACGGACTACCATAACATTCCCCCCATGCCACGCCGCTTACTCTAAACTTCCGTTATTTAAAAGCTTCCTAAATTACAACTTTCCTTCACGCTTTACTTCTTCGTTTGGTTGGAAAAGAGTTGTCATTCATTCTGGCCCCAAGGAACCCAAAAGGACATGTCAATGAAAAATCGCGTGAGCGCGTCACAAACTCCGACCACGAGTTCATGACCATGACTATTCGGATTCCGCAGACATTTTTTTTCTGAAGTAGTAAATCGTAAGGATTTATGTATTTTATTTGATAACATGGAGTTGATCAAATTTTGGATTTCAATAACACATGGATGACTTTCTCTCTTTCAATGGGCTTTAATTTCATTTTTGATTATTTATTTGTTCAAGGCTATGTTTTGGTACGTCTCTGTGATAAAGATTAACGTGCGACGTTAATATTCACTCACTCGTGATAAAGATAACATATATGACATAAAAATTAGAGGAGTAAGGTTCAGTTTGATCCAAAAATATTGGAAAATATACAGTAATGAACAGTCTCATCCCCCTCCCCCACATATGCTTAATGTGCGTGAAGAAATAATATATTAATGAATCTATTCAATAATGCATGTGCTTGAGTTGTCCATTAAATGTTTTTTTTTTTTTTTTATAATTTTATCAGCTTTATTATTTTTTATTCTTCTTTTAGTTATGCTTAGTCAATTTGAAATACTGTTAATTAATTTGACTTAGGGTAGGTAGCCACGGAAAATTTTAGTTTAAAAATATCACAAGTCACTGTTTGTGAGTTACTGGCCTAAATCTACAATAATTCATCTCGTTTATTTAGCGATAGAGCTTATAAAGAATACAATAAAATCTAAATATTTTTTTGCTTTTCCTGTAAGTTTATTTAAATTTGTTTCAGGAATTGAATGGGGGCTTGCTGGAATAAATCGAATCGATGAGAAGGAATAAATGATACACAATAAAAGAATAATAATGAAAACAGACGAAGTTAAATCCCACAGATTAATGAATATAACATAATGAATGGTTTTAAATAAAACGGCAGTTGTCATAAATATTTCATAACGAATTTTTTCCAATAAAATTCAAAATTTAAAATAAAATTTTGTTTTGTTAAACCTATTTAATATATAGGTAACGCTTTTACTGCGCGTTGTTGGTTATATAAATGATATACGTACAGCAGCTTTTTGATCAATCCGTTTGAATTTTGTGAGGCAATTTAAATAAGTTGAAATTTCTGCAGGAAACTAGGAAATTTGAGTAAATTTATGATAATTTATTTAAAATTTATCTATTTGATAGGTATTTATGAAAACTTATAAATAATAGTAATAAAAAATTAAATTTTTCTTAAAGCTTTAAGGCTGTTTCGATGAACGGGTAAATGGCAGAATATAACCTCGAAACACTTTTTCAGAGAGATTACAAATTTCCCAAACACTAACATTACTTAATGATTTCATTATACAGTAGATAATTCTTTTTTTTTTTTTTTTTTTTTTGTTATAACATGTTCGTCATATTTCACCTTCCATTGTAGCATTTAGTAGAACTTGAACTTTATCTGATAAAACGAATGACAGCACACATATAATGTTTTACTAAATTTTAGGATTCAGTATTATAAATGTAGATCTGAGCTAAAAAATATGGGGTGCGTCTGTGACATGATTTTACATGTAAACTGAAATAATTTTCTGTCCGAAAGTATGTTTCGGCCTTTTTTTAGTCTTCTTGAAATTAGACGAAGACCATCTTAAGAAAAGAAAATATTCATTGTAATTAAAATACATGTAGGTTAATGAAATGTTTTTTCATTAATTGGATATTGAGTTTGTTCAATGGATTAGTTTGTTGAAAATAAAATTATACTGAATTGTAAGATTTCTGTTATAATAAATTACAATAACACTATTCAAATACATAAAAATATTTCTTTAAGGTTAAACATAAACTTTAAGAGAGAAATTTTATTATTGAGTTTTTTAATTGTAATTGTAATAAGTTGAAAATTCTAACTCACACGGTGTTAAAAAAAGTTAAAAATAACCGAAGAAGAGTAATTAAGAATTAAATACTAACTTTTGAGGTAATACTACCTTTAGAATTCTGAAATGCTGAAGAGTACATTAAAAACATAAATATTTTTTTTCTTATTTTTTTCCCTCTTTGTGATTTTTAAAAGATATTTCTTCCTAGTTCAGGTTATTCTTAATTTGAATAATCAATTTTGCGAATTAATTTCTTAACTTAGATTTAAATTTAATTCTAATGTAGTCTTAAAAAACTAAAATTGTATACATAAGAAAAGGCATTTTGTCAGAATAATGTTTAAGAAAGGCGTTATCTTCGAAGGCGTGATTTTCGAGTGGACTAACAAACAGCCAATGGGTCATCAGTAGTCAGAACAGGGTTTCGAAAATTTCCTTTCGACCAATCGTGCCAATTCATTCTGAAACCCGTAATACTAGTAAATGATGAAGCGTGTTTTAAGAGCTGGGGGAATCCTACAAAGATTTTCTTTTAGTGGGCGGAGACGCAAAATCATGCATTCATAATACCTAATGATATTTGATTGTTTTAAACATAGTTTACATACGCTAAAAATTTCTTCAACAGCAATCTCTTTTTTAGGCTCAGTCATTTTATTTTACATAGTAAGTTTTCTATTTCGTATATAACGATTTAATGTCACGATTTTGGCAAAATACTAACATATATTAACTATTTTTCTCGAAAATAAAGAAAACATGTTTCACATTCATTTCATGTATCCTCTCTGATTCCCATTTTTTAACCAATGTCATTATTCTTTAAAATTAGAAGAATAGTTTTAAATTCTATCAAGTTGAGTAGAGTAAGAAAAGCAAATAAATTTGTCTGTTATTATGGATATCAGTAGTGCACACAAACATTTTTCAGGGGGGTATAGGGTCGAAAGTCCACCATTTTGGTATCATGCTCCAATACACCGTCAACATATTCTTCTGATTTTGTCGATTTTCGGGAACAAAAACAGAACAAAATTAATAATTAGCATTAATTAATAAAATTAATTATAAATAACAAGTACATAATTAATTTTACGTAATATGTATATAGGAGTATAACCAATCGAAAAAAAACAAGGCCTGTGGGAGGTGTCCAGACACCTAGGACCCCCCCCCCTTGTGTGCGTCACTGATGGATATTATATATGAATAAAGTTTTGCTTGCTTAGGAAAACGATGTCTACTATAAAATTTAGTTAAAAACCGGTTTTAAATTTATACATAACAATTACCGTAAAATCTGGTGTATAACGCTCACTTTCAACACAAAGAATAAGATCGAAATTTAAGGGTGAGCGTTATAATACACCGGCTATAAAAATGATAGTGATGGGAGGCCAGATTTGTTCCGGTTTTAGAAATCGCCCCTGAAACGGCTTGGAATTTTTATACGAGTCCCCCTTGACCGGATGTGGTGAAATTCCTTTTGGTGGGGTGTGTCAAAAAAGTTCCCGCGTTAAAAAATTCAGTAAACTCATAAATTTTGAGGTGGTGTAACATTGCGCAGACTCGGGACCAATCAGAGAAATTATACTGGACAAGGCAAATAGTCCAGCTCCAGAATTTTCGGGTGATGAGGAGCGGAATAAAAAGAGAGGGTACGCACCCGAATTTCGAGAGACAGCCTCTCCCAGAGTTGCAGAAGAACCTTCAAACAAAAGACGCCGAAATTCCACCCTGACCGGGCGTCAACCATGTCCATCCCCCCTGCACCCTCTCCCACTCAAGCTAAGTTTAATTAATTTTGATCTCTTGTTGTTGAAGTAAAAATACTCTATACGTGTGTGCTTAAGATAAATTTATCTTAAACGTTAAAAGTTCGTCATGTTAAATTATTGATTCTTGTTTATTTTACTGTTAATTTACAGATTCTTGTTTATTTTACTGTTTATTTATGATCTTGACTGTTAATTTATAGATTCTTGTTTAAACTGGTAATGATGCGATGCTAAATTAGAAACTGGGTTAAAGAAGTTAAAATAGTGTCGCATTAATAGCTTCAAAAAAAAGTATGAAAGAAAGAAAAAAAAGATGCGGATAAAAAAACTTAAACTTCTGCAAAGGTTGGGATACGGTTTATTTAAAAGAAATATCAAACCTTATGAACTTAAAAAAAAAAGTGTTGCTTTTCTAGATATAGGCTATTTTTTTTCAAAATCGAGTGGTAACACCTTGAATAAATGGCTATAAAAAATAATAGCATTGTTAACTTACATTGCAGGTTCCTTCATGAAAACAGTGTCGTGCGTTTTACGGTGAATATACCTTAAAATTTAAAAATGCAGCTTGAAAGTATAGGCGCTCGTTATACGTCGGATTTTACGATATATACTAATTCGCTATAATGATTGTAATGAAATTCCCGAGAACGGTCCAGCAAGTTACCAGAGTTGTCTGAGGGGAGTGTGACTGCCCGAAAACATGTGATATGCTGACTAGGCATGTGGATGCATTACTTATCTTCCAATCAGTGAGCGTTACGGGGCTAATGGACTAGACTTTATCAGACTTCAGAAGTAAGCAAGTAAGTGATTCTTTATTTTTCGTTGTCTACGAAAACAAATCTGTGTTAAGATGTACTTAGAGGAAGTGCAGAATCAATTTCCATGCATGTTCTTTCGTGGCACAGACTAACTATTTATCTTCGGACAATATTTATTTTTTTACAGTAAAAAATATCAATATTAAAAAAAAATTGAAATTATTTTAAAAATTACTTTTTTAGATGAGCGAAATGTTGTAATTACTGTAATAAAATGTTAACTTGTAAAGGATCATCAACAAACAGCCTCTGCAATAATTTATCACGGTCTATGAGGAGATCTAATAAGACGAGAAGACAAAGGCTTAAGCACACTTGAGCGAATTTATTTACAAGTGACCTATTTGAATTTTTGTTGAGTGAATTAAAAAAATTGTAAGCTGAAATAAGTTGCTAGTTATTGTAGGCTATAAAGACAACAATTGATGGACGTTTAGTAACACGGAATTAGTTATATTTGTGCTTTGTTTATATATATATATATATATATAAACCAGATTCAAAGACCCTTTTGGAAAAAAAATCTTCAAGTAAATTTCTTTCATTAGTTATAAAAACTGGCATTATTATAGGTTATCAGACAGATATTATGAAGATTACATAAAGATTATTCGATAAAACATGATTGCGATGTTTAAAACAGTAACAAAGAAAACCAAGACACATCCATGAGGGAAAATGCTATAGAAATAGCAATAAATAAACATCTACCAGGACCTGAAAAATTAACTTTCTCTAATTTAAAAACATTAAAGGAGTTTTGTTTTTGTTTTTGAAGGCTACAAATAGAAGAGTAAAAGAATATTCTCTAATGCTTTAAAGACAAATACGCTAAGTTCAGAAGCAAGTAAGCAAGTAAATTCATTGACGTTCTTTGCTTTTTCACGTTATGTTCTACTAAATAAAGGAATAATTAATATTTGTACAAATATAAAACATATAATAATTTTTGTGAAATGCAATTTTTTTTTATCATTCTATTGATTATTTTTATTAGATAATTTTTTTACGTTATATGTACCTTATGTATTCCCTTTTTCGTCTGCTTTTGAATTATGAGAAGTGTGTAAAAAAATCTATTTTAAGCTGTAAATACGTCTCATTTTTATCTGTAAGTATTACAACGGCTTAAACCGGTCACAAAGAAAAATTAAAAACTGAAAACCCTTTTTTTCATGTCGGCTTTTGTGTAAGCCCAAATATATATGTGCGTTGTGCGTACGCATATACTTTTTGACGCTTCATTAATTGAGCTAAATTTAAGATGATACTATGGTAACTACAATAAAATATTACCGTTAAATTTGTATTTCAATTTTTTTTTTGTACATGTAAAATCCTGATGCAATTTCATTTTATATTATTAGATTAAGAAGTCTAAGTATTAGCACTCCTCACTAATTAATAAAATAAACATTTCGTATTGTATAATTATTTTTATAAATTAAAAGTATTTTGTTTTTATATGGGTATTATAGTTAGCAAATGTGTATAATTCTTTTGAAATAAAGCTTCCATAAAACGCAAAAGTTAGCAACAATGGAATGCATGGGTTGAACGGCTGGAATCATCTAACAATTGCATTTATGTGACTATGATGTCATATGAGTTTAGCTCATTAAATATGTAATGGTTGCAAATTGTATTCAACTTTACTATCACAAAGTAAGCTGACTTCGGTGACTTAGAGGTAGCGTGCCCACGTTTTAAGCCCAAGGTTGCGGGTTCGACCCTAGCTGGAGTCGATAGATTTTCTGGGTGTGAAAATCATAAGCACTCCTGTCATATGATTATGTAGCTTGTAAAAGGTCCCTTGGGTATCAATTTGGCTATGGTACTCTCGGCAAAATTAAAGCACAGCAATATTTAGCAACCGACAAGAATTTGAATTAAAAAGTTAATTCAAGCTTCCACACACACAAATTTCGTAGAAAGGTCGCCACTATATGGTGCCACCATGAAATGGCTTTCACGTTTATTGGGGTGAGTGAGTGAATATTAACGTCGCACTGTTGAGCTACACGAGGGTTTTTGGTGACGGACCACGTAATTTTGAACCATGGTCAAGTGACATGGAACGTTTATTGGGGACTTGCCGTGTCTGCACAGGCTAAGTTATGCTAAAATGCAGCCTCATTGATAAACAATATTACAAATTATATAAAATTACAATATGCAGAGCATAATTAACTTCCTTTTTTTTCAACAGTTTCTCGGTGGAATGAGACAATGTTAAAAATACGATGTACTAATATCAAAAAATAATGTTTACCAATTTAAGAGTGGTTTCTCTACCTCCTCTCTGAGCACTTAACTTAAAGGTTCTGTTAGTAGTGTTAATTTTATTTTTACTTCTAAGAAATCACTATTAGATTAATGCCTTTGCATAACAAATTATTAATAAGGAATTGTGAATTTTTAATGAGAAATAAAAAAAAATGTAGTTCAGTTGAAACTAAGCTATAAGAATAGAAGATTGTACTGCAAAATAAATTAACTTATAACTTATTTAAAATCGCTTCCTTTTAAATACTCTTGGTTTTCTTAGAAGATTTAGTTGTTTTACTTTATATTAAACAAGAGAAAATACGAATTTTTTCTGCATTCAATATTTATTGAAATGCATAAATAAGACTTTTAGTAATCTAAAAGTCTTGATAAGAAAACTTGTTCATAAATAATCACAATTTATCAACTAAAGAGTACGTCCATGGTCTCAATGATTTGGAAAACTATGCAAGAACAGAAAATCTTTTTTTCCAGTAAAACGTATTCCATCTGAATAATAAATACTACATGGTTTTAGTAACTTAAGTCATAAACATAAGCGTACTTGGTACTTTTTGAACAATTTTTTTATTTATGTATTTAAAAGTTATATTTTAGCATTTCATATGTAATGTTCCGATTCGAAAAAATTATACGGGATGAAATTTTTCTTTTATTATTCAACAATTTTAAAAATTAAAATTTTGTGAAGAAAATTTGGAAAATTTTATTCCTTTTGTAATTATTAATTTTTTGACCTGAAACATTTTTGTAGTATTATTTTGTAGTATGTTCTAAATAACTTTAGGGATCAATTTTACAATAACTTAATTAATTTTAGAAGAAAAAAATAAAATGTTACATGCATGCTAAAATTCAACGAAAAAACCAATATCTCTTACATTAAAATTTTAAAAAAAGTATCCAGTTAACAGCAAAATGGATCCCTAATTGTGTTACATGCTTTATGTTTAACACAGCGGAATAAAGTGGAAGTTATTGCTAAATAATTGTGGAAGGAGTAGGATTTTGAATGCACTAATTTGTTAAAAAAACACAAAATGTGAAAAACCACTTTAAAGATTATAATTCTGAAAAAAATAATTATAATAAGTTTAAATTAAATTAAAATACCCCTTTCGGAAATTAGTTATATATTTTTCTTTCAAATAATTGCATTTTAGTATTTTTGAACCTTTACATTTAACAAATGATCAATTTTTAGAGAGTATTAATTGATCAAGAACATTCAAGGAAAATGTTAATTTTTTTTTCCTGTCATGCCAGAAATTTTAGTTTTCTTCTTCACATAATATTAAAGTATTTTATTTGTATGAAAAACATATGAGCAATAAGAACTGAAATTATAAAATTATTAATATAAAAATCTTAAATCAAACATTTTACGTGCACCCACTTCACAAAAAAAAAAAAAAACATTAATGTAAGGCCGCGTCAATCTACTGCTTTATATATTACAAGCTGGTATACCCGTTCTTCGCACGGGTGGACTGAAAAATTAAGCAAAACAGATTGAAGGATAAATAAGTTTTTAATGAGTCAATTTTACGTGAATTGCAAATTAAACAAAAATAGCTTTTTGCATATCTCAGCTAAACAAAAAAAAAAACACCTTTGTTAAATTTTAAGTATGTAGATCTAATAGCTGATAAAAAGGATTTTTTTTGTTTATAATTCCCCGTAACACTCTTGAGGGTCGATTTTTGAAAATAACTCCCTAAGCTGATCTCTGCTCAGCAAAAGTAACACATTGTTAAAAGTGTTGCGTAATGAACGCGTAAAATAGAATAAATAATTTATATCTGAAAGTGTAATACATTAATATTACTTTCCGTTGTATCTATTTTATGTTAAAATTGTAATATTCGCAAGCAACGCCGTTTCTTAAATTATAATGGCTATAATGGAGATTCAATGAAAGACACATCGAAATGATAACGATAGTCAAATTGGCAAATGTCTAGCTACTTTCATAGCTCGAGCTTTATTAGAGCTTTGTAAGATCCGCCGTGTAGGGGCGTGATGCACGTTAATGCTTTAACTACCGCATTATGATTTACTGCAGTTTTTTTCTAGCAATATTTTTTTTTGGATTACTACATTGAAAATTAAGGGATATACATAAACAAATACTCCACTTTGGGAATTTTTTTTCCGTAAGAGATAATAAATTAATTAAAGATATTCCACTATAAAATTATATACATCGTTCACTTAAAATAAATAGTCAAATAGTTTTTTAAGGTCTTCATTAACATACAAAAACATAAGACACTTAAATTTTGACATAAACTATTTTTTTCGGGACAAAAATAATAATCTTTGCAATCCGCTGAAAACGCCGTCAGCTGAAAACGCATATCTGCTGCAAAACTGTTCACCTTCCCCGCTAAAATACTCATCATAAGACCCGTGCTGCCATATATCTTGAAAGAGTGGATTTCAAGGAATAGTCCTGCTAAGTATTGGTAGAATATTCCTTCTAAGTTGGCGTGGTGTGGTAGTTAGGACAAAGGTGTGCCAGCTCAGGTGTCATCCACGTCACTTAACCATGGTTCAAAATTACGTGGTCCGTTGCCAAAAGCCCTCGTGTAACTGAACAGTGCGACGTTAATTTTCACTCACTCACTCACTTCAAAAAATACAGTACAGTAGTTTTAATTATTTTTATACTTAAAAATGTAATATCCGCCTATTCAATTAAAATTATAGCGTTATAATTAACTACTAATCACAAACAAACTATGAAAATATGACCAAATGATGTAGTGTGAAAGACAAAGTTTTTCTACTGTAAGTACCAGAAGCAATAAAAGTATTTATTTTGAAAAAAAAATATCAATTTCTTACTACCTAATGTGCATAGTAAAATCATTAAAAAACATTCAAATAAAGAGAGATTTATAACAATCTCTCCCTTCAAAACTTAGTTTTATTCTGAAATAAAATAAATTAAGTATTTTGCTGTTTACGTGAATTAATTAGAAGCGAGCGCCTTGCGTAGCCAAAACCAAAAGAGTTCTTTTACGAACAAAAGATAGATATATGCTGACGTGTGGGCTTTTTTTGCAGCGGAAACCAGAATTGCTTGCAGATGGCAGCATTTTTTCCTACTTACTTGACAAATATTGTTATATTTTGGGCACTTTTCACAAATTTTTATAAATTATATCCTATGTGTTACTCTGATGCATAAGCTATGTTACTGTAAAGTTTCATTAAAATCCATTCAGTTGTTTTTGCGTGAAAGACTCCCAAACATCCTCACAAGCTTTCGCATTTATAATATATGTCTAGATTACACATTCTTTTTTTATAGTTATTATTGTTCTTTTTAAAATAGATTTTTTTTAATCAAAACACATTTTTTAGCAACTTTTTTTCTTAAATTGAGGCATGGTCGAAATACCTAATTTGCTAATTTACATTTTTCAAATGAATTTTTATGCAACTTCTAACTTTCGGATATGCACAAGTGATATATCAATCGAAAGGTCATAAGGCAAAAAATAAGATTAAAAAACCCGATAGTTTGGTCATTTTGGGGGTACCAAGTCCTTTTAAGTAATATTTGAGGCATGCATTTTTAATTGAGGAAATTACTTTTTAATAAATGAAGTCATACTATATATTAATTACTCTTATTACTGGGTATATAACAATTTAAACAAACGTAAAATCATGGAGATTTAATTTTTTAAATTTTCGATCTGAACACATAAAATTCTTATGAAATGTATTATATCTAGGAATACTCTTAAAATATTTACAAATCAATTCATTTCATATTAAGAAGTAATTCTCGTTACCGCTTAGGAAACCATGTCAATACATAAACGTCACATTAATCAATTGCAGTTACCTACAAACCATTTTTGGTATTCCCACAGCTGTGTGATCGTACATCTTAAGGATTTTTTTTCTCTTTTTTACCTTCGATGATGTATTTATTTTTCTTGGGTTTCTGTTTTGACCTCAATGTATCCCTAGTCTTACCGTAACTGAAGCAGCTTATGGTTTGCCGTTTCTCATCTATATTTCAGATTCTGATGTGTACCTTCTGAGAATCAGTAGCCTCAGGAACAAAAATGAATAATCTCTGGAGAAATCAAACGGTGATGGAGATACGCAAGCCGATAAAGGAGAAGTTGATTTAGCACAGTGGCTATCGTAAGGTTCGAGAGTATTTTTCGTTTTAATGGGAGCAAATTGATTGATAAAAAACGACTTAAAAGAGATTTTTTGCACAGATGTAATGAAACGTAAGTTTCTGTTTCATTTTTTAAATGAACACATTGGATTTAAATAACTTTCCTTTCAATATTGATAAAATATTGCATATCTTAAAATTAATTTTGGGGAGGTTTGGAGTTTTAAATATTTAAAAATATATTTTTTAAATGTATATATTTAGTAACATTTTATGTATCTATTTTTTTAAATCAATCTTTGCATTTCATTTGTTTATTTTTTTTCCAGTTTTGAAAAGATATTGCAAACATATTGAGAGCTCATAAAATGTTTTCTTCTCAAATATAAATTGCAATCAAATTAATTTTTGATTTTCCCTTTTTAGTTAGCTTAACATTGTTTAGCACTTAGTATTTATCAATTACTTATAACTCTTGGTTTGGCGGGCATTTAGAAAGGGGTGTAGCTCAGGTGTAATCCTCGTCACTTGACCATGGTTCACAATTACGAGCTCCGTCACCTATCACCCTCAGTGCTTATAACATTAAGTCAGGGGTGCCCAACCCAAATCGATTGGTGGGCCAAGTAAAAATTTACTAAACTGAGGTGGGCCGCACATATCAAAATAAAACAAATTATTCAAAATATTTTATTAGCGTACAACATTCAAAATATTTCATATTACCTTACAATTAATGTGACACTTGTTTTTGTACTTTACTTGAGATAAATATATGATACAAATTTAGTCAATAGTTATTGATATGATCAAAACACAGCAAGTTTACCTTTTATTGGATCGCAATCACAACAAAGTTGTAAGTCGACCGATTGCACTTGGTGGTGGAAGAATATCTCTTAACATACAAGGTTTTTATCTACAGTAGATTTATGCTGCCATCTGAGGTTACCTAATATAACAACTATGTGCGAAACATCTTCACATTTTATACTTGAGTTACAGTATGTTTGCATAAAATTGATTTAGATTTTAAAATTTTTTTATTTCAAAGGCAAAAAGGCAATTAAGCAAAGAAGAACAGCTTTGTAATTATTATACTCTCTGTTTGATAAAAAAAAGTTTTTTTTCTACCCGATAGCCAAATGTTTAGTTTCTTATTGTATGGTATTAATTATTGCATCATGATTAAAACATATCATAAAATGAAAAAGTTACATAATTTCAGAAGGTTAAAATATTAAACATTTTTATTCTGCTGCCGTAATTATCTTACATTTTTCTACTAGCTGGTCTTAAAGCTCTGAGACAGCTCATTAAATCCATCATCGGATTCTTTCATTGCCAAATAAAACAAGAAAAATGCTACTAATCTGAACTTAAAAATATAGACATAAGTTATTTCTCTGACAAATAGAACTAAAAACACTACTCACTCTCAACGAAGTTCTCTTTGAAAGAGGAATAACATACCCACGCTCATCTGCATTTCTTCATACATCAACACCTGTTATTACAATTGCTTGGAAGTCAAATGAAGGAAAAATTTTTTATTTCGGTAAGAACTGCATGGGGAGAGGTGAGGGTGGGTCAAAACACGTTATTCTCGATTCTTCCGTCTGCAGTGCAAATGTCTAAAATAATATAGACATAAACTTAAATTGGGCCGCAAAAAGTCTCCAAATGGGTCGCGGGGTGGGCATGCCTGCTCTAAGTCAATAAAAATAATATCGCTAGCACAAAATTATTTAAATTACTCATTATATAGATTAGGGGTACTCAAACTTTTTTACCGCTGATCCACATACATATAACACCCTTGGGCCGCACCACAAGGAGAATCAGAAGAAAAAAAATACTACAAGACCTAAACAGAATTGGGAGAAACAAAATTAATCAAAATGTTATTACTCATTTTTTTGGTTTTTACTTAATACCATATTTACCTTTCTACCCCAAGCACAGACAAAAAATATTTACTTTTATGCAACATTTAATGAGTTATGGGATAGTTTCGGTTTCCATTCAACTATGACCAAGTCTCTAGTTTACATTATATTATCAAGGTGATATCAAAACTGATATACTAAATTTCTTGATTAATAAAATTCTCCGCTAATTTTTTAGTTCATTGTTCTTAAGCAACTGAATTTTTAGTGCAGCCAGTCAAGATCGGGCCACTTAGAAAAGGCCAGCAGTCAGATGCGGCCCGAGGGCCACAGGTTGGGTATCATTGATGTAGATGTACAATATAAATATAAAACAACACAGGGATTTTTTTCAAAAAAATACTTGATTTTATTAATGGCTTAGGGGGAAATGACGATTTAATCATACCAGTTTATTGCCAGAATCATTATTTTAGCTAGATGATAACATATTTTGAACGATAAATAGAATTTGCTTTATAAATAATAGTATATTCCGGGATTAAAATAAAACAAATCTTAAAGAATTAGAGATTAAACACAGCAGCTATTGAAACAAAAAAATAAAATTGTTAATAATTAATTTAAGAACAAAAAATATCTAACTATTAATAAGTGCCAAATAATATTTTATTATAAAAACTTTTGGTGTATATAGAGAGAAAGCTATTAGCAATAAAAATAGCTAAGGATTCCAGGTTCTAAAGTGATGGTAAAGTTTGATGTATAACTAACTGCAGCTAAAAAAAGGATTTTTTCATCAAATTTAGAAATTAAAAAAAAACTTTTTCAAGCATAAAAATAAAAAACGGAGACTCAGTAATCATTTCTATTTAGAAAGGGAATTAATTATTGAAGGATTTTAAACTTTTTGTGAGGCAACGTTACTTTCCCAAAATTTACTATAAATAAATAACCAAGGCTGAATGACTTAATGCGAAATCTGTTTGAAAATTTAATGCATTACTTTAAATTTCTTTTTTAACTACGTAATGTATCGTGACAGGGATATTCAAATCGAAATCTAAGTATAATTTTTTTGTAAAAAATTAAATACACACACACATAGCATCTGAAAGCAAAATCTCTTAGGAAGAATATTAGAAATTTCTCAAAATGTTTCAGAAATAAATAAATTTAGAAATTTAACTTTTTTAAGAAATAAATTCTGCTATTATAATTAAAATCAAGTAGTAACTTTTAGTTTTAGTTATTTCCTAACAATATCAAAATAAACTGTTGAGAGTACTACAGCTCCAATTCAATATGCTAGAAAAACCACACACATACAAAAAAAAATAACAGTGACTTATAAAATGCACATGAGTAGAAATAAGCAGCTTTTCCGAAGGAGGAAAAATTAAGTATAAGTAGAAATAGGACGTATGATTCAAGTTTGAAATATGTATAAAAACGATAAAAAATTGGCAAAAAAATTGAAATCATTTAAAAAATAAATATAATCCAAGACATGACTTAAAATATCAGAATGAAAAATTTTGCGATTGAGTGCTCAGCGTTGACGATAAGGTTCGTATAAATGGTACCTCTTTTGAACTCTAGGATGCAGATAAATGTTCATTTGCAAGTCAACTTTACTGAAATATACGTCGAACGTAAGACATATGGGAATCAATTGTCTTTCTTCGTTTTGTGAAGACTCTTACGTAATTAGGGATTTATCAACAGACGATTGCCTAAAATGTAGAATTAAACTAAGGAACTCTGAGTAAAATTTTAAAAGGTTATTTTAAAATTAATAATCACACAATTAGTATTCTTTAAAAATAACAATGCAAGATAAAATGCTGAAGCGCATCGTCCAGAAAACCCAATTAAAGTGCTTAAAATTATTACGTAACAAGTAGTAAGAACAAAATTGGATTCCTTAGAATATAAAACATTTTGAGAGATAACTCTATAGACTTGATTTTAAATGTTATGCACCCAAAAGGAATCCGTTACTTACATTAATGTGAATGACGAGATTGTGGTAAAGACAGATTGCTAAGGGAAGCTCAGAAGTGGAGTAATGCACTTTTTACCTAGAAACGAGGCTCTGAGTTTCCAACGATCATCAAAATATTTAAGTTTGGCATTTCATTTCAGAACCTTTAGTTACAGATTGTTGAAAGTACACAATGTAACTTAACTCACATCTGATGATTTTAGATGAGTGTTGATGGGCCAGACAAGCCATGTGTTTTGAGAATAAGTCTAAACTCTATTTATACAGGGTATTTTATAATTGTATCATTGTATGATCCATTTGAGGTTGACTTTATCTACCGACAAGTTTCTGCATCTAGCAATGTATGAAAGGTCACCAGAGTTTGGATTAACGACAATAAAATGAGAATATTGTCTTGGTCGGCTCCTATTTAAAAACAATTGACAATAAATGAGATTTAATGAAGAAACACTTTCATAATTAAAATGAACCTGTAGAAATTGGGAAATCCATTTGATAAGAAGTGACAAAGTTGACTGCAAAATAAGTTACTGTGTATTTGGCGTTTGTAACGCCAAATACACAGGTCTTTGGTGCTTAATTGGGTCTTTGTAAGACCCAATGATAAGCTGCTAAATCCATATTTCTGATACTTTCAATATTGGCGACCCAATAATCAATCATAATTTTCTTTGCTCCCCCCTCCATACAATATCAATGTATTGAATTCAATAAAACTATACTTCGATTCTACAACTACAATACCACTTAAACCTCTTAAGTGCCACCGACGTATATAAACGTCTCACTCAGCCAAAGCGTTGGTTTCCCCAGACATATATATACATCTTTATGAAGTACGATCTTTTCTGTGCACTTCTATCCATAAAATTATTCCGAAGGCTTTGGAATGCATCAAAAGACCTGGACAGGGTTTTCGAAGGATTTACATATTTCAGAGGATTTGCTTATTTATTTCCCTCCTCTTTCGCCAATGCATCCCATACGCATGCCTACGGAGAAAACGGTGGCATTGGGAGTGAAACGCACAACTTTTAATCGGCAGTTAAGGTATTATTTATAAACTGTACAAATTATCGAGATAAATGATAATGTTTGTAAATAATTTTATATATGGCAAGACTGAGGTCACTGGTAATTATTAAACTTGTTCTTAATGTAGTATTGTTAAATTCATAATAAAACACATTGTGCAGTGCTGATACATTTATAATGTATTATATCAGTGTAAATGTCTATTTTATTTTTTTATTTTATCAGAGAGAGAATGTATTTTTTGTTTGTTTACTTTCAGTAAATAAGTAACTTTTTAAAGTAATCTTTTGTTTTCGACTTTTCAATAGGCTCGCGACCCTTCCCCCTCGTAGAGTTATCACGCCCACCAGGGGGGCACACATGGTAGTTTAAGAAACGCTGCGCTAATATTGTTTCTTTAAAATGTTTTTAATTTATATGGATACTAGCTGGTATACCCGTTCTTCGCACGAGTGAACTGAAAAATTAAACAACACAGATTGAAGGAAAAAGAAGTTTTTAATGAGTTAATTTTATGTGAATTGCAAATTAAACAAAAAAAGCTCTTTGCATATATCAGCTAAACAAAAAAAAGAAAGAAAAAAAACATATGTGTTAAATTTTAAGTATGTAGATCTAATAGCTGATAAAAAGGATTTTTTTTATTTATAATTCCTCGTAACACGCTTGAGGGTCGATTGTTCAAAATACCTCCTTAAGCTGATCTCTGCTCACCAAAAGTAACACATTGTTAAAGTTTTGCGTAATGAACGCCTAAAGTAGAGCAAATAATCTATATCTGAAAGTGTAATACACTAATCTTACTTTCTGTTGTATTTATTTTATTTTAAAATTGTAATATTCGCAAGCAACGCCGTTTCTTAAATTATCATGACGATTCAATGAAAAACAGAGCGAAATGTTAATGATAGAGTCAAGTTGGCAAATACCTAGCTACTTTCGTAGCTCGAGCTTTATTAGTGCTTTGTAAGACCCGCCGTGTTGGGGAGAAATGCACTTTAATACTTTTATCCAACCGTATTATGATTTACTGCAGTTTTTTTCATACAATATTTTTTTTTGGATCACTGCATTTACAAATTAAGGGATATGCATAAACAAAATACTCCACTTTGGAAAATTTAATCCGTTAGAGCTAATAAATTAATTAAAGATATACCACTGTAAAATTAATTATATATACCATTCACTTTAAATAAGTAGTCAAATCATTTTCTAAGGTCTTCTTTAACATACAAAAACATAAGACACTTAAATTTTGGCAAACTATTTTTTCCGCTAAAATACTCATCATGGAACCCGTGCTGCCATATATCTTGGAAGAGTGGATTTCAAAGAATATTCCTGCTAAGTATTGGTAGAATATTCCTTCTAAGTTGGTGTGGTGTGGTAGTTAGGAGAAGGGGTGCCAGCTCAGATGTCGTCCACGTCACTTGGTTATGTTTCAAAATTACGTGGTCCGTTGCCAAAAGCCCTCGTGTAGCTGAACAGTGCGACGTTAATATTCCCTCACTCATTCCAAAAAATACAGTACAGTAGTTATAATTATTTTTATACTTAAAAATGCAATATCCGCCTATTAAATTAAAATTATAGCGTTATAATTAACTACTAACCAGAAACAAATTTTGAAAATTTGCCCAAATGATGTAGTGTGAAAGAGAAAGTTTATTTACTTTAAGTACCAGAACCGATAAAAGCATTTATTTTGAAAAAAGACCGATTTCTTACTACCAAAAATGTGCATAATAAAATCATATAAACAAAACATTCAAATAAAGAGAGATTTATAACAACCTCTCCCTTCAAAACTTAATTTTATTCTGAAATAAAAAAATAGGCATTATGCTGATCAGTGGAATTAATTAGAAACGAGCACCTTGCGTAGCCAAAACAAAAAAAAAAATGTTCTTTCACAAACAAAAGATAGATATATGCTGACGTGGGCTTTTTTGCAGCGCAAGCTAGAATTGCTCGCAGATGGCTGAATTTTTTCCTACTTACTTGACAAATATCGTTATATTTTGGACAATTCATACAATATCTTTATAAATTATAGTCAATGCTATAAATTATAGCATATGTGCTATTCTGATGTATAAGCTATATTACTGTAAAGTTTCATTAACTACTTGCGCTCCATTCAGTTGTTTTTGCGTGAAAGACCCACAAAGATACTCACAAACTTTCGTATTTATAATATATATTGGATTATTGTTGTTTGTATATTATTCTAATTATTTAATTTTTATCCAGAAATGAAAGTGATGAACCAGGAATAGAAGCACAGCGACATCTTTCTAAATGAGGGTAAAAAGGCAAAATCTGAAAAATCCGTTTCTCTCGGAGGATGAACTATAGAAAATGGTTGAGTAACAGATGGTCATCCACATATTCGTCAAACTACGACTTGCACTTTAATTGATTGTGATTTATAACGCGATTCTGCCTTTCCTTACCTATTGTTAAATTATTATGTATGATCCATTGGTATTGATTGTCAGAGTTAAGTAACAACGATCCATGCTGAAAGATTCTCCACTGTATAGCTAATGGCGTTTCTCAACGCGATTTCAGCTGACCGCAGAAAAAGAAATCTAAGGGATTGAGGTTCACGGAGCATGGGGGCCGAGAAAATGGTCTGCTGCGTCCAATCCACCTTCCGGGATATGTAGCATGGAAGTGGTTACTCACTACAATCCAAAAGTATGCTGGTTCATCATTGAACATGATCCTATACATTTTGGTGCGCAGAGTCCGATACTCCCTGCAGTAACTCCGGGAGAAGTGGAAAATTTGTATACATGCAGGTTTCTTAACCCTACCACTGTGCTCCAAATCCCTGCATTCATTTGGCCACTCTCTTTGTCTAGCTCATCGTCCAACCCATTGATACTATTATCGCGATTTCCACCTACTAAACGGGGTTTGCGCTCCCTAATTCTTAGGTGATTTGTCGTCCCCATACTGCCTACATTACTCATCTGAATTTGTTGGTGGAATTCGTCAACACCTTGCATATACCTTTGCCTTTTCTCAATAAAATAATTAGTATTGGCCTCAAGTAATAAGACAAACAACTCACTAATTATTATTTTTTATGAAGGCCAATCTTTGAAGTACATTCTAAGGTAGTTTTTTCAAGTAATAAGAGTTTCATGAGAAAATAGCTGAAATAAATATTATTATTTTTATTTGCATTTAGTGAAAACTTGATGATTTGCTTTTAATTTACTTTACACCCTGAAACAACACGAAGTCTACATGTGACTGACCATGTCCTTTTGATCTAATGTCAAGTGGGAAGGACAACATCTGATCCGCCAATCACTTCTCAAAATTTTCTGGAGAGTTAGAGCCTCGACAGATTTAACGTACGTCAGCCGCTTCAAGTGGCGGATCTTCTATGGATTAGGACTTGAACTCGCAACAACTTCGTCTCCGATTTGGCGACCAAAGTTGGATCATGCATAATTTTACTAATAAATGAATGCAATGATTTAAAATAAAAAAAAAATGTCTACCCCTTTCCTCAAAAATGTTTTTGCTATCAATTTAATTTATATGTTAATAAGAAACTATAAATTACATCTTGTTTTTGGTATGCTTCAAACAAATTTTAATTTAAGAAACCTCTCAATTTACTTTAAGTTGTTACTAATGACACCTGTCTGACAGAGTCAAATCAAGGCCCTCGACATTAATCGCGGCAAAGGGCTAGATGAACGCATGCGGTTAACCACCATGATAGGTTTAACACCATATATAGGTGACAGTAAGATTTGGGTCAGCTTTATCCCAATCTTGAGGGAGAACATCAAGGGGGTAGTCGGTAGTCAGGAGCAACCTCTCTTTCATCTCCTTCCACAGACCTTACGAAAGATTTTGCGGGTCGACAACTATTTAGAATACTCCCAAGCCGTATTGCATTATACATTTATAAACACCCATGCCTTCTCCGGGATTCGAACCTAGGCCAAACGCAGCACGGCAGTCAGTGTCAATGACCACTATACCGGGTGGGTGGTTATTTACATTAGTATATTTATGCATTATTCTAATCTTCTAATTCTAGGTCACTAAGAATATAAAGTAATATTATTAGTATCAAAATGTGAAAACGGGATATTTTTAATTATATTTTTGTTTTGCCATTTATTTTAATGTAATGGTTTGGCCTTCGTAATTTTTTCATCTTATACGTATATCCTTCATATTTACGATAAAAAACAGTTTCTGAAAGAATGGTGCATATGATAATGGTCAGGAATGATTAAACACAGGTTAAAAATCCCTGATTGTGATAAAAGTTCGCTCTGAGAAGATAATTCGCTTAAGAGTAGTCGGTAGGGCCTATACCGACAATGACAATGTTTAGGAACCTGTTTCTCAAAAATTGTTGAATATAAAAGCTTCAAATTTTGGCTGTATAATAATTAGGCTTTTTCATTTAAATAACAGTAAAATGTTTCAAATATATTGTTTACTTTTTTCAAAAAAAATTCATCGTAAAAGTATCGCTTTGAAATTTGTGAAAATTGTCATTTTTTTTACGATAACTGCTTCTGAGCAAAATATTTTCGAAAAATCTCCAAGAAAGTAACTTTATTATAAATAGTTACATATTAGTTATGTGCAGTAAAAATTGCAAGTATATTGATTTTTTAGGTTCTTTGAAAACGGTACACGTAGTTTGAAAACAATCATTCTGAGATAATTGCATTTTAAGTGTAAAAAGGCACTTAATTACAAAAATAATGAATTACAACATGTATTTGCCCTATTTTATTAAACATTAGTATCTTCTTAATTTTTTAAACATAAAATAGGAAACAAAAAAGCCTTAAAATGTTCAGAAAATACATATATAGTAATTTTCAGTTTTACTTCAACGAGATCTTTTTAGCATTTTGTATCAATTTTCACAAATTATGTAACAATCTGTGAAGAATTTTTAGCTTCAATGCATTGCAAATGTCAAATTTGAACTTATAACATCATAAATATAATTTAAACATGTATCAATATGTAAAAGTCATGATTTGGGAATATGTGATTTTATGACATTAGAAAAATTGAATTACGGATTTGTACGTTTCCATGCAAACACAATTTCTAAAAGTTTCAAAATTCAAAATTTTCTCTAAACAATACAAAAGATTTTAAAAAAAGTCAAAAATAAAACTGTTTTTATTTTTTTATACATGAAATTTGTGTATTTTTATGCATGCAACAAGCTTCTCGCAACGACAAAAAACATTACACATCTGAGTTATAATTAGTTAGCTATTATTGAAAAACCTTTGAATATTAAAGCTTAAAAACTTGTCTAAACAATAAATAAACAATAATATTTGCAATGAAGTGAAATATTTAAAATATATTTTTTTAGTTTTCTCAAAAACATGTAACATAAAAATATCACTATGAATTTTTAAAAAAATTGACATTTTTTGTCACGATATATGAACTCCAGTTAAATATTTTGGTAAACTCCTCAAAAAACTCACAGGATTATATATAGTTACATATCAGTAACATAAGGGAAAAAACTTATGTACATTTATATCTTATATTCTGAGAAAAAGATGAATTCAGTTTTAAAAATATTATTTTTGAAAAAATTGAATTTTTACTATAAAGTGCCATTTTATAACAAAAATCATAAATTACAGCATGCATTTCACCCATTTTATTAAACATTAGCATCTTTGCAATTTATTTTGCCTAAAATAATAAACAAAAAAGTCTGAAATTGCCCAGAACAGCAATTTTCAGTTTTTTTAACGAGAAAACATCAAAATTTTTTCAAATACTGAATCAATTTTTAAACAATTTGTAGCTTTCATACATTACCGATATCAAATTTGAACAGAAAGCATCATAAATATAATGTGAAAATATATCAATATGGTTTTGGTGTGAATTTGAGATGGTATTTAAAAATACCTGATTATAAGATGTTTCTTAAGTTTTCGTTAGGTTTTCTTAACATAATCATTAGGTCTTGTTGTTGCAGACAGTTTCTAAGTTTAAAACTTCAAAAGTTACTTTAAACTGGACAAATGATTTCTAAAACAGACAAAATAAAACTGTTTCTATGTTCTTAAACATGAAATTTATGTATATTTATGTATATAACAAGCTTCTCGCAAAGACTACAAACATGACATTTAATGTATCATCTCATAACTTTTTGTTCAGAAACTATTAAACATAAAGACTAAAAATTTTATTTATATTAATTAGACATTATATTTATACTGAAGTGAATTTTTTTTAAATATAATAATTAGTTCTTTCAAAGACAAACTTTTAGTTCACAGAACAATTATTATTATGAATTTATTAAAAATTGTAATTTTTTTGTTATAACTGCTTTATATTTAAATGTTTTAAGAATATTTCAAAAATGTCACTTCAGTATACACAATTACATTTAAGAAACATACACACAGTAAATTTAGACAATTTTAAAAATATAAATTTTAAACATGCATACAGTAAATTTACACAATTTAAAAAAAATAAGTTTTTGAAAACAGAAATTTTTTTATAAAAAAAATCTTGCCTTTGTATTGAATTTAATCCAAATTTTTCAAGTATCCAAAAACTTCAAGTATTTTTGAAATATTTTTAGCGTTTTTCTAAACCTTTTAAAGTTTTATTTAGTTATTATTACTAATTATTTAAACTAAATGTAAAGTGAAGAACAGGTTTAAATTTAGGTAAAATCACTAAATATTAAATATAACATTCAAATTAAAACCACGTTTCAAAATTTCGCAGAAAATGTTTTTGCATATCTAACACAGTTAAATTTGCAGTTACTATACAGGTCTCTATTACGTATTAATAAAAATAAATTGAGGCTTTGCAACTTTGCTCCAGATTTAAAAAGACAATGTTTACATTTCTATCTGTCAAATGGGCGTGATTCGTAAGCAGATTATTTTTTAAAAATAATTTTAAAGTACTTCTAATTCATATAATGGCTTGCATGTTATATCAATGGAAAGCTCCCGATTAGGGGTTTATAGAAATATCAAAATCTCAAAATCGATTTTTAAAAGGGGTCTACCCTACTGACTGCTCTTAAGTCACTTTTGACTCAATGGAAACTTTGAATGTTAGTTCATACAGATATTCATATGAGCGGATAAATTTATCCATATCAATATATTCATTCATCCCTTTCATATGTATTAGCTGTTATTGAGTTTCTGGAAATTAGATCTTGATATAACTGATATTTTAAATGATATATATAAAGAGTAACTATTCTAAATATCAAATGAACAGATTGCTATTTAAAACAGGCTTGCTTCGAATGATCAATAAAAGATTCAGAAAATATGTTTACTATTCTGTTATTAATTAAACTAATGATTGCAATTAAGAATTGAACAAATAATAAAACCAGTGTGAGAACCCTTTCTTAATACCACTTTAATTCACAAATATTTTCATCGAAATCGTCATGCACAAACATGACCTTTTCATTCAGATTGAGAATAAGGCCATTTTATTTCAAAAGAGTTAAAATGGAGATTATACAGAGAGAACATCATCTTGAAAATTAACAAAAAAAATCTACTCACTAAAGAGACAAAATGAGTCGTCATATCAGAAAATGTTTGAAATATTTTCAATCGAGATATTTACAGAAAATGTATTCAAAATATTGTATGATTCGCTTTTATCTTAGTGAAATTGTGCCAGAGGAAAATAATTTTCATTTTATGGTAATAGTGAACATAAAAGTTTAACTGCAAGATATGAACTTTGAGCTTAATCATCAAAGTATATTTCAGGTTTAAATCAAATATATTTCATTTTTAATTCAAGAACTCTGGTCTACAAATAGTTAAAACGTTTTTGAATTTCAATACCACTTTAAAATTAACGTGATCTTTAAGAAAACATGAAAAGTTAGAAAATAATTTAGCGATATTTTTCTATAAAAAAATACAATAATTCCGTATTTGTAATCATCTTTAGCAAAAGTGTGAGATAATTTTGAGCCTTAACGTTTAATAGAATAAAATGTTTCTGTTCACGAAATAGTGATTTATAACTATATATTTTGATTGTATGTTTGTTGAAGCAAACATACTATCTTGGAACTTTTTTTTAAAATTTCTAATGGGCTGCGAATTGGTCATCAACCATTGCAGACCTAGTACATCGCCCGAAAGCTGGTATCACTTTTTACTGCGGCGCACTATGAACGAATACTAATCGCCGCAGGTAATTTTGACGTGCAGTTTCTTCCCTAGAGGGAGGCACCATCGATTTGATGAAGCGAACTTGTACCAGGATTTAATTTTGCCGAGAGCATTGATGCCATAAAGACACTCGGGGGATCTTTTACATGCCGTATAATCATACAACATGGTTGCTGTCGATTTTCTGTCTTATGAAAATCCATCGACTTGGGCCGGGATCGAGCCCGCAACCTTGGTACAGAAGGCCAGCGACAAACCAACCTCACCATCTTGGAGCTATTTTCATAAAATTTTCTGTGGAAAAAAAGTCTGAACTTTCCAGTATTAATTATTAATTATAGTTAATTCAGTGTGTACAAGTTACAGTTACAAACATCTAATTTCGAAAATAACTTAATGTGCATTAATTCACTGGATAAAAAGGTTAAAAAGCATTTTAAGAAACATAGCTGTCAATCAAATTTTTTGAGAAAGAATTGTTTCATTTATACGATACATATTCTATGATCCTGATGTTACGCCAGGAGGCTGGATACACAAAATATCCTATCTTTTAGTGCCTGTAAGACTGAGGAACAGAAAAAAGCAGATAGTTGCGTTGGTCAAAAACTAACTGAACCACAGAGAGAAATTCCAAAGCCCTTGGTGAAAAAAATGTATATCAATACGTTCTTCATTCTACAAGACATTTTTATCACTACCTCATGACATTAAGTTAAAGCATACGAATCAATTTATAAAATCACTGTCAAAAGATAGAAAATGGTTAAGTTATCTTAATTCAAGTTCCTGAAGTTGTTTTATAAGCTAAGTTAAAATTAAAGAGTTTTTGCTTACACGAAAAACGACAACATTTTTTTATAGTTTCGTGTTCTTAGAGACACACACACAATAGAAGAAAAAGAAAAATAAATAATTGCACAATTTTTTAAAGATTTCTAATCAACTGATTATAAACCATTTGACAATGCATACTGGCTGTCATACAGCTGAAAAATACAAAATAAATTTAAAAGCTCCTTTCATACATTCCCATATAGGCTATACTCTTGAAAACCTAGGAACTTAGGGGGAAACATCAGGTTGAAAGATATCCATGTCCTCAAGAGACACTACCGAGATAGATGGGACGTTGATATGCAAACTGATTAATTTTAAATTCTTATGAAATAAAAGTTAACATCGGGAAACCAAAACGAATTTGGAGAAGCATCAAAGTAATACGAAGTTTTTCCAGATTAAGCAGATTTCAAACATCTCTAGATAACAAGTTACTCTAGGTTCTGTAAGTAAAAGCTCAATCTCAGTATTTAAAATATATAGTTAAGATTTGTTTACAAATTAAATTTATGAGTTAAATATTACAATTTACTCACTTGTCTAGATGATGGAGCAAAAAGTAAGGCAGGGCAGTCCCTTTTTATTTTTATGCACAGTCGGGAGTGGAGAAGGCGTCAAAATTGAGAGAATTTGTTGTGTATTTTTAGTCAAATCCAATTTATGCAAAGACGGATTACCGCTTAATCTCTAAATCACTCGATTTGTTATCTTCTATAATTGGATGAACTGCAAGAGCTTGCTTCAAAATAATGTCCATCCGCCAAAGCAAATGTTCTCGAAAGTTGTTTGTTTGACAAGAATTTGAAATGAATGTGTTGTTTCCTGTCATGGAAAGTGTAAATATTACAATTGTGAGTGACACACACACCTCTTCTTCAAAAGGGAAAAGAAATATTTCAACCGAGAAAAGTGAGCATAAAGTGTACATGGTTTCATTAATTTTAGAATGAATTTTCTAAAAAAACTTGCTATATATTTTTATTTTGAAAACTCTTTTTTTTGTGTACTAGAGAAAAGAAAGATCAATTTTTGAATCAGTGCTAATTAAAATATATCTCTCAGCAAAAATAAGCAATGCAACTGGAAAAAAATATTTGCAGACTTGTGTCATTAACAAGTCACAGGTTTCATCTCAAGAAATACAACCGGAATAAATAAAATCTGTTAATTCCAAGACTATTTGATTGCATGTTTAAGACTAGGGAAAGAGATGAAAATGGATAAAACTTATTTTGCGCAGTTGTTAAATAAAATGCTATGATGCAGCGCCTTTGAAAAGGACAGTTTTAGATATTCGAAGTCAATAATTGTACACTGCCACAATAGTTTTCGTTTTACATATAACGAATTTTAGTAAAAATGATTAGAAATAAGTATAATTCTTGCCCAATGTCAAAGCCGAAACTCAAAGGCTGACTTGGACCAAAATAACAAGGTTTAACTTAATGTGGGCCACAAAAAAAATCAAATTTCATAGAAACGTAGGTTTATTTTGAATAATACATTATAATCTATATATATAAAGGAGAAAAGCGACTCACTCACTGACTCACTAAATAATCACGATATCTCTGGAACTATTAAATCTACAGATTTTAAATTTTGTAGGTAGGTTCCCTTCATGGAGTAGACATCAGCTAAGAAAGGATTTTGCAAAGATCGAACCCCAAGGAGCGTTACGGGGGTTTAAGGGGCGTTCAAGATAATTAGTTCCATTATTAAACTATTAGATGTGCAGTCTTGAAACTTGGTACACAGATTTCTTTCATAAAGTAGAGATTCCCTACATAATGATTTTTACGAAAACGACCTCCAAGGGGCGTTGAGGACGCTTAAGGGGCGTTATGCATAATTATTTCCATTTTTAAACTATTGGACTTAAAATCTTGAAATTGAGTAAGCAGATTCCGTTTATTGAGTAGAGATCCGCTATAAGATGGGTTTCGTGAAAATCGACTCTCAAGTGGCGTTACGGGGGCTTAAGGAACGTTATAGATAATTATTTCCATTTTTAAACTATTAGACGTGCAGACTTAAAATTTGGTATATATAAGTGGATTCCTTTCATGGTGTAAAGATCCGCTTGAAAGTAGTTTTGTGGAAAATTAATCCCCAAGGGTTCACTGAGGGGGATTAAGGGGCGTAAGAGATAAATATTTCCGCTTTTCAACTAATAGACCCAACTGCTTGAAAATTAGAAGGTATGTTCCGTTCATGGAATAGAGTTCCTTTTACAAAGAGTTTTTTTCGAAAACGGACCCTCAAAGGAGTGGGGTTGCGAGGGATTAAGGCGTGTTATAGAAAAATTCCGGGATTTGAATTTTACCCATTTACTTGAAATTTGTTGAGCAGGTTTCCTTATAGTTGCATAGAGTTCCACTAAGAATGGATTTTACGAAAATAAACTCCAGGAGGGACTTATTGGGTCGTACTAATTGTCAAAATTTCCTTTTTCGAACTTCTAGGACTACAATAATAAAGTTTATTTTGCATGCTTCTGTTGTTGAATTGGAATCCACTAAGAATGCTCTCAACGATGTATTGATGATAAAAATTCCGTTTTTTCTCTGTTAGATTGAGACTTGAAATTAAGCACGCATGTTTATTTTGTGAAGTAAAGATCCACTGAAAGTTGCTTTGGTGGAAATCCACTTGATTATTAGGTTAAGTGAGCGCAAAAAATCTTTCTACTTTTACTTTAAATATAAATAGGAATTAGATATTTTAATTTATGTCCTTTTATATCAAGTGGCGAGAGTTACAACTATAAATATATTTTTCAATACAATCGAATTCTTAATGCTAGATATCAATAATTTATATATATGTAAACATTATACATTTATACAACATTGTAAAATACCCGGTGAAGCGGGTGGGTAACGGCTAGTAAACATATGTAAAAGAGAAAAAAAAATAATATTTACGTCCTAATACCTGACATCTCTTCTCTGCTACTAGGTTTCCTTATTTGGAGGAAATTTTGATATTTTGTTATGAAAATGTAAAAAGTATGATTAATTTAAAATCAAATGCGGTTCTTTAAGTTAAAAGTCAAAGAGAAGCAAACGCTTTTAGCAATTCGCGACGTAATCAATATTTTTTATTAAGAACATTTCTTATATAGAAACCAATGGTTACAGTTAACCCTCCAGTGAGAGTTGAGTAGTTGCTCGTGTTTGATGAGCCTCGGGTTTGAAACACAACATCTTCCTCCTTTTTGAGTCTACTCAGACTCAAAAACAGTAGGGACATTGAAAACGTTTAGTCTCCTGGGTCTCTGGATAGTACGTCCATATCTCGACACCTTGGGCATATTAGGAGGCGCATTCCCAGGTATTGCACTTTCTGAGACATCAACGCCAGCAGAAGGAATTTTAAGTGCTTCAGCATCCAATGGGACATCATTAGACTCTCCCATTTCAGCAGGCTGAATTTCCAAAGGAAAAACTCTTTGGACAGGACGGATGATCTCGGAATTACTGCATCTCAGCTTTAGGGTGCGTACTTTTCCGTCTCTTCCAGGAATCAGCTCAATAACTTTGCCTAAGAACCTGTAAAGTCTCTTTTTGTTGGGAATTTCGATGAGAACTATCTCACCAACCTTAAGGGCTCGAGTCGTCTTATGAGCCATTTTCACTAATAACCCTAGATATTCTTTACGAAACCTCCCTCTTAGATCTTTCAAAAGCCTCGCTCGAAATTTGACCCTTTTTTGAAATCTCGCAAAATCACGCAGCCCTAAATCAGTCACATCCAGGGATGCATTGCTCATCATGAACATTGCAGGTGTCAAAGGTCGTCCGAGTCCTCAGGCACATATATCAAAGGATGACTGTTGACAATTGATTCACAGTCACACAAAACGGTAAGAAGCTCTTCATACGTCAAGACTGCATTCCCTAACGTGTATTTTAAGAGATCTTTAAGTACTCTTATGAGCCTCTTCAAACAACCTTCCCACCAAGCTGCAGTGGGAGGATTAAACTTCCATTTTATGCGTTGAATCACTGTTTCCCGTTCAATTTTTATCCAGTCCAGGTTTTTGAATTCCCGGATAGCACCCCTGAAATTAGTTCCATTATCAGTGTACACGACAGAAGGCCTCCCCCTTCTGGCTATGAAGCGACGTAAACTCAACAAAAAATTGTTGGTTGACAATGCTGTAACCAGCTCCAAATGCACTGCACGATACACTGCACATATGTAGAGAACAACCCACAATTTTTCACCATTTTTGAGGAAGAGAGGTCCGGCAAGATCAATTCCTATCACTTCAAACACACCAGCATCCCTTACCCTATCAGCCGGTAAAATATACAGATTCACTTTTAACTGGTTCCGCGTTGTATCTTTTACATTTTACACAATTTTGAATGATATTTCTGACTGTCCTCCTTGCCCTCAAAATCCAAATTTTTCTTTAAGCATCGAGACAAGTATTTGCGTCCCTGCATGGAAGATTTTCCTATGGTAATATTCTATTAATCTCCGAGTTAAAATGCAATCATTTGGAAGTAGAATAGGAGACAAAAAATTAAAATCATCCTTTCGCTCTGTGATTCTAATTTTAACCCTAATTAAGCCCTCCTTGTCTACAAATGTTTTTATATGTGGGTTATTGTTATTTTCGGGAAAATATTCTTTTTGCACAAAGGATATTAAGGTATTTTCAGCCTTTTCAATTTCGGATGTTGAAAGTTCCTATAAATTACTATCTTTCGATCGTCTACGACAGTTACTCAAAAATATCAGAACTCAAGCCGTCATCCGAATAATAGAGTGATAATTAGAGAATTTTATTGAATATCACGTCTCTCTCTTATCTGTGACATTAAGATTACACAGCTTAATTTTTCTTCTCTCACAATCGAGAACTTTAGTCTCACATTGTAACTCATTTGTTGGCCAAGATACAGCATCCCCCAGAAGCCACTCTGGACCCCCAAACCATTTACTTTCTAAAAGATGTCGTTCAGAGCATCCACGAGATAAAACATCAGCGGGATTCTTTCGCCCTGGGACATGCCTCCAGTTTTCTGGAGTAGAAATTTTAGCTATTTCCTTAATTCGGATCGAAACAAAAATCAACCATTCCCCATTATTTTTTATCCAATGAAGGGCTACCATAGAATCTGACCAATATGTTATTTTTAAATCAGGTATATCAAGCGAGTTTCTAATAGAATTAGCTAATCTGGCTCCCACACAACAAGCTAGTAGCTCTAACCGAGGCATTGATACACTTTTAGTAGATGCTACTCTTGCCTTAGCTCTAAGTAAATGTAATTTAATTCCTGATGCTAATTTAGTCCTAACAAAGATGCAGGCAGCATAAGCCTCTTTGGATGCATCCACAAAAACATTAAGGTCTGAATCAGAATTCATTTCACAATATCTGAGGATTTCTAGATTTTGAAGGAGCAAAATTTCTTTAAACCATTTATCAAATTTATTACACAATCCAAGTGGTAGGGGACTGTCCCAAGCTAATTTCACTTTCCAAGTTTCTTGCAACAACATTTTGGGTAATAGAGTAGCAGCCGTAAAAATCCCTAAAGGATCAAATTTTCCCTGAACAGCCGATAAAATTGTTCTTTTTGTCATTTCTGTCAGTTTTTAAAAAATTGCATTATTAACTGTACATCTTAGAGTATCTCTATCCAAATTCCAAGTTAAACCCAATACCTTGGTATCTCCCTCACATTTCGAAATAGATTCTTTTTTGACATTGCTTTCCCATCCCCTCAAATTAAAGCATCCATTAGACATAATTTTTCGAACCTTATTGACAAATTACCCAATCTCTTGCATATCTGATACTCCAGTAACATGATTATCAACATAAAAAGAATGGCGAAGCTTAGATACGATATCCATATAGTTTGAGGGAGTATTATCTAGTAGGTGATTGATAGAAGCAGCTAACAAAAATGGGCTTGAACACACCCCAAGGACCAAACGACAATCACGATGAACTACTTCATTGTTTTCATGAGGATAGAAAAACCTTAAAAAATCCCTATGTTCAGGCGTGACACTTATTTGTAAGAAAGCCTTTTCAATGTCAGCCGATAAACCAATAGGATACATACGAAATCTATCCAAAATATCCGGAATTAACTCTATTAAATTAGGACCTTTAAGCAAACAATCATTAAGCGAAGGATTATTTCCTTCTCTAGCTGTAGCAACAAAAACAGGTCTTATTTTTGTTGTTTCAGAAATTTTAATTACGGCTCTATGGGGAAGATAATAAGCATCAGTTTAATGCTTCCCATTCATCACAAATACTAGCATATTCTTTCAAAGAATTTTTCTCCTCCATTTTTTGACATGTCCTCTTAAGCCTTTTCAGAGTTAAGCCTCTATTATCCCTTAGTTGACCCTCTATCTTAAAAGGTAACGCCACTTCATATCTGCCACTTGGAAGTATCTTTATTTCTTTCTGAAATCTTTCAATCATATCTGAATGATGTATCTCACTTTTAATATTTCCACTGGATCTCTGATCCCTATAGTTTCAAGGTCACATAATTCTTTAATATTCAGTTGATTTAAAAACATACTTAATTGCCTCTCCCGAATGGCCGGTACAGAAACCTCAGTATTATCATTAACTTCTTGGCTCGATTTACCCATTACAGTGAACCCTAACATGATACCAATAGCCATCAGACCCGACCTTAATTTTATTGATCTACCCGACAAAATTACACTAATTACATCAGCTCCTAAAAGCATATCTATTTCATTTACAGCATATCTATTTCATAAAAGCATATCTATTTCATTTAAATTAGGCACTATGATACCCTTTTCTTTAATTTCAGATAGAACCTGCAAATCCTTTACTTTAGGTAAGTATCCACATATTTTATTTTCAGAAAAAACTTTAATTTGAGAAGAAAAACTGTCATCTATATTCTTAATAATAACATTATATAGGGAATGCTTCCTTGGAGCCGTCTCTCTCCCCCCAAGCAAACCATGAACAATGGTTTGTTTTAATACCGGTTTTATATTCAAATGATCATTAACTCTCCGAGTTAAGTAAGATCTTTGAGACCCTTTATCTAGCAAACAACGCAAAACCATTTTACTATTATTATAACACAATTTTAAAGCTATAGTTTGTAAATACACACTAGTAATTAAGGACTGACTGACAAGGGAGCTACTAATGGTAGCCCCATCTGTCTCATTTTTTAAATCAAATTCCTCTTTTTTATTACATAATAATGCGTGATGGCTTTTATCGTCACAATTCCTGCACTTTAACATTTTTAATCTGCAAGAACGAGCATTATGACCTTTATTTAAACATCGAAAACATGCTCGATTTCTAATTAAAATACTCTTTTTATCATTTAGTGACAATTGTTCAGCAATGAGACAGTCAGAGGTCCAGTGATTAGATTGAGAACAAAATAAACAAGATCTTGGCTTGCCCGACCTCTCTCCTTTGGTGTTAACGAGAGCAGCAGCACTTGTAGCCAAAGATGGCTCCTCTGCGTTGGCGTAGATTTTCTGACGTTGCGTGGACCCCAGTCCCGTACGAGCGAGGATAATCATTTCTTCCGATTCAACTTCTTTGCGGGGAAAAGTCATTAATCTGTCGAGAGATCGGCCACTGTCTGGACCTTCTGATGTTGTTTTCGCATTCCTGCACCTCTCACATGCCCGCACGGCTTCCGGTAAGCACGACTCCACGAGAGGCTCCAAAATATCACGGTATTTTTCCGCTTTATTGAGGTCATCTTCACATTCACCACTCAATGTTTCATCGCCAAGAAGCAATTCCAAAATATGCTCCTGTACGGTATCCAGCCTTGCAAACTTGTCCATTATTTGTCTTTGCAAGGCATACAATTCGGGTAATGAAGTATTCCTTTTCAACGCATCTTCAATAGAAGTGCAGCACATTGTAAAACTTGATCGTAGCGATAGCTGCTTCACTCTCAAACTTTCAACAGTCATGCTTAAAAATGACCGCGGGCTCCAGAAAATGTAAAAAGTATGATTAATTTAAAATAAAATGTGGTTCTTTAAGTTAAAAGTCAAAGAGAAGCAAACACTTTTAGCAAATCGCCACGTAATCAATATTTTTTATTAAGAACATTTCTTATATACAAACCAATGGTTACAGTTAACCCTCCAGTGAGAGTTGAGTAGTTGCTCGTGTTTGAAACACAACAGTATTATTGTACGTCAATATAATGACCTATTGGAATTTTAAGTGCTATATCAAGTTTTAAATTCCGTTTATGTAGTTGATTTCTTATTTATATATTGTCAGAACTTAAAAGTAAGAAACAACATTCTCCTTATTTTACATTGTTATTGTCATGATCTGGCTTAGGTCTTAATTGCGCGGTCAGGTATATTTTAGGTTGCCGACAATTTTTCCTTTTGCCAAACACTTAAAGAAATAGTTGTTTTCCATTTCAAAGATTTACGAAACGAATATCTATTTCGAAATATACCTCATCTACCTCAACAGAAATGCTCCATAAAATACCATAATTATAGCTAGCAGAAGAGTAAATGCCTTAACTAAATAAAATATTTTCTAAAAACTACGTTGCGTTGTGTTCTTGAAATGAATAGACAAGATAGTGACAAAATATCAATTTACCATTAATATAACCGATCTGTTTTGATTAGATGCTAACTGTATTCACCAAAGAGTAAAAAGTCTTAAGTCTTTGCCCCGTATATATAACTACGTCAATTTATTTTGTTCTCATAGTTTGTTATTTTTGCATGTTATGCCAGGCATGAAATCCTGCTGCTTCTTACAAATATAGAGTAATTAACTACAGTAGAACGTTGTTTATCCGAATCAATTGGGACCGGACACCGTTCAAATATGTTCGTTCGGATAACCGAATGCGATCTATGCAGTATATGAAATACGAATATACTATACGAATAAAGAAAATCATCACATGCAGGAAACGTGCTTGAAGAAAAAGCAAAATAGGTGCAATATGTCGCAATTTTACCTTTACTGGGGAAAACAATCACTTATTTTTCGCTGTACTATTGCACACCTTCGTTTTTTCACTCTAAGGTTTCTGAAAAAACTGGTTCGGATATTTGACGCTCCGTATAATAAAAGTTCGGATAAATGACGTTCAACTGTAATACAATATTTAATTCTGTCTTTAGTTATATAATAGTAGACAAAAATTCCTGACTTAAAGTAATTTTTGTGAATTGAAAAAAGTATATATTCATTTTTAGTAACTACACTTAGCTCTGCAAATTAATATATGAATGCAATTTTTTTATTTTACTAAAAAAACAAAATTGGACTATCTTGATATGTGAAAGCAAATACTGAAATAGAGACTACACGTTTCCTAACATGCATTACAGGGAATAGAATGACATCAAAAGTAAACTAATACAAACTTTTTAAGTGAGTTACATCATACAGAAGCTGGCATAATATAGGAGGTGTATTTTTATTGGCATGCGTATTATACAAATTCTATTAGCCTTTAAATCAAGGTAGACAAACTATATTAATAAAATTTAAATTTATTGGCAAACATGATTGATTACTTCGATGCAGCATAAAATGTTAGTTTATTGGAAAACATGGATAATTATTTCGATGTAGCCTAAAATGCAAATTTATTGGCAAACATGAATAATTATTCTGATGCATCATATTTGTGTGCTTTTAAAACTATGTATATTTGGAATCTTATATCTTAATTTATGATACTTAAAATATAATTTTTATCTCGTGAATTAACATAAATTTAACAGTATGCAATATATGTATTGCTTCATTCTCGTTAATGGTCTTGTTTTCTTATTTCGAGCTATCCATAAAAATTATGATTTTGAAATGCTGTGACTTAAAGGCATTCAAATATTATTTTATCAAGTAGCATTTGTTTACGCTTTTAAGTACAATTATAAACATCATATGTATCCATAAAATAAGATAATTATATAAATTTGGATAATTACAAGAACAGCCTTATTTAATTGGGGTATTCGATTGCTTAAAAAATATGGATGCTCTCTAAAATTTCTTTCAGTATGTTTATTCTTGGTTTTTAATATGTTAATATATATTTATCATTTGTTTAAAATAACAGTTTTTTTAGGTTTATGTATAATAGAATTTCATCTAAATCAATGAGGAATTTACGGGACAATACTTAAATGAAGTAAAATTTTGTTCAGCTCTTTAAAGCATTGGTCATATAAAAAATTACGTAAAAAATATACTTTCCAAAAGATTCTAAAATTTTTGCAGCAGTTTTGTGCAAATGAAAAAAAATCCTTTGTTCTAATAATAATGAACAGTTATGATAATCTACATGAATTAGGCTTTTTTTCCTCTGTATTGTATTGTGTACTTTTGGGTAAACTTGGCAATTATGGGCATAAAAACCCTTAATTGAAAATATACTACACTCAGACACTTTCCATTTCTTCAAAATTAAGATATTTCAAGCTTTACTGTAGAACCTTTCTAATGGTATACAAACAAAACTCTAACTCGTGTTACTATGTGAAAAATGAAGCTTCACAACAAATTATGCAATTGCCCATATTTGCGTTATAAAAAATATAAGAGAAACTGTCATCTCTTCATTTACCTTTTTCAAACAGAGGTGCATACACAAATTTCATGTTTTGTGAATTATAAGAAGTAGAATTAAACTTTTCTTATTAAACAAATTGTATTACAAAAAATTGCCAAGGTTTTTATCTATGAATTAAATATATTTGAATTGGGAAAATCAGAAAAAACTATAAAACTAACACAAATTATTACAAAAAGAAATACAACACTTATGAGGACACATTTATCACACGATACACTTATTATCCTCTAATTCGACACATTCATCATGGAACCAGAATGATCAAGAATAGTTGTTCCCATACCTGTCATTCATTTTCATCAAAATGTTCAACACCACAGACAGGACAAATGCAGGCTGCATAGTATTTGCTCGCACTTGCTATTGCTCAACATTTTGCCACTACACTTTCTTTATGACCACCATTGACCAGATCCTCTGCACTTGTCGACTTCCTTTCAAAGTTCTTACGGCTTCCACTATTTTTGCAAGTTGTTTCAGAGTTGTAATTGGACTCAGTTCCTCTGAAAGTGATGATCTTACTGTGAGGATTCAGTAATGACAATAAATAAGCCTTAAGCTGCTGTAACTTGGTCTTAGTTATCATAAGGATGAGGTGTCTCCCATCCGGTAAAGTGGTTAGTGACGCTGCTGTAACTTGGCCTTAGTTATCATAAGGATGATGTGCCTCCTATCTAGTAAAGTGGTTAGTGACGCTGCTGTAACTTGGCCTTAGTTATCATGAGGATGATGTGCCTCCCATCCGATACAGAGGTTAGTGACGCTGCTGTGACATTGGACCTGGTTTTGAATCCTGGAAGAGACATGGGCGTTTGTAAATGTAAGCGCCTTTGCGGCATGAAGGTGCTCTAATAGACGTCGATCAGCAGATCCCATCATCCGGTTGGTGAAAGAGGAAGAGAGGTGGGAGTTGCAGTAATAGCTATGCAGATGATAACAATAAAAAAGTGAATTGTACTGAAATATACATGTTCTAGTAGAGCTCTTTCATTAGAGACAATTTAGTGATCTAGTCTAGGAGGGCACACCTTTCAGTTCTTCCGCAAGACCTTTCAAAGTCTGTAAAAAAAGGATATCTTAACATTAAATAAGTCTTCGTGGACACCCTAGAAAAGAACTCGGGACCGCCGTATTTCCACATACCTTAGTTTAAGAAGTGTTGCCATATAATCTTTTGTAACTTAATTGAGAAAAAAATTACTACATGCCTCTTTTTTTAAAATTTTTAAACATATTTCTGTTTATTAGTAAGATACTGAGATTGCAAAATGCTAGAATGAGTGTTACACCTCTTTGGATTTTTAACGATAGTGTTTAGCTATGATGAAGCCTGTGCACATGGCATAAATAAGTTCAATTTTTTTTCTTTTATGGAGCTAAAATAAATAAAATGCTTTAAGACAGGAATGGGATATTCCAGAGTAAAAGTTTCTTTAAAAATAGAGTTTTAACATACATTTAAGAGTATTTTAAATCTAACTGGAGATAACATAAATATATAAAGTTTATGTTTTTGCAATATGCAAACATTATTATATTTTGAAGATAATTAAATGCCATTAAATAGCCAGATACACTTAGATTTTTCGCACAGAAATAATTCAACATTGTTAAACAAAAAACTCACATTTTAACCAAATCTTCTACTTACGCATGTATATATTTTTTTTTTAAATTTAGAATCTAACTAGTTTGATTCTTTTTTATCTCAACAGTTTTATGTTAAACATGTATTTCTTTTCAATAAACGTTAACGTTTGTATTCGAGATGTAAAAGTATGTTTTTTTCTATGGTACTCTTTCTTACAATATCACTGTTGGCGCATGCGCGCCAACGTCATGCGCACAAATGCAAATATTCTTCCTTATCGCGCTGTGCCGGTGGTTGAGAATTTTCTGTGGAACGAGAGAGACGAGAAAATTTATCTTTAATACTGAGGCGTGAGCATTAATATAGGACTCTAATAATCGAAGCTCACAATAAAAATTACTTAAAATTTGCTGCGCTTGTAAATAGCATATATATGTTGTGTGATATATGTTGTGTGGTTAAATTAAAAAAATAAAAAAAGAAATAAGCGTGGCTGGTCCGTCGATGAAACAAAAACAACAAACTAAAAATAAACATACCGGTTCCGCTCTTGCCAGGAGCGATCAGTGGACTATGGATATACAAAACAGATTAAAAAGTACCTTGGAAGGTAAAATTAAAAGAATTGAAACGTTCATTGAAAGTGCCAACGAAGAAACCGATTCGGTTGAAATAAAAGTAAAGCTAAGAAGTCTGATTCAACTGCAAAAAAACGTGGGGGAACTTCGCAACAACTATTACGCCATTCCGAATGTGAAAGATGCAGAGTTAACTGCCGTAGACGAATATCTCAATCTTCTTGAAGTCCGCCTTGAGTCATTAGAGGTAAGAATTGAAACTATTCTTAATTCCTCTAAGAAATCAAGTTCTGGGGCAGTAATGAAAACAAATGATAATTTCGAAATAAAAACTAAAATACCTCCTTTAGTTTTACCCGAGTTCTCGGGAAGTTACGAAGAATTTAGTTAATTTAAAATCCAATTTGACGATCTGATCACAAATAACATACTACTGAGTGAATCTTAGAAGCTATACTACCTCAGATCTTGTTTAACTCATGAAGTTAATTATTTATGCAGTAATTTTGATAATTTTGATTCCTTATATGGATGTTTAGTAAATAGATACGAAAATGTGGGAACGATTAATAATCAATATTCATATTCAAAATATTTTGAAGCTTGAAAAAATACAAAATGAAAATTCCACCGAAATTAGAAATATGATTGATTGCGTTCAAAAAAATTTACGAGCATTTAAAAGTACTTAAATATGAGCAAAATAAATTATCCGATATTTTACTTATTAATATTCTAGTTGAAAAACTGGACAGAGAATCGAGAAGAAATTTTGAATTATCACATAAATCCAAAACCGTTCCTACATTTCAAGAATTTATTGAATTCTTAGAACAACTGGAATCCGTTTTATTGTCTGTGTCTGTTGATAGAAATGCTAAAGTGAACCCAAATAAAATGTATGCCAACAATTCTAAGCCAAAAGCTTTCATAGTAAACGAAAATAAAAACAAAAATTGTATAGTGTGTAAGTCACAACATCCAATATATAAATGTCCTACTTTTTTAAAATTCAGTATTGAGACGAAAGACTAAAATTCATTCGCAAACACAAACTTTGTAATTTGTGTTTAAAATCTAACCATATATTCAAATTAATTGCCTTTCCAAATATCGATGCAAATGCGGTGATTCACACAGTTATTTGATTTGTACTCGAAATTCTAATAAATCCAAAATAAAAAATCCTTTAGATAACGGAAATGAAAAAGAATATTGCGAAACAGTTAACAAGAATTCTAATCCGAATAATCCGGCATCAGTGTTGAGTAATAACACATGGCCCGATCAAATTAATAAAAAAAAATGTTCTGTTTTCAACAGCAGAAATATATGTTCGCAGAGCAAATAATCAAAAAATAAAATTAAGAGCTATACTAGATTCCGCGAGCAATATTTGTGTACTTACAGAAAGAACGAGTAATTGTTTAGAAATAAAAAAAGGAAAAAAATAAGACACCAGTATCCGGTTTAAATGGATTATCACAGAACATAAAATGGAAATTAAAAACAATTATTTCAAACGAAGATAGCAGTTTTGCTGAACCAGTAGATTTCTTGATTGTAGACAAAATAATTGAATTTACACCCTCCTCAAGTTAAGATATTTCCAATGTGGAAATTCCAAAGTTTTTGAAGTTAGCTGACAAATCATTTTATGAAGCAAACGAAGTTCACGCTTTGATTAGCGCTGATATATTTGTTAAAGTTTTAAAACAGAATGCGTATAAAATAAATGAAGAGTTGTTTTTCAAAGAAGCGAATTTGGGTTTATTGCGTGTGGTAAACTTGAAGAAAGAAAAATTAATAAACAAGGACAGTGTTTTAGTGAACAATGACTCTATTCAAGATACTTTAAAATTATTTTTTGATTTAGAGGGTTTGGGGATACGAGATGATCCAGTTCTTCATGAAAGGAATCACGCTATAGAAATTTTTAAAGAAACTGTTGAATTCGAAAAAAAGCCGTTGTATCGTGCAGCTTCCTTTAGAAAATCCTATAATGAATTGTCCGATAATTATCCCCTAGCTAAACAACGTTTCCGAAATTTATGGAGAAGATTTGGTCATGATTCGGAATTATATCAGCAATACCGTGAAATCATTCGCGATTACACAGAACAGGGTATTATAGAAGTTAAAACCAAAATTACAGATAACAAATTAAAAAGACCTGTATATTATTTACCTCATCAGGCCATAAGAAAAGACGGTCGCTTAACATCAAAAATAAGAATTGTATTTGACGCTGGAAGTAATCAAAATAATGAACTCCTTAAATGATTGTTTATGGCCAGGAATTAATTTAAATCCCAATCTCTTAGACATATTAATTAATTTTAGATTGAATGCAATAGCTTTTTGTTATGATATTAAACAAGCTTTCTTACAAATTTGTCTTACTGACGAACACAAAGATGCCGTTCGATTTCTCTGGAGTGATGACGAACCGTGTGTTCATAAAAGGCCTAAACTACAGGTATACCGTTTTAATCGAGTAAATTTTGGTGTTAGTTCAAGTCCATTTTTTCTGACAGCCATGATTAGGCATCATATTGAGAAATATAAACATGAATTCCTGACACTGTAGAACTTATAGACAGAAATTTCTACGTTGACGATCTTATTTCCGGTGGTAACGAATTTGAAGAAGCTCTTCGAACTTCACGAAGAGCAAAAAATATTATGGAAGCTGCTGGAATGGACCTCAGAAAATGGATTACTAATGATGCTCTAATTTAACGGAGCAATGGAAGAAAGAAAATTTTAACGTACATCCTATACATGAAACTGTAAGTTTAGGAGCAAATGGAACAAAGGTCCTAGAACTATAATGGAACACAAATGAATATTACTTGACTACAGATACTAAAAGTCTATTGTAATTTGTTTCCTTAGATATAAAAATACGAAACGCTTCATACTGCAAGCAGTTGGAAAGATCTTTGACCCATTAGGGTTAATTTCTCCTTTCGCCGTTAGAATGAAATGCCTCCTTCAAGATCTCTGGAAAGAAGAAATTCAATGGGACGACCCTTTGCCAACACATATTGAAAAGGAATGGAAAAAATGGTGTGAGGAGCTACCCCACTTGCGAAATCTAAAAATACCTCGACTAGTTCTAGATTCTACTTTGCTGGAAGATGATGTAGAGTTGCATAGCTTTTGCGACGCCAGCAAAAAGGTATATGGCGCAGCCATATATTTGAGAACACAGTCAAGGAATGGAATTTCTGTTAAACTTGTGACTTCAAAAAGCCGTGCAGCACCATTAAACTGTGTAACCCTGCCCAAACTAGAATTACTTGGAGCTTTAGTCGCTGCTCGTCTGGCATCTAAGGTGAAAAAGATCGTAATCTTAAAAGATCCTGTTTACAATATCACTGGACTGATTCCAAAATAGTTCTGTTTTGGATAAAGGGTAACAAGACACGATGGAAGCAATTTTTTGCTAACCGAGTCAACGAAATAACCAGCCTAACAGACCCACTCATGGTACCATTGTGCTGGTAAGGAAAACCCAGCAGACTTTCTCTCTCGTGGACTGAGCGCTGACTGTCTGGTGTCAAATTCCAGGTGGTGGACAAGTGCAGAATTTTTGTCCGATTCTGAATTTTCTAAAAATTTTCAGCAAGTGGTTCCTGAGTTAGACTACCTCACCGAACATGAGAAAGAGACTGTAGTTCAAGAAAGGAAAAAATTGCCTGAAGCTGACAGAAGTGAAGAGACTGTATTGCTGAATAGTGATTCCTCTAGCATCCTTGGCGAACTTTTAGAACTTTCTAATAATTATTTCAAAGTTATTAATATTTCGTCTTATATTTTCAGATTCAACTACAACTGTAAGAATAGGTCCAAAAAGGTTGGACCTCTAACTGTAGCCAAATTCAAGGAGTCAGAAATTAAATTGATTAAGCATGCTCAAAGATCCTTGTTTGATAAAAAAGAAATTCCAAGTTGTATTTCTAATTTATTTCCATTTGTAGATGGGGAAGGAATAGTTCGCGTAGGTGGAAGATTAGAAAATGCTTCTGTGCCATATCTCCATAAGCATCCTGCGATTTTACCAAAAGGTTCAAAATTAAGTAAACTTTATTTTAACAGCTTGCATACAAGACTCTTTCACGTTGGCCGACAGGGATTGTTAAATGCTGTACGATAAAAATTTTGGCCTTTGAGCGGTCGTAGCATCGCTCGTAAAACCGTTCATCAATGTGTGACATGCTTCAAAGGCAGACCCATTCTCTCTTCACAAATTATGGGTAATTTGCCCAGTGAAAGAGTAAACATATCGAGCTCATTTACTATTGCTGGACTTGATTTATGCGGTCCTTTTTTAGTAAAATATAAAAATCAGAGAAAGGGAACTCTAAATAAAGTGTACAGTTGCGTTTGCATATGATTTTCAAACGAAGGCTATCCATCTCGAGTTATTATCGGATCTCACTTCCGATGCTTTGATAGCAACGCTTAAACGTTTTACTAGTAGACGGGCTAAATGCTCCAAAATTTACACAGATAACGCTACTAATTTCGTGGGAGCAAACTCCATATTAAAGAAATTTCATAAATTAATTAATTTTCCGGATGAAAATTTAGCTAAATATTTCGTGTCAGAAAATATTGATTGGAAATTTATACCTCCCAAGTCCCCTCACTTTGGAGGTCTTTGGGAGGCAGGTGTAAAATCTGTGAAGCACCATCTTAAAAGAGCGATAGGAAATCTTCACTTTACCTTTGAAGAATTTGAAACTATTATGATTCAGGTAGAGCAGTGTTTCTCAAACTGTGGGGCGCGCCCCCTGGGGGGGCGCGATAACCTTACGAGGGGGCGCGAGCACATCGAAAATAAAAGATTTAAAAACATTTAATTTACTGGAATGAATTAAAACAAAATGCTTTTAGGCATAATAAAAAATGCACTTTTAATCTGATATAATTTATAGGCGCGCGCGAAATGATAATTCTGTAAAGCTTAAAATTATAGTTCACTTTAAATTAATTATACTTTGAGCAATCATTTAAAAAAAATCATTTTACATTTTTGTAAACATTGTCGCGCACTTGGCTTTACTCTCCTTATAAAATTCAGCTATTATTTCAATAATGTTTTATTTTCTTATAAATGAACTCGTGCAAGCGGGTACTTCAGCCGGTATACTTTTAATGTATCAGTGCTTCATAGTAGTTTATAACTAAGTAATTAATACTAAATTAAGAACAAGTTTAATAAGTATTAGCGACTTCCATGGACTTGTCTTAGAGAGCAAAGTTTTTCAAAAGAATGCCTATGATTAGAAATTGACCCTCTGAGTTCTTTTTCTATATTTAGCAGATATCTATATTTTGTATTCCAAGCAGCCACCGCATTTTGCAATATGTTCAATTTAAAAATTGGAGAAAGGAAAAATAACACACATAATAATTATCCTATTATTTTATTTATTTATTACTTAAAAGTAGTATACAAAATTTAATACTTATGTTACTAATTTGTAAGATTTATAAATAAGATCGCCTATTGTAGTTTTAGCATCAAAATTCATTATTATTGCATTCAGTACATTATTAATGTATAAGGGGGGCGCGATAAAGATTACCAAGGTTGTGCAACGCACATGGAAAAAATGGAAATCTGATTATTTGAATATACTGCAAGCTAGATCAAAATGGATAACTGAAAACAATGATCTAATGATTGGTCAAATGGTTTTAATCAAAGAGGATTTCTTACCTATAAATACTTGGCCTTTAGGTCGAATCTTAGAAGTATATCATGGGTCAGATGGAAAAGTGAGAGTTGTCAAGGTTAAAACTCAATCAGGAGAATTTAAAATAGCAATTAGTAAAATAGCTGTTCTCCCAATTGATACTAAGTAAATTGTGTGTATATGTATTTCTATATTGTATTTCAATTGTGTAAAATTGTTGATTTAACTTTATTATTACATTTAAATTGTTGTAATCATTGTAATTAATTATGTGCTAAATTTATATGTATTGTATTAATTATGATATTTTTAAGTCCTTGCATGTGAAAATGGCAAGGCCGGGCGAGATGTTGGCGCATGCGCGCCAACGTCATGCGCACAAATGCAAATATTCTTCCTTGCCGCGCGGTGCTTGCGGTTGAGAACTTTCTGTGGAACGAGAGAGACGAGAAAATTTCTCTTTAATACTCAGACGTGAGCATTAATATAGGACTCTAAAATCGAAGCTCACAATAAAAATTACTTAAAATTTGCTGCGCTTGTAAATAGCATATATATGTTGTGTGGTTAAATACAAAAAGTAAAAAAAGAAATAAGCGTGGCTGGTCCGTCGATGAAACAAATACAATCAACTAAAAATAAACAATCACCTTAATACAATTTTAAGAAAATTTTTATTTTGATTAATATTTTAACTGAGAATACTTAAGTCAATTCATAAAATATAACGAATGTGTAATTTTTAAAAATTAAAATATTGTTGCTGTGACTTTGAATATTACTTTTTGCAGTATTTGTAACATTTCAATTTAGTGTGTGTGTCGTCAATAGCTTTCCTTAAAGTAAACAATTGTTTTAAAACAATCTGAACCCTTTCAGCACTTACTATTTTTAGTCAGACAGAAACAAAAGCCCCAGTTTTTAAAAGTAAACGAAATTACTTTCTCATTCAATATTGGTATTTCTTTTTTTAGAAAGTCATACTTTAAGTATACTTTTAATATAAAATGAGAAGCAAATAGTAAAATATGCATTCAGTGTAAAATGCTATATATATATATATATATATATATATATATATATATATATATAGAAAGCTAAAATTCTAGAATACTTTAAATACTCTAGCATACGCACCTGAATATTAATTTTTAAATTAAAACTTGTAAATGGTGTTTAAATACTTTCATTTATTTTTCAGATGGCTTACAAATACGCTATTATTACATTTAATTAAATATTTTTTTAAATTCCTAGAGTTCTGCGGATTGCTGTTTTACCAATGAAGACCTAGTATATTCTCCAGGAGCTAATATCTCTTTTTAGTCCGGTACCATATTGGTGGAATACCAATCACCACAAGTAATTTTGAAGCCTAGTTTCCTCCACAGATTGAGACATTTGTGCTCTGACTATACGAAACTGTACTTAGGAATAGAATTATGCCGAGAGCCCACAAGCTAAACATGTACTCAAGGTATATTTTACATGCCGCATAGTCATACGATATGGAAGCCGTCAATTTACTACATCATAAAAATCCATCAACTTATGCCGGGGTTGAACCCGAATCCTTAGACATACAGGGTCAGTGAAAAACCAATTACGCCACCCAGGCGGCCATTTAATTAAATATTATCGTCTCTACTTTTAAAAAATCATAGAACCAACTGATAATTACAAATTTATTAGAATTAAAAACATTTTAGTTAAAAGTAAAAAATCATAATTCTTTAATTATATCAATAAATAATTATATGGCATTAAAAATAGTAATACATCTTGATTAAAACTGAAAGTTTAATCTAAATTTAAATACAATATCTGTAATAAAAGAATACTATAATAAAATGCTAATAATTTTCCTTTCTTTCTCATGTAATTTAACTTCATTATTGTATTAGAGTATAAGCATGTTTCTCCTTTTAATCTGTGAATGTCAACTTATAATCTGATGATAAATGTCCAAATTTGTAATAAATAATTTATTATTTTAAAATGCAAAGTAATTTACATCAAACAACAGAATAATAAATATGTATGTAACCGTTACATCTTAATAATAATAATGTACATTTCACTTTTATAATAAAATGACTAAGACAAAACTTATACACAAATATTAAGATTTTTTTATATAGGTAAAGGGCAAAATAATAGAAACATCCCTGTAAAAATGCGTCGTTTTTTGGACGTAGAATAAACGATCGCAATGTGTCACAACAGTGTGCCACCTAGTGGTGGTGAATGTGAAGGTATCAGTCAAGCAATTTGCAGTATTAGGGTTGCATGAGAACATTCTGTTCCCAGCAAAGCATGGTATGTTTGACATCTCCAATGCGAAAAGAGGCATGATAATTGGAGCTCGTCTAGCTAGAGCATCCTTCCCCAGAACAATCAACCTTATGGTCATTTCAAGGATTACAGTATCAAGGGTTATATTAGCTGATACAAATCCGGGCAAGATATCATCTGCGAAGCACACCATCGAGCTAATATCGAAGTTGAAAGACTGTGGTGTACGGGTGTTATAGAAGATAGTCTTCAGTAAACGCAAGACTGCACTCCCGTAGATAATGTGCAAGATGAACTCTCACCTACAGAGCTCCGTATCCATGAAAACTATTCAATTGCAGTTGCTTACTACGAATATTCATTGCAGAGTAGCTATTCAAAAAAAGGTTAGTTTCGGCGTGGAATACTATAAAAAGAGACTACGGTTGTGGCAAGACTTCCTAAACTGGATACAACTGCAATGGGAGCAAATCATCTGATCTGAGGAATCCACATTTACAATAAATACTCTGGACCACCTCACGGATGCTCACCTGGCGAACACCGGAAGAAACATTTCATGTTGACTACCTGGTTTCAACCGTGAAACGTGGATGAGGCTCTGTAATGGTGTGGAGGGGGACAATATCTTCCCGTAAATTAGGGCCTATATTTGTCTTGAGGAGGAGGATTAGAGACGACTATTATCGAAGCATTCTCGCAGATCCTCTTCAACCTATGCTTTAGACTCTCTTTTCGGGAGAATGTTCTGTCTTCCAAGATGGCAACTCCCTTGTTTACACCTCTCGCTGTTTTCAAACATGCGTACATGAGCATGATGATGAAGTGGAACATCTAAGGTGGTGTTCCTAGTCACCTGATCTGAGCATCATTGAGTGCTTGTGGGGTTTTTTAGAGAACAAAGTTTGTGCCCCGTTTCCTCTTCCACGCATATAATCTGTACTTGAGACGGCCCTGCACGAGGAATGAGTTCGAGAATTGTAATGAACTTTGTTCAAGACCTTTATTTGTCAATCTTAATTAAAATACAAGCTGCCATTCAGACCTTACTAATAAAAAATTTACATTTTTTTGCAGGTGTTCCTATATATATACTGCAGAGCATAAAGCAGCGATGCAATTTTGTTCATTTTAAATGTAAATAATGAAACAAAACAGATTACATAAGACGCATTTTTTTAAACTAGAGCTCTGTACATGTTGCTATTATTATAAGTATAAAGTGATATCCTATTTGGCTCCGTTCCCCTAATTCAAATAATTCACTTTTTTTAGTAAAATTGTAAGAAACTATATTTTTTTCAAATTGAATACTTTATGCGTATTTTTAAAGACAAATATTCATTCTGTTTCCTAATAAGTCTAGTGTGAATTTTATTTTCTCAGAGCTACGGACATACAGTAATAGCAAGGTAAAATATCATATTTTAGAATGTAATGAAAGAATAAATAATATTAGTTTATGAATTTCATGATTTTGTCTATGTGATAATAATATGTTATTACATTTATATATTCAAACGTAATTGAATTTGATGAAATTCTTTATATTTTAGTAAAGACAGGAAAATAACTAAGGTGATGCTGCTGAACCAAGATGAGAAAAAGAACCAAATGTCGTATCAGATTTCATTTAGTTTAAGTAAGCAAGAAAGAATACGTAAGGCAAATAAAGAACTACGTTTGAAGATGAAGAAAATAAGTAAAAAACTATTTCCCAATTATGACCATCTAAGAAATTGATATTTATGAAATCTAATTGGGGATTAATGATCGAACCAATAGTTTCATGCAGATAATATCCAATTATTAATTTGTGGTAAGTAAATTTTAACATTAAGGGAAAAGGATAATTATTACCATATTAATATTGAAATAGATTATCTTTCTGCAGATTAATGTCAAACTCATTTCCTCAGATATATTTACTTTACTTATATCGGTATCAAATATTATATGTTGTCTTACTGCAAAGAATAGATTCTTAAAGAAATATTTCGTTTGATTGATATGTATCTTTGTGTGTGTGTGATGTGTAGGGAAACTATCCTAAATAAAAGAACGGTCTTTCTTTTTGTCCTTAAATAAAGAAAACATTCGTTCAGTTTTCTTTTAGACTGATTAATTAATGTTTATAAAATTCTGTTATTATACACATATATTAAAAAAAACATTAAGTTAAAAATCACTTTATATATTCATATGCCATTTTTAATGAAAACATAATTTACTATTTATATTACATAATTCATTATTTATACTTATTTGTTATTCTAATATTAACCACACACACATACACATTGGACTTTAATGTATTCAAATAAGGGTTTTTAGTACAGCTTGTGGCGTATATAAATCTTCATAAAACATGCGAAGAGAATTTCGTAACAAAATTTGGAGCTGAAATCTTTGTGCAATGATGAATTAAGTAAGTATTTCTAACAGCACAAGTTACCTTATTTGATTGTGTTTTATATATGTTTAAATGTGTTTTTTCTATTCGATTGTTTGCGAATTTTTAAAATTTGGGACATTGAAACCTATTTTGTTCACAGAGTATATATAACATATATTTTAAAATCATTAGTCTTTATTTGCATTTTTGACTTAAAACCAATTGTTTTCTGATACGTATTACTTAGCTTTGCATAAGGGGTAATTATGCATTTAATTTTTTTAGAATTCCTTTATAATATATTGTCCTGGATAATGCATGGTTAATTTTTTTAAAAAAATAGACAGCTTAAAAATTAAACAAAAAAAAAAAGAAAAGAAAATTAACAATAATTCTTTTTGCAACTAAAGCCACAGATTCCAATTAAACTAAAAAAGAGAACTTAAAATAGAAAATACATTCGTAAAAACATTTTATATTTAAAAGTTGCAAAATCCTTGAATTTAGAAGTTAAAATTCTTTAATAAATTTATTCCCCCTAACTATAAGAATATAAAAGCATGCCTTTTTCTTATTTTATCAATTCAAACCTCCTTTATTTGCATTACTTCTGTGCACTACAAAGCAAATATTCGTAAACTATGGCATTTATAGAAACTTAACAATCGCTTCGGGAAATTATCTGCATGTAATGCATTAATACGTAGTTTTATTTTATTTCTATGAATTGAAAATAAATCAAATAAACATATTATTATTATGCTTAATTAAAGTGATGTACAAAATATCAATGAAAAACATTTTTTATTAATGCTATAAAGTTTAAATTGTCCGATTATTCAGTCATGTCTCATGATAATTTAGAATCATAGGGCATTTTGTAGTTTCAACAAATATTTTTTTGCACACACACCCAAATACACACGCAGACATCTTTTAGCAACATTTGAATTATGTTGAATTGTAAACTTGGTTAATAAACTGAGCTCAAGCATTGAATTAATTTTATTTTTAGAGGTATTCATTGCTAGCTTGAAGTCACAAGCGAATAATTATTTTTTTTACACTTAAAATACATCAGAAGATTTCTTTTGTGATTAAAGATAAATATTGTTTAAAATGAAATCTTGCTGATATGTACTATCATTTTCAAATTTTGGTTTTAATGGCAATGAGTATGCTTGCTCCCTATTTGAACTATTAAAACTCTATTTTAGAACTATTAAAAACATTAAAACGGTCCTTTTTAAAAAGAATAATACAGTGTATAAGTTTTATTAATTAATAATTTAAGCGTTAAATTAACATGACAGCCAACCCTAACACAATATTTATAACGAAAATAATTTAACTCCCCCACACTTACTAAATCGAAGGAATATTTATTTTCTCTCCCAATACTTAATTTGATCCAACAAGCTAAAAATCCACATTATTTTTTTGTTTTTTTCATTAACTCAACCAAAATACCCATTTCATCTTTCCTTTGAAGCAGTCAAGAGCCGGATTACGAACAGAAATAAAGCTAATATAAAAAACTAATCTCCGTCTTATGCATTCACGGTTTTATAAACCATGTATACATTTTTTATGTACCCACATCGAAAATAAAACAAAAAAAATATTTTCCATAGTAAAAAAGAACAAGGAACATGCACGACAGCCGTGTACCGAAAAATGCGAAAAAACACTTAATTTCTCTTTTCTAATTATACGGTATAAGGTTTAGGAGGTGACTATATTTATTTGTTTAGTTTTCTCCAATATTTCTCTCCCTGCTGTTTTAATCCGATTACAACGACTTCGACACTTCTTTTTAATCCACCTACCTTTGGAAGGTCACAGTTCTAGTGAGTTGACTTTCACTTTGTGATCCGAAGAGCTTTTTTAATGACCTGATAAGCGGGAAAGGCGTATAAAAAGAAAAGATAAAAGTAAAGCTTAAAAGAATGGATCTGGACATGAAAAACCTTGATGGCGAGTATCTTAAAATTTTAAAAATGCCTTATATGACTAAGATCAAGATATTGTTTTTGTAAACAAATTTAAAACAATTTAATAATTTCTTAATTTTTAAATGTTGTGTTATTAAAAGGCGCAACATTTTATTTATTAAAACTTCTTTATTTACGTTGGCAGATGATTATAATTATTAAGAAATTTTTTAAGCTTACTTAAAAAGAACTTCGTGAATAAAAAAATGTAATTCCTTGCTTAATATACAAATAACCTGGTAATAATAATAATTTTTTAAGCAACTGAAGAGTATTTATTTAAATTACCTTAATTTGTTTAATTCCATTCCTAACTAATTTATCTGTAACAAAAAGTAGAATGTTTGTTTTGTGTATTGGTTTGAGGCTTCGTCCATGCCTGTTTTTGCCATGAATGAATCTAATTAAAAATTAACAAAAAAAAAAATATTTTTTTAAGTATTGGATTAATGTTCAACGCATAAGCAATAAATGTATTAATACATTTAGATTAATGTATACTACTTTAATGCATATGTAGTCAAGAATTCAAGAAAAAGCTGAAAATAGGATTAATTTATTCGAAAATTAACGACTATAGACAATTTGACAGACGTCTTGATAATACAACACTTTTGTAAGTAAATTAAAAAGTACCAATATTTTGATTACAGCTTGACGTGTTTAATTTTGGTTTTTTCTTAAAGTCAGCCGTCTATTAATTTGCAAGTAACAAATTATAGAAGTGCATAAGATATTTAGTGTGCGCATTGTTATGCATAATACTTAACATCTGATTATACTTTTCGTTAATTCATTTTTGAACTGATGCGATTAGGGAAGAACATATGTCTGTAGGTGTCGTGAATAAGGATACTTGTATTAAAAGAAACAACTACTTCTCAGCAATAGTACTTAATTATTTCCATTGATTTTCAGATTTTAGTAGATTATATTGCAGTGTATTTCACTTTATATGTACTCCTTATAATTGTCTGAAGTTTGAATTTAAAAAATTCAAAAATACATTTTTTTGACAAAAAGTATTAGGTTATATTGCCATTAAGGTTCGATTATATTTTTGACCGCCATCTTCATTTATAATCAGATTGGAGAATGACTGTTGTGGTTCTTCGAACTAATTAAAGAGTACAAAACACAGAAGAAAGCTCTAAGCCACACACACGCTTTTTAAAGCCAAAGTTGGGGCTAAAATAATATTTCGCCAATATCAAGATTTATTTCCAAACATGATAGATAAATATTTTTTTTAAAAAAAGAGTATTTTTTTTATCTTTTTGATAGAATGGTATTTACTACCCCTATCACAATTAATATAAATAAAAATAAGTTTTCAATTATAAAACGTTTCTTACTGTATTGAGAATTCTATAAAACTGTTGATGAATTATTTTTTACATACCGTAAAATCCGGAGTATAAGAACAATTTTAATACCAAAAATAAGATTGAAATTTACGGGTGCTCGTTATATACGCCAGTTATAAACTTTAGAAATAAAAAAAAGGGACGAGCATAAAAAAATTAGATTTTTACATTTTCCAAATACTGTTTATTTAAAACGAAATGGCATACACTTCTAATGAACATAAGGAGTTTTAGTTCTAGAAGTATAATATTTTTTTCTTAGACCTGGAATATATAATGCATAGAATAAATTCCTTCAAAACTTAACAAAATTCCATAATTATATTTCAGGTTTCTCAGTAAAAAAGGGGGTACGTGTTATACGGCGAATATACTTAAAAGTTCAAAACTACAGCTTGAAAGTAGACATGCGCGTTATACGCCGGATTTTACGGTAGTTTTAAATAATTAGTCCATCTAAACATTGAGTCAAAAATTATTGCAACTAATGCTAATAAAGATATATGATCAAAACAATATTGTAAGGAAACTAATTTAAGGCATAAAAACAATAATTTTAGAGGCTTTTGAATTAACCCCATTCAGGTTCATTTCATTTCGGGATTATGGATAAAAAGAATGTCAATTCGTTTTTATGCTTACCTAAAAAAAGTAAGCAAAAATATTAAAAACTATAAAAACCACATTTGAAATAATTCGGGAAAATCTGATTGTGTAGTGTAAATTTTCATTATGCCCGAGCTACATTTGGGATTAGCCAGGATAATCCTGCCACCTGCCCTAGCTCAGCTTAGTAAAAGCCGGGAATGGGTTGAAAAAAGCTAAAAAACTGTCGAACACAATATTTAAATAGTACAACAAGAAAACGCGACTTCCCTTATTAACATATAATCCAGTTCCCAAAGCACGGAATAAGAGCAATGGGTTTATTTTCCTGCTCTCAGTGTCTTTTATTCAAAAAAAAATATTAATAAATATTATTGAGATAGCTACCTAGCAGATGGGGGTGTTTTCTACCAAACAGTGGATTTAAATATTGGTGCTACTAAAGACTCGACACGAAGAGAGGCCAAAGTACTTTAAACCAAACAAGTCATAAACTGCTTACATTGATTTGGTGTGGAAGTTTAGAGAGAGGGGTGCCATGAGTAAGGTGCTGTTCACTTCACTCTATTGTATTTCAAAATTACGAGTGTTATTGCTAAAAATCTTAGTGTAGTTTCAAAGTACGGCACTAATAACAATCTTCAGTAGAAAATTTCAGCACAGAAGAATATTTCAACCAAAAACTTAAGAGAAATATGTTTTCGTCCAACGATTCGATCTTTCTTTTGCAATGCACATTTAAATTCACTACAATAACCAAATCTTTCAGTAGTAATTCATTTTGTAACAATATATTTTCAACAGTAAGCAAAGTTAGCACTTTTTTATTTTCATATATCTTATAATTGTCATGTGATCTTGATACGTATTCTATGTATACCCGGCATTATTAACAGAAAACATTTTAATTTTTTTTTCTAAAAAAAAAAAAGAGCATTGCCTCAATTTTATTATCTTTGCCGTCAAAATATTTGGATATTGCAGTAAATAGTCATAATATTGCTTTACGTTCTTGTTTTCTTTCTCCTTTAAATAAATTTTAGCATGGTATATAAACACACACCCATTCATACATATTTATACATAAAAAAATGTGCACAGTCTATATATTCTTTGCTAAGGCTATTGCAGGGATACAAATAGTATTACTATCATTTTGCTTTCTTTGCTGAACAACTTTGATACAACTTTCTGAAAACTAAGGCCAGATTAATAAAAAAAAAAGATTAAAACTTTTATATATACTTCAATAGTACAAAAACCCCTGTAAAACAATAATACTTAAATATTGTAAAACTAAAAAAGAAAATCAATCTGCTATAAGTGGATAAAAGTTTTGAAAATTAAATATTTACAGAAAAAGAGGTAAATAATGGTTTTTCTTGAAATAAAGTAATGTGTATATATTTCGGATTTAAATAAATTTTAAATGAGACTGTGTGACAAATTAAAATGCTTTCATAAAGTAGATTCTATCATCTTTAAATGAATAGTTTCTTCTGTTTAAGATGGAATACATAATAATTCTATTCGTTTTACCACCACCGAAAGTAATCAAATAATTCATTTGACCTCCCAGGAAAGTTTTCAGGAAAATACAATTAAATATCTTTACCTCGAGTTTAGGGAAGTCATAATCAACACGAATCATTTGCACATGTTTTGGTACATACAAGATAAATCAATAAAGGCTCTGAAACCAGCGCGAAGGTTTTAATAAACTCGAGTTTTAATAGCATTTTTGTTCGTAGATGAACTCGCAATCAATTAACGAGTTACAATGAAAACTATATTCTCAAAATTCCAAAGAAAATGATTGCTTTATTTTCTACTATGAATGAAGAACTAAATTACATTTTTCCCACATAAGCATTAGACTAATCGCTTCAAGAATGTATGAAAATGTCGGTGTTGAAACAAGCCGTACATTTCCTTAAGTAATATATCTATCAAATTTTATGAACAATGAAGGATTCTAAAATAAAATTTTGTGTCATAAAATTGCTATTTCTCAATTTCTAATATTAATTGACAAATTTCCTGTATCTTGTTCAAATTGTCTATCGTTAATAAAATTCATTTTAAAGTGCTCAGTTGAGCTGAACTTTTATATACACGATTAATTTGGATGATAATACAGTAATTTAATTGTAATTAATAAAAATTAGTTGATTGAAGCTACTTATTCATAGAATTACAGATACAGCCACGTAAACATCATTTTTGACGACTTGTGTCAAAACTTTAAAAGTTTTTTTTTCTTGCATTTTAAAGCGCTCATTTGAACTGAAACTCTATATACACTATTGTTTTGGGTCACAATATGATAGTTTAACTATAATTAAATAAAGTTATTTCACTGAAAATAATTATTTAAAGAATTACAGATACAGTCACGTTGGCTTCATTTTTAGAGACTTGAATCAAAACTTTAAAATATTTTTTTTTCGCACATTCTAAAGAGTTCTGTTGAACTGAAATTTTACATACTAGATTATTTTGGATGACAATACGATCCTTTAATGATAATTAATAAAAATTAATTGCCACTTGATATTGTAATTCTGTCATATGCATATATATATTTATATTGATTGTAATTATTTGATAAAAATTAACTAAAATAGAAATGTTCTTTGTTGACCTAAGTAGGAATTGACTTAAAAAATTGTTTTATATTACTTGTTAATATGAGATTATATGCACATTTATACCATTATATACAAATTGTTTAACCATTGCGTAAAACCTTTTAACATGAATGTATATACTAAATTATATTGTAATCCAGTAGTATAGAACAATAAAAAGAAAAGTTTTATTATTATCAAACAAATTCCTTATGATTGGCTATTAGGTCAATAGGCAATGAGCTCTCTAGTATTTCTTAACAATATAGTCCAAGTCATTTATGACAGAACACTCTCCCAAATGAGCAGCAGTCAGGGCTTGTCCAGAATCACACAAAGCACAATCAGATAAAAGGGAAAGTTACTCCTTGCAATCTTAACCGTAAGCTCAAAAGTTTGCTGTTGTATTGCTGGAACTATATAATTTGCCACGTACTGTTTTAATATTTCATTGCTTATTGTTTTAGTTTGATTTATAGTAACTTAATCGAATATCATTGATTATATAGTATATTCACATCCATATGTGTGACTGTATTGCACCTGTAGTTGAATTTTGACTGTTACTTTGTGATATTATTTTTAAGCATTTATACTCTTATTAATTACTTTGAAAGGTGATATAAAATTTGCTAGCTTCTCATAATACAGAGAAAATATTAAATATATATATAATAATCGTATTAAATAATTTAGAACAAAATCATCATCATCCAATTCTCTTTATTTATTGTTATCTATATCAATAAATTATAATTGTGTATGTTCAATTGTTGTTCCTATGTAACTCTAGAATGCTTCTAATAATAAATATAACATAAATATTCATACCCTATGAAATCTCTATACAATTAAATACTACCTTCTTTTTCATGATAATTGGCTGCAATCTAGTTCATAAAAGTAAAAGGAAACTAAATTAATTTACTAGCATATTGTTTTTATAGTATATAAAATTACAAAAAAAATAAACAATCCTTGGTATTCAAATGATTTGTCTCTCAATTATATTATATCAGTTATTTTAGTATATATTGTATCAGTTTTTCGCACGTGTAAATTGATGAAAGGATAAAAAATAGATGGAAGGAAGAAGGAAGGATAAAAAGTATGAGGTCAAATTATTAAATTATATTTTGAATACATTTAAGTAAACTATAAAAGTATTAGACGGAAAAAGTCGCAGCATACCGATATCAAATTAATGAACCAAAAAATCTTAATTCAAAGCAGCTCTGAGATAAAAACATTTTAAACATATAAATCAAAGCAATTTATTTCAGGACAACTTGCTTCGTCAAAAAATATTACAGCTTAAGCCAGAACTCCAAGCAAAAACTCTGTTACCGAATCTCTTAAACTCAAATTATTTTATTGAATGAACACTTAAAAAATATGCAATTGTGTCTCAAAGAACAAAGTAACGGACAAGTATATATAACGATTAAAGCAACGATAAGCAAAAAAAATAATAAAAATATTTAACTATCCTCAAAAAATTGCATAAAACATAAAATTTAGCATTCTGAGATAGGCGTGACGTTAAATGATATCATCGCCGAAGCAGTAAAAATTGCTTAAAAATTGAGTTTATCAGAAAAAAAAGGTAAGTTTGAAACATTTTTTCAAGACGTAGAATAGATTCGACGTGTCACATTTTACGCGTCAGAGTAATTTTATTATTTTGCTGTATCGCAAAGACACAAAATAAATTTGAAAATATTTTATTATTTTGGATGGCTCATTTTGGGAGCAATACGAACAACTGTGTGGATTTCTCTAAGTGATAAATAAGGAAATATATAAATATGCAAACATTTGAATAACATTAAAATTATGACCAGATTCTGCAAATAATGAAAGAAACTAAAACAATGCAGTGTTATGGTAAATTACCGTAATATCCAAAAGCTAGTCGATCAAACATGCAAAGAACATTTTAAGTTTTAAATGTTTTGAGATAAGAAAGCCATCCCCACATTGAGTAAAGCAAGCTTCTGTGTAGTCAACGAAAAATTTGTTTGGTATGGAAAACGATACGACTTCAGATTGCTTATCACAGCCTTATAGCAGTTATCCTTCTGGGTGAGCGCCCTGGTAATATATTTACTTATTGACTGCCTTTAACTTGCGTCGCACAGTGAGCTTTGTAATTTTGAGCTAGTCAAATGACAGGAATAACACCTCAGTGTCCTCCTTCCACATTGCCCAAACTTTGCACCATACTAATTTATGGAGACATATTTAAAGTATTTCAATCACTCTACGTTACGGATCTTTATTGACAGATAGATATGTATGTGTGTGGATCTGTGCTTATTTCTTTTTAAATTAATTCAAAAGAGGTTTCCTCTTAAAAGTTATATAACATTCGAAAAATGTACATTAGCAAGTTAATTTATATAGCTTTGTTTGTAAAAAAATGCCATTATCATTTAAATAATTTAATATTAATAAATAAATTTATTCGAGCATAATGCAAGGTATATAAATGAGGCAAAAAAAGTATTTTATGGCCATGTACCGTTTCCTTAACTTATAAAAGCAATATCTCTTTAATTGTTCTGCAACAAGAATTTTATCTGAATCATAAGCTTTAAGTGTTAGGTAAGTGTTAAATTGAATCTTATAAACATAAAAATAGTAATAAACGGAGTGAATGATACTGATTTTCTTTTTTTTTGTCGTTCTTTCTTTGAAAGGATAATTAGCTTAGTTAGTATATAAAAATGAATTTTTGAAAACTTTTTTTAAGATCAGGTTAAGTATTTTAAACTATATTTCATAATTCTCAAGTACTTGCTTTTTCTAAAATTTTACACGTCAAGATGTATACATACATTTCTGCGATATTCTGTTTCATATTCTGATGTATAGAACTTCTAAGTCGTATTCAGAATTCGTTAGTTATTACAAAACTTCTTACAAATACTAAAAATAACTATGTCTCTCGAACTAATTCAGTCAAAACATTTTAATTGCTCAAGCTACTGTAAATTCCGAACTTACGCTATAAGTGGGACTGAGTAAGGAGTATAATTTCAGGGTATAAGTCGGGGTATAATTTCGCATATAAATACAATAAATTATTTTGAGTAACGAAGGAAAATAATAATTTAGAAAAAAATGCTTAATAAATTCTCAGATAACACAAATACACAATCGAAAACCGAAGTTATTTTGATGTAGTTGTTTTCCTAAAATCTAGCAAGCAGTTTCTTCCGGCAAAAAATTTTTTTCTCCTTTAAAATTTCCTCGTAGCACACAAATAATTTTATTTATTCCTTGTTTTGTTGAAAAAATACGCTCGTTATTGGAGTCTGTATTTTCCAAAATTTGTATCCCCTTTTTCAATTAAACTGAAACCTGTCAAATAAACCGTCTTTTAGTCTTCTGTCACCCAGCCAGTATGGTGGATAGGACCCTCGGCTTGTAACCGAGTGGGTTCAAATTCGAATCCCGAGTAAGGCATGGTTGTATTTTCTTCGGGAAAAGAAGTCGGATCTTTGCCTGTAATGAATTTCCGCCTCGAATGGAAAGCAGCGCCCACCTTCTGTTATATGCTGGAATCATCATTTGTAAATAAATATGTTTATATCTTTCTATTTGTATTGTATGTTTTCTGTTCTTCACTTGTATTTCATATGTATTCCAAGATAAAAACAATCGACAACAATATTCTGTCTTCTGATTGAGCTGAGTATAAAGACTCGAGTTCTGCAATGCCTTGCTCTTACTAACGCATTTGTATGAGTTCCTCAAATGTCAGCTTCTGATTGGGGGTATCTAGCAGTTCTTGAATGTCATCACTGTCCACTTCTTAATCTATTTGCCTGGCAAGATCGGCAACGTTTTCAATAAAATTATCAATTTCATCAAACTCTTTCAGTCATTCCGCCTGAGCTTTCATGATGAAAAAAGATAAGGTGAATTGACGAGATTTGAAAATTGCGTGACTCCGAATTCGCGTAAGTTGAGGGGTATTACTATACTTTCAAAGAATTACAAATAAAACTGTATTTATATAAAAATAGATATGGAATGTTATGGAAACGCTATTTATTTAATTACTTATTCAAAACTGATGTGAAATAAGTTTTAATATTTTTTTATTCTTGAATGTAAGACATTTTTAGGAAATGTTTAGAGATATTAGTTTAAAAATTGTGTGTCTGCAGTTAAATAAAAAAAATAAAAATAATTTTTAGCGTGAACATTATCACTGCAAAGCTCTATTAAATATCAAAATAATCAGTAGCATAATTTGTGACTTACATTTTGACATAATGATTCGGAATTAGAATTAGATTCACTTCCCACACCGAATATCGCTTGAGAGGCTGTGGTCATCGAGTTTATTTTCAATTCAAATTATGCATAATATTACTTTCTCCCCTTTTATGTCACAATTTTGCCGCAAAACATTTGCATGACCGAATTTTGATTCTTTTTGAAGGCCTTTATTCGCTTTCCCCGTCTTACAGTCAGCACCAAAGCCTTTGGAAAAGGAAGGACAATTAATTCAGACATTAGGGAAGGACATATGTTTTATTTTGCATAAAGCACACAAGCTACACATAAGGTGATTCAGCAGAATTAAGAAAATAAGAAACAGCCTTCAAATAAAAAAAGGGTAAGTGAAGAGAGGATAGACAGTGATTTAACTTTTTCTCATAGCTTTGTAGAGTTGTGTAGAGTGCCACTGAAAATTACACTGCGTGCCTATCCTGGCACGTGTGTCACAGGTAACCGGCCCCTGGCCCAAATTCTGCTCAATATTAGTTGTAACATAAAATATTTTAAAGTAATTCAAGAGGTCATAGAACTTTTCATTAATATCTTTTTTACTTAGAATGCGTGGTGACAGCTACCCTCCACCCACTCAGAACTACATCGTCTTTTTAATTCCAAACATGTAATTTAGCATTTTGTTGTTTAGAAGCCCGTCACTCGTTTGCAACTAACTTCAGGGGAAATTTATTTTGTAGTCTTCTAAAAATAATTCTCCGATTAATTTCAATTAAAAAATACTTACGTTAGCATGATGTGGACTTTCAGATTCAGGTTTGCTTAACGTGCCACAACACACACCGTAAGGACAGCTCAAATGTAAAGATGACGCTCATGATAGTGTCAAAAGAACATAGCAATGTCACCATTCAGGGTCATAAAATACCTTTCGAAAGAACATTTAAATCTTCACGTAAAGGGTTAACCTGTTTTTTTAAAGAATTTGTGAATAGCGTCACCATTCAGGGTCATAAAATACCTTTCGAAAGAACATTTAAATCTGCACGTAAAGGGTTAATCTGTTTTTTTAAAGAAGAATTTGTGAATATAAACTTGCTCCATAAGTGAATACATTCGAAACGAAGCCAAGCAAATTAATACCCTTTTATAATGTCAGAAAAGGAGTGTAATGCAGACTATTATCCTTGAATAGTGATTGATTTTTATAAGAATTGCTTATGATGAACAGTTGAGCAAATTATATTAAATTTTTTGTGAAGAATGGATGCCAACATTGTATCTTCTAAGATCAGAGCAGGAAAATACAGAGATCGACAATGAATCTGTTGTTTTACTCATGAAACGATCACAATTGCTCGTCAATCGTAGTGTTACGACTCATGGTTTTGTATAGTATTACGTCTGAATAAAAGGACAGTGTAATCAATCGTCCAAAGATATCTTCAGTACAATAAATTCTGAGCGCAATGATACCGAGCCATTGGACCGAATAGTGCATCACAAGATGCAATGAATGAGACTCAGTCTGCAATATTTGAACTGTTTGAAAAAAATCCTGCTATTGAAAAACGCATTGCAGCGGGTGACGAAAAGTAGCTCATTTTTACGCATTTGAATCAGACAGAACGATTATTTCGTGGAATTGCACCTCCTCTATCCTTTCCACCAAAAAGTCAAAAATAATGCCTATTACAGAGAAAATTATTTTAATACTGTCCATCTATTATTATCAGACCATTTTTGATTAAGTGCATTATCAATTCTGCCCAATACTACAGTACTATCACAAAATTTTACACGGAAATCAAAAGCAAATAGCCTAGTCTTCTGTCTCACTAAGTAATTCCTTTTTAATGTTATGTCTGTCCATGAAACTCTGATGACCATACACAATTGTGCAGGAAATTTACGGAACAACAAGCATATCGCCTTGATTTGTCGCTATGTAACTTTTAGATGTTTGGACTGATTAAAATAACTTTGCTTAAGGTAACGTTTCCATTTGGGTGAAGGAAGCAGAAGAAAAAAAACCCGAACAACTTCCATCATTTTACATGAAGAGCATTGACATGGTGTCGAAGCCAGTGTTTTAACAATTATAGCTATTTCATTTAAATTTCCATTAAAGATATTATTTCTTTTTAGCTTATCTATTTTTTTATTTGGACTCTCCTTATATTTTTTATCAGCAATAATTTTTAATTGATAAAAGACTCGAGCTTGCAACTCTTCTAAAACATCTCTAGAGCACCAAGCCTTAATTCCAAAATTATCATGACCCTTATGAATTTCATTAAGCATGCATAAATGAACAGAAGAGACTATACTAAAAGGCAGTTAAAAGAACGTGGTAAGTGCACCATGAAAAAGGGAGGATGGATTCTGATAGTGTGTTCTCACAAGTTAAAACATCGATTCCTAAATTATAGAATCAGTTGATTGTTCGTGGCATCATTTGACATCAGGTCGTCAGTTGATTTGGAAATCATTACAAATAAATAAATTTTAAGAAGAATTTTAAGAATTTTAGAAGTTAAAGCCATCATGACCCATAGATTAATCGTCCTAACGTTCACACATCTGGAATTTTTAGTTTAAGTACTGCTTCGAAGAGACATGCACAAAAACTCTTCCTTTTATTAGCTTACTCTCCATTACCATATGACTATAAAACAAGCTATTTATCAGCTGGATCAGGGCAGTATACATTCCATACACGTATAACGTAGAATGTGGAAATTTATCTTTCATGTAGTTTTTTGAATAATTGTTAAATATTTTTATAACAATTTTATTTATTCATCGATTTATTTATTATGTTATTTATAATCTGCTGCGTAATAACAATTGTTTCTAGAATAAATCATCTTAAAAAGTAATATTTCAAAAGTTCAATTTTCAGTTTGGTAACATCTATGTTTACAGAGCCATTTCAATGCCTGATACGAATCATTTCTCTTATTTTATCTTTTTCAGCAATTAGAAGTAAAAGTCATTTGATTTGCCTTGCGACGTCGTCGATTGCTGTGATTACCCTTCCTTCGATTCACGATAAGTTTTATACCTTCATCAGCTGTTAAATGACAAGTACGACGTTTTCGATTGTTGTGAACTCACACCCATCGATTGTCCCTAAATTTTATAGATCCACCAGCTGTAAAATGACCAGTGCACGTGGCCATGAGGTCATTGTTTATTGTTTGAACTCTGGGAGTGACGACAGCCAGACTAGCAGCCATAATGATAAAGGAGAGCCGGCACCCCATTGACGATAGGCGAAGCTTGTCTTAAAAGAATCAAGCCGTCTTTTCTGGTGTTGAGAGAAGGGCATAATAGAAACAGGTGGCGTGATGGACAAGTGTGTCCAGATGTTTGACAAGGAATTATGGCGCCTTGGGCCAGACGGCCCGGGTGTGTTTTGGTGTGTTATGCGCAAATAGGACGAGGGAGACCGAGAGAGACTTTTGTGACCTGCCAATAAGAAGGGACGAGGGACGTGTTGTGGACCCACCCCTAGTGTTTAAAAGGGTTTTTTAGGAGACGAGAAAACTTGAGAGAGGAGCCCGGCCCTGGATGGAGAAAAAGGAAAAAGCCCTGCCCTGGATGGAGAAAACATCAGAGGAGAGCCGTGGTTGGAACGGACTGGAAGAGAGCGCTAAAGAAAAGGGCTTAGTCCGAGATTGGAGTGGAAAGGAAGGAAAGACGATGAACGCCCCGGTAGCGTTGAAAAATAGGAGAGACTGGATGCACCGGCTTGGCATATGAACTGTAATATATTGCTCCACTAGCTAATTGTTTAGCAAATAAACAATCCTTTTATTTCCATGTTAGTCTGTTATAGTTAGCTACTCACGACGTTAGTCTTTTTTTTAAGTTTCTAACTTTCTTTAATGCTAATACTAAATTTTATTTCAGTGTAAGGGTTCGTATTTGTTTATTTTTTGAGACCTATTTTTCTTACTTACAATTGTCTTTTGCTGTAACAGGTGTTGATTGCTTAGATGTTCTATATGGCTTATAATTTCTAATTTATCTTTAGAATTTTTTAATAAATAAATATATATGCATATATATTGTACGTTCGAAAGTGTTTGTGAGTCCGAGTTCCAGTTTGCTTAAAGCTAGTTATAATCTAAACACGCATTTAAAAAGAATTATTTTAGATCTTTGGATATACTGTTTGTGAAAGGGCTTTATTCACCTTATAAATGTATTATACTTGCTATAAAAATGAGTTTTGTATTTTTAAAACTTAACCTGCTGCAAAGAACAAGATTTTTATCTAATCAGTCATAATTTAGCCGGCATCGTTTTTCTCAATTCTGTTGCTTTCAGAATTTAAATTATTACAAATAAAATGAAATAATCATCAGTGACTTCGCATAAGCTAGATTACACTGCTATTACAACATTTACATTGATTCAATAAATGTATAAGCTATCATATCACAATGACTTTGTTATCGGTCTGGGATTTCTCCTTTAATCCATAAGATTCTCACTCTAGAATCAATATATTGAGTAGCATGAATACATCTGACCAACGTAAATTTTGAAGTGTTCGCTCAATTTGCCCTCAAGCTACTGAGCAAAGCTCTCTTATTAAATACTATAGTAATTTTGCATATGCAACGGATTTTCTCCACCTTAATTCAGATCTATACTTTACTGAATATTCTGCACTCAGATGAATGATAGAATTTAGATATTAAGGCCATAAATCTAAGTGGAAAATCTGAAAGTTGGTTGAATTATTTTCTAATTCCCTTTTTGTAATAGCCAATTTTTTTTTAAAAAAGACAGTAGTTCAAAAGAAACTGATCAGTATTTTTTTTTTTGCTAAATGTTTGTATTTGCTTTAATTTTTGTTAGGGGATTATCGGTCAATTTTAACTAATTTTATTGATTCCTATGTAATTTTTCATGCTGGTTTTAAATATGTTGCTAGTTTTTCAACATTAAATTTATTTAAGGCAGTATGGTTGCCTGAACACATGATTGTGTAGAATGTACAGAATAACACTACATAATAAAACATAATCTACAATAGTAGAACAACATAATGTAGCAAAATTTAATACACGTCACAAAACAAAACAATATTTAACAAATATGTATTTAGAAAATCATATGATTGTTAGATATTTGAGCATCAATATTTATGGGCTAGCCGTTTATCTAAATTATGATTCGATGTATTTTTTAACAGGGAATTCGCAAAATTCATTAGAAGTTCTTTCGTGACAACTCGGTTGAAAGAAAATGCTAAAGCTTCACCTAACTTATGTTTCCTTGAAGGAATGTTTTCCATTACATATCATAAGCAACTGATATCACGAGTTCTTGAACGGATTATTATTTGGGAAGTGCCTGAGCATCCTATTCATACACAGTACTGTCTTAGAGCCATTTTAGACTACTTTTGTAAGGTGGCTTAGAACATTATTGTCCTGAAAAATTCCTGACGGGTCCCTTCAAGAGGTTTAACATTGTTGGGAGCAATTTATTTTGTAATATTTCAATGGGATCTCTGGGTTTCCTTATTCCCTTCTCGATGTTACGTATTCCATTAACAAGAGGAAATATGCAGTCCTTTTTCGTAGAGTGTTTTAACGGGGACTTCTGACATTATTTTATAACTGTGTCATCTGACATTCACACTATTTTGGTAAGCAGAAATACAAAGCTGACTTTCATCAGAAAATATCACCTTCCCCCACTCCCTAACTGTCCATAATTAACAAGGCTTTGAGCATGGAAATCACTTTTTGCGTTAAAAATCATCCAGTAATAGTCTTGGGTGAGTTTTGATGCCTCGTTATCCATTTTCGAACAGTCTTCCTCTCACAGTTCTTGCGCACACATTCACATTCGATGTCAAAGTCAAGTACTAAAACATTTTCCGGGAATTCAGCGTTTCTCAAACTGTGGGGTGCTCCCCTCCCCTATAGGGGAATGGGACAACTTTACGTTGGTGGGGTGAGCATATTGCACAAAAAATTATTTTAAAAAATTATTTATTTACTGAAAGTAAGCAAACAAAATACATTCAAACATCATAAAAAATAAATTACTCATTTACTCTGATATAATACACTTGTCAATGTATCAGTAATGCTCATTGTAATTTATAATTTAGTTAACAATACTAAGTTAAGAACACGTTTAATAATTATCATTGATCCCATGGGCATGTAATGTATAAAATTATAGACAAACAATTAACCCTTATTTTGATAATTTGTACGATTTATAATTAATCTCTTATCTGAGATTAAAAGTCACGTGATTCGCTCACCGATGCCACCGTTTTTCACGTAGACAAGCGTATTTGATGTGTTGGGGGAGGGAGAGGGAGAAAAGGAATAAATTAGGAAATCCTCTAAAATAACTAAATCCTACGCAAACACTGTCAAGCTCCTTTTATGGAATTCCAAAGTTTCAAAATTTTTTCAGAACAGCTGTGCAAAGAAAAGCTCAAACTTCAGAAAAATGTATTTATACGTCCGGGGCAATTACGCCGGTGGCACTTAAAGGTTAATGTCGTATTGTAGCTTTAGCGTCAACGTATGGTAATATTGAATTCGATGCATTGTTATTGTATGAGAGTCAGGGCGTGATGAAAACTAGGATTGTATACTGGGTCGCAAATATTGAAACTTTGAGAAGAACTGTTGTACAATATACTCTATATTTAAGTAAAGTTAGATGGAAATTAAAAATGGGTATTAAACTATACTAAGGCCACGTGACGAATTGCAGCTTTATTCGTTGACTTCAGAAAAAGCTTTTGAAGTAGAAATGTAGCTGCTAAAAATATTATTGGAAGTAGATTGTCCTCGTATACGTGTAATACATAGGACATTGGTCGTGAATTTACAGTTGTAATACAAGAATTAACACCCCTGTGACCAACGTGCAATTTCACAAATGGTAGGCCTATACATTGAGCTAGTAAAAGATCCGTAGAACGCTCAAATTAAGATGTTGACGCTATGTTATGTTCTTGGCTAATTGCACATGACAAAAAAAATGGGGTCACTTTTTTTCAATTCCAAAAGAATTCCTCTTTTCACCAAACCATTAAACAATCACCTTACAAATCTTTATTTGAAACAGAACCAAAAACACCAATATGATTGGAATAGCACATTACTGCAAGCTCTCGCGGAAAAAAAATGTTGCAACGTTTGCCTGGACTGGAAAAGACGCTTGAAGAAATACGTTGTCTCATTCAAAGACTTGTTAACAATTATAGGAACTAAATATTCAACTTTCCAGGAAGCTGCAAGTTTATCAAAATCTGAGTTCATTATCAATGACTCGTTGAACGCAGGCAATTTCAGTGATAATTTAACTAAATAAGAGCATCGAAAATAAATTTTGCGAAAAAAAGAATAATTAAAATAAATTAATGTAATGCAGGTAAATTAGTCTTACGATTTGAGCAATGAGTATGAACAGTTGTATAATTTGTACAATGTGGATTGGTACTCCGTTAGGTGGGTAAAGGTTACAATTTTTTTAAAATTTATTCGCAGAAATATTTTAATTAACCTCTTTTTTTTAATAATTTTATAACTTTTTTCGATTCTTATATTTGTGAAATAATGTTTAGAATAGTTAAATCATTTTTGCCTTCCAAACATTTTAATACAGTCATTTTTTCAATCATAGCAAATTATTTAAATATTAATATAATTACATCAATTGTGCAAAGATGCCTCATAGCTTTCATTTTTTGATTTCAGCGTGAATCCTTACTTATGTTTCTGATTTTTATTCTTTTCAAAACAGAATAATTTTTTAGTAATAGAAAATGCTAGATGTTAAGTTGTTAAAAAGCAAAAAAAAAATAATCAGAGAACTCAATTAATTAATGCTTCTATTATTGAGAATATAATATCTAATTAATATGAATCAATTTAAGTACTTTAATTATAAGAATTAACACTTCATTATTAGATGCAATTTGTATGAATGTTCAATTTTAAGCTGCACTTAAGTTTACAAATGTATTTTGCATATCATTGAACATTTTCAGAATTTTTTTTTTAAATTGTATGTTTATAAACTTATTTTAATCATAATAAACTATTTTCAAGTTTTTGGAAAATTTATTAAACTTTAATAATTGTTTGGAATATTTAAGTCCATTAATAGATTCATTAACTATCCGCTACGAATCAAAATTGACAGAAACTTAAAAGTTTAAAACCCACATCAAATAATATTGTTTTTCTATTTTAATTTAATGAAATTGAGTGAGTTTTATTTTTAATTGGTTGCTTTTTACAACATGACATAATGCATAAAGTAATGAATATTCGTAAAGTTTCAATATGTGAAAACATGTCTTATTTTATTCATCATCCAATTTTTGATGCAAACAAAAATCTATATAAAATGATAAATAAAGCATTCACACTAGCATAATAAATATATATTGTTAACTAAAATAGAATGTCTTTACAGATAATTCATATTCCAAAATATATTTAAAAATAAATAACAAAAGAAAATAAATATCCATATATTTTAATACGTAAAAAATAGTTAACTAAATTTACATTTCCCCTTCTATATCTTCGTTTATTTGGTCCATATTTGTAAAAGAAAACTTTTGTTGTAAAGGAAAATAATTTATAACAGAAAAGTAAATCTATTCTTTTTTTTCTTCCTGATTTTTATAAAATTATATTTTGAACACTGATACATTTTAATATTCCAGTAGTAACTGAAAATGAAACGCATGCTTCTAGAATTAATAAAAAAATATTCATAATATTTAGAACCGCAATAGTTTTGTTAGGATTAAAAAAATTTCAGCTGTTGCGACAATTGCGATTTCGTCAAAATTATTTATTTGCTTTTACTTAAAGAAATAATCAAAAGAGCAATGTAATTCTTGTAAGATTCTTTGCTAAAACTTTTTTTTAAAATCAACAAATGTTTTTGATGTCGCTTTGGTTGAATAAAATTTTACCAGATATTAAAAAAAAGTGCCATTCAGCAAAAAAGGTAATGCATTCACTTGCTATTTAGAATAACAGAGAATCAATTTATTAGACTTTTTTTATGCAAGTATCCTATTCCAATTTTTAGAGTTTGTTAACACAGCATTTTTTTATTTAAATGTATTAAATTAAAATAAGACATTGTTCACTTTTAAAAAATATTTTACTTTTCAGCATGCGATTCGCATTTAAAATAATTAGACTTTATATTTTCATTATTTTTAATTTTGGATCAGTGTTTTGAAATTTAATATCTGACCTTGCAGTATTTTTAAAGTAAGTAGGGGGGAGTAGAAACGTGCAATATATGGACTGGCAATGCGGATTCTGCTAAAACATTTTTTACTTTTCTCGGAGATTAGCAAAACAGCTTTCTCACGACTTATTTAAAGTTTTCTCCAGAAAACTCTTAGCGTGAAAATAACCTAAATAAAATATTTTCGCATTATTTAAAAAGTAGATACAGAACAATGATACAAAGCAATTGTAATAATACTAAAAAAAAAAGGTTCGAATATATTTACAATCTTGGTATACTTTTAATTTTGATATATCTCTAGCCTTAGTGCCTTTCCAGCTCTTTTATTTAATGATCAAACAACAAGCATCAATAGAATACTTTTTTAAATCTTTCATATTATGTATTATATTATTATTATTATTAACTATAAAGTTATTTTTAAAAAATCGACTCTTCTGCACTAAATATGTTGCAAGTGCGGAAGTAACACTATTGCAGCAAATGTACTGCTAGTATATATAAAAAGTCTGTATAAAGCAATATTTGAATATTTTTGGCATTTGAAGTAGAGATATTGGCTACAGTAGCATCGCGATGCATATTTATATATGAACAAATGCATAACATCATGATATATATTTATATATGTACCAAAACTATCGATATTTCATTCTTGAAAATCTAGATGTTAAAAAATGGCTGTTATTAGAAAATAATGTGTAGTCTGAGATTTTTAATAAATGTACTTCAGTTGATGCAATATGTTTTTGTTATCAAATGCAATAATATGATGACATTTGAAGACGTAATACACTATGAACAAAAAAACTTCTTTTACTATCTCTATGCATAAGATAGTCCACAAATGCTTGTTTGTCTATAACAATCGATCTTCAAAATAGTAGTTTTTATAGGCATTGAGAACTGCATTGAAATCCCATAAGAAATTCCCATGAGTTTTTGACGTATACAGTCTTTGTTTCAAATTGCTCATGGAGCTTTGATGCAACATTTTATATTCCACTCAACAATGTTATTGTAAGCATAACGATACGGTAACACTGTTTGAAGACAAGGTTTTAGTATATATTATCCATTCTTGTTTACATCTCTAACTGTATTTATCTGTATAGGATCATTTTTTTTCTCTTTTCTAGACAGCAAATTGATGTTTTTGTCTAGACAGGGCACCCTCTCAGGTATACTCATTTTTCAAATGTTGCAACGGATGAAATGTAATTCTACTTACCTAAATGATTTGTATTGCAAAAAGTGACAGACTATCTGATTCTTCAAAATATTAAGAAGTAAAATTATCTTGAGTGAACTTTGTTTGAGTGTGAAATGAAGAACTAATATTTTACACCTTTTAAAATTTTATTTATATTTTGAACTGAATTTTTTAAAATAAAACTCCAACACATATGTCGTAGCAATGTTTTTTTCTTCTGTAGGACAATTAACTTGTCATATTATGCTTCATTTTTACATTCGTTAGTAAATCAGTAATGTAACTAAAATTATCAGAATAAACAAACTAGCTGAAATCTTAAACTGCATGTTAAGGTCTGATAAAATAAAATATTTCTTAACATTTTACTTAAACTTTAAACTAAAAAATGTATAAAGTTTGTTTAAAAATGTTATTACTTAAAATAAAATAATCACATAAAAAGGATTTCTCAATTAATAAGCATAATCACATGTACCGCAAATAGCCACAATAACTATAATCACATTAATGGCATTGTGCTGAAGAAAGCGTTTTTATTTAAAGTTAATTAAACCCTACTTAAAGCAAGTTCTCAAGTTCTTCCAGCATGTAACATAGATAATATAACTCAAAGATTAAAAAAATGATAAAGTACTCAGCTCTGTTATTTGTATTATTTTCCAGCATTATCTGTTTAAATTTCATTTGCACCAAATCCTAAAAATACACTACAGCATTATTGCTAAAATCTTAATTTACCAAAATAAAAATGTTTGAGGTTCAACTCAAGATATGTTCATGATTTTCGTAATTAAAGATAAATTAAAAAGCAAGTAAACAGCACATTTATTATTATTTTTTTTCAAAAAATATTTTCGCCTTTGATGCAAAGCCTTCATTGTGTGTGGTATCAACTAATCCCGCATTTCTATTTAATACTCCTTGATAACTTTCATACATAGATACCCTTCTTAACAATTTACGGGAAAGAATCTGCTTGAAAATTCCATTTTGAAATTGCATTCACCTGGAAGCTTCACCGTTCCAGCTTGTTTGCAACGCAGTACTGACGCTGATCGCGAAAAACAAATTCTCCTGACTTCTCCGGCAAAATTGTAATCGCGACGGTATATGCGAGGGAATTTTTAAATTACTCCGAAAATGACGTAGCTGATTAAAAGAAATGCGAATTCATTATTTTATTAATAGGTTTCTTGCTAAAGAAAGCTTACATTAAAATTGCATTTCTCCTCACATGAGCCATTCCTCTTATAAGCGCGTGAGCGCATCTTGAAGGAGGGGAGAAGTAAAGTGAATTAAGTCAAAATGACGCTTGATGATTTCTATTTGGTTAGACTTGCTCTCCAGTGGGATTAAGTAAATTGAGTAAAGTTTCCCTGCAAAGGAATCGGTTTTTTTATGGGTATTTCGTTACGCAATTATATTTTTCTAGAGGAAAAGGCTATCGGATTATTTAAATGATGTTTCTTCACTTTTTGTCAAAATAACGGTGTCTTATTTTAGAAAAGGATTTGAGAATAAGTAAGTGGTTGTTTAATAGTAAAACTTACAAGTTTTGCGCATTAGCAGTCATATCATTTGACTTTTTTCAATATGCATAAAATGTGTTAAATGAAAGTTAAGAAAGTAATGATATCTTTTCTTTGTTTCAGGGCAGCTCTAATAGGCGTTGATGCATTTTTTTAAATGCGTTTTTCTTTTCCTTAGATTTTTAAAATGAATAATTTTACAATAAAGTAAACAAGATAAATTTCGGTGAAATATTTTTCCTTAAAGCAGATAACATCTCATTTTTTATTTCTCTAATTTTAAAACTATTTTTCTGTTAAGTATAGATCTGAAGTTGTTTTTAATATTTAATAATTAATCTTTTTATATTTCTTATTTTTATATTAATAAATTCAGTCTTAATTATCAGATGGCTATTTTTAATTGCTATATACATATTTGGTATTTGTTTTAAACCTGCTTATATATATTATTATGAAGATTTCCGTTAAGCAAAAACGTAAATAAATGAAGAATAATATCGAAAAAAATAAAAAAATAATAATAAAATGTTTTGATACGAAAATATATTTGTTACATCGGGAATTAATCGAAATTGTGTTCGTTTCAAACACTTATGATTAAAATAAAAATTTCGAAACCGAATTGCAAAAATTTTATTTTATTCACTACATTTACTTGGTTAATAATTTTTCCTTCAGATCTGACAATATTAAATTAATTTTTGAGTCTGGAGTTTCATCTATTAATTTATATTTTAAAATTTAATACATAAATTAACAACTAATTGATTACATATTCCAAATACTTCAACCAACCAAACAAAGAACTGGTAAATAAGAACATTACCGTTACACTACAGTATAATTAAAACACTCCTTTAAACTCAAATATTGCTGATGTATATATATATATATGATATTTATATTTTTTATATATCTACATATAAAAAACTAGTGTAAATAAAATATTATTCAGCAAAGAAGTTTCTTAGATTTTATAAACTTTGAAACAATTTACCTTTATTTTGTAAGCTAATAAGTCTTCCTCTAACAATCTTCTTTCATTTTTCTCTTTTAAGGTAAAACAACATATTACAATATCAACATACAACAGTTAAAACCTGTAAATTATTACATATAAAGTATATTTTTTGAAATTTTATATCATCATTATGTTTACAATGTGAAATGAATGATTCTCATAACCATTAACTTAACCAAATACACAATCAGGTTGAAACATGACTTTGTCATAAGGCATTAATCTCAATAAATTGAAAATATTCCGCTGCAATTGTAGTGGGATCACATTAAATTAATTAATAAGCTTATATATCACTCCATTTGTACTATACCTTACTTATTAGAATAAAATATTAGCTCAACATGTTCAGTAATTCTAAATATTATGCATTATAAATTATGCATGTATTATGTCACTTTAACATAAGATAAATATTCATAAAATATTCATCTGTATTCTTATGGGTATAATAACCACAGATAAGACTACTATCTTCCACTATAATACTAATACTATATAATAAATACTATATATAAAATGTATGATTAACCTTTCAGAGGCCATAAGAGCCTTTGCAAATATTCTGTTAAAAAGTTGCTATTTCTTACACTGCTTTCATGTACGATACCTGTAAGTCATTGATATTTCTCCATCCACTCTTTCTTTTCTTGATTAAAGAAACTTAACTGATTTTAAAAATTAAATTTTTGTTATTTCTTTAACTTTATGCAGTACACTGTTTCCTTCATAAATTTTACGGCTTTTGACAATATTTTTTTCGTTTCATATTTTTCAGTTTTATTTTACACTTGTATATTTGATAAGCAATGTGCTGATTATGTATATATTTTAGGTAATTGAAGAAAATAATTACTTGAATGAATTCTTTTTTTTAAAAAAAATAAAACGTTATTTTGTTCAAAAATATTTAAATAATTATCTGTTTTTTAGTTATTATTTAATGGAATGTCAAAAAGCCAGGGTGCAGGTACATTTCGGGGAGGTGATAACGATATCCGTGTTGAGAATATTTAAGTAATTAAACTACATCGGTGATGAATCTGAGTAATATATGTGCATGATGAATCTCCAGAAAAGTTATTAAAAGAGGTTTTTTTTTTATTTTGGAAAAGATAAAACCACACACACATATACACACAAAGGGTCTCAAAATAGAATATGTTAATTAATTAAAAAAATGAGTATTGTAAATTAAAGTTCTTGACTTTAGGATATTTGCAAAACTCGTGATGAAACTGGATAACTTTTAAAGGTAAAAATACAGAAATATAATTGATAAAAAAATTAACAAAACTACATATCAATTTACATTTTACAAGTAAATCAACACACAAATCAAAATTTTTTTTTGTTTTGTAATTAAAAAAAAACCATGCATTATATATGCAGTTACAAATAATGGTTTTAAAATGCAATGAAGTATTTTCCTGAAAAATGATGCTAAAAAATTCTGAAAAGTGAAGCTAAAAAATTATGTAATGTCGTATATGTACGGTTCGTATATAATAGTGCAAAAAATTAAAACGCGCCTGCTAGGATGTTTAAATCTTTGAAGAGAAAATTCTTATAAAACCTATTGATTATTTTCTTTATTTTTTGCTAACCAACATGAATGATTTTGTAATGAATATACAAATATTAACAACCAGAGAATAATAACAATGATAGCCTAATTATAGAATAATTTTCGTCAAATCATAGAATTACTTTAAATTATTCTCACCTTTTCTTTACTTAACGTTAAATGCAACTTATGTATATTTCAAAGTATAAGGTATGCATGCATTATACATTAAAATTATGCATGCATTTTTGGATAAAAAAATTAATCATTTCTGAGCCTAAAAAAAACTGAGTGATTAATGTGACTACAATATTTTTTTCCTTAAATTATTAAGATGTATTAATGGACTAAACAAATTTTCTATATGCTTTTTTTATTACAAATACATAGCTGAATATAAATGAATAACAATTTTTAAAATGTATGAGGTAGTGAATTGCTACATATATCAGGAAAATAATATATGAATTCCTGTAAAAAAAAACATCCAAAACATAAAATTACACTCTGAAACAAATCTAATCCACTGAGTAATAAATTAGGAAATTTGATTGGGATGATTTGAAATAGTTTTAATTTATTTCGATTTATTTACCAAAAATCACAAATGTTTTTAAACCAAATGACGATTATTAAAGAGAGGAATTTTATAAATATCCTCAAAGGTTTAACGAGTATTGATTAAAAACATAATTTCCTAAGATTAAAAGAACTGAAAAATCATAAAGGTAAATAAAACAGTATGTTTGTTATTAACATTCAAAATTTGTATAAAATGTATTTTAAAATATTTATAAATTATACACGTTTCAGAACAATTCAATATTTTTATTTAATTGGACATACACATAATAACTCAAAGCATCTTGGAATTTTCTTCTTCAAACACGAATTTCAGAAGAATTAAAGATAAATGAGATTTAAATTGATTTGAATATAATTTTTTATGCAAAGGTCTTGGTAGAAATTTCTTTGCGAATGATTCCTTTAAAAAATGGTAATGGCAAAGTATTTGAGATACATCGAAAAAGAGTCCTAATTATTAAAATGTTTCATTTTCTGATTTATTTTATTACTTTTAAACTAAACGTTTTACAGTTTTCAGAAGAAAAAAAAACTATAACCGATACCTCTTTCATCTTATTACAAAACTTGATGCCAATATACTACACATATTTTTAAAAGAAACCGAAATTATGGGCGTATGCAGTGTTAAAATTAATACGTATTAGGCTGCGTGATTCAGTAGATTGTGCAATAAAGTAAAACTATTGTCATTACCATTATCTCACGACTACTAATATTTCTAATATTCCAAGAATTAGTTCTATTAATATTCGAAACGTAATTTTACGTCAAATATAAGGAACGATTAGCTGACATCAACGTTATTTTTAATAAACATCCCATCATATTTATAATACTAATATAAAAACCATATGCCATGGAATCTAACCTAAAGTAAAAGATCAAACACGAAAAATTTGAAACATTAAAGGAATAGTAATAAAATATTGCATGTTCATATAAATTGACAATTGACACTGTTTCTGTTAGGGAAAAAGTTTACATCCTTACTAATAAATTTAAATCAATTTTATTCCAAGAACTGATTTTTTTCTTTTATTTTAGACAAGTATTGCTATTGAATATAAAACTTTTTTCTGAGACAAATGTGAAAGAAATAATGTGGAATATTTTGCATATAATGTAAATACTCTTTCATATGGAAAATATTAAAATTTCTGAGAAGGAGATTTAGGTACTACATATGCATTCCATTCGTTATTTAATTTGGAAAAGAAAATCTAGTACAACTTGAAAAATACTCTTTTTTATCTTTTTATTTTGAAATATTCCGTATTGTTTTATTAGCGGAATTAATTTATATTTTTCATTAGTTTCAGTAATGTCTTACAAGAATTTATTTTTATTAATAATTTGCAGATTATTTTACAGTCAATATCAAAATGCGTAAAAATAAATGTTTTATTTTCTCAAAGTAAACTTGTACTTGTTGTATAAGATTTAAAAATTATCTTTTCGCAAATTCAGTACTTGATTCCTAAAGTAGATTACCTAATCAAAAATTTTGATAAAACAGTACTATAATAATAAATCGCATTAATTGGCATGGAAATTTTTAAAACTTTTTATGAGTCTATTTATATACTTTGATATTTTCCTTAAAATGTATCCTTCTAAAAATTATTAAAATAAGTATTTTTTTCTTTAACTTATTCGGAGTAGGTCTATTAAATATGTTTAGCATTTATGAGGCTGTGTTATTTATTGAATCAACAAAAATTACGTACTATAGCTTTTTTATGTTTTCTAAAATAATTTTTGTTAATTTTATAAAAAAAGAAAGAGGATAAATCAGTTTTGATTTAAAATTTAAAAACAAATAAAAGCTTAAATAAATCGTTTTTGCATTTATTTCTTGGTTTGAAGTACCTGTGATGAATTATCAATAGCTATTCTGTGGTTATTTCATTGAAAAATTAGAACTATTATAGCATTTGAGACATTGCAGTTTAATTGATGGATGTGTATATTATATCGCTTTCATTTTTTTATATTGAATAAAAACACATTACCTTTACTCATCAAGATATATACTATAAATGTGAAAGTATGTTTGAAAAAGGGAAATTTAATGAAATTATTTTAGAAATCACTCGCATTGCGCGCGTACAAACACACACATATAATTGCTGGCGTCATGTGGGAAAGAGAAAGCCCGTGATACGCCGGGCCATGCAGATAGTTATATTATATGTTGGTTTAATATTTATTTTTACACCTTATTTATTTTCATATTATTTAAACGTTTTTCATTCAAAATATCAGAAGGCATCAGTAAAATAAATTATGTTTCTTCTCCAATCCAAACTTGCAAAATTTAAGCAAAACATATAACTTATTTATAATAATTAAACATTCAATGTTATGCAATCTTTTTGTTTTGTTTTCGAGGAAAAACATTCAGCTTAATTAAATTGGATCGTATCCAGAAAACATTTTTTCACTGTGTCAGAAACTGAATAGTGAAAGTATCTTATGTTTAGGCAACCAAAGATTTAATTCATACTTCAGTTGGTTTTCTTTATATATCTATATGGGTGTGTGTATGTAGATGTAAAGTAATGATAATTAGTTATATATAGATGGATTTTTCGTTAGTAAACTAGTTGTGTTGTACAAATGAAAGAGCCATGTTTTTTTTATCCCAACGTATCGCAAAGTATATGAAATAAGAGATTATGGTTTGTTTTTGAAAATACAAAGATAAGTTCAAAAATGCTTGAATGATATGTGTAAAATTTTCAATGCAAAAGGAATTTTTATTTACGTAACTATTGGTATTTTAATTATCGGTGTATTAATTGGTGTATAATCGTATTAATTGGTGTTTTAAATTTACCGTTTCACAATTTTTTTTTTCATATTCACTGATATTATCCCACTTTTGCACTGCTTTGTTTACATGAAAATCCATTCCAAAGATAGAACTTTTATATATTTGTAAAAATAGGTAAAGATGAAAAGATAAATGTTAATTTATTTATTATTTTTATGTACAATTGAAATTGACTGATGGTTGGTATATATTAACGTTAAAAAGGTTTAAATTGCAGTATTCTCTTTGTAAATAATGTTACCTTTTCTCGAATTTATATTTCCCTTATATTGACAAATACAATAAAGAATCATGTATGGAGTCACTTTGTGTGCATTATTTTACAAGACTTACTTTTTCTTTTCTTTAAATACTCTGAAATTAAGATTATAATTTATAAAATATTTCAAGAAGATAGGTTGGTACTAAGTTTTAAAATATGAAATATTACGCTTAGAAAAATAAATGCTCAGCTGAAGAAATACAGAGATAAAATAGGAATTTCCGCAAAACACATTTTCTTCATTTCACATATTCTCAGAACTAATTGCTTCATTAATTATTGCAGTTTTGAATTCTCTGAATATTTGTTGCCAATTAGTGAGTATTATTGAGATGAGCGATCTCAATATCAGAATAATAAACTATTCATACAATTGTCTCAGTGTAACAAGGTTAGTTTATTCTAGTTCTGATGGAAAATTATTACAACTCTAAGCTTTCACAATAATTAATTGTTTCATTAAGCTTATTGTCAGACTGATTTTAAAATATCTATATACATTCACAGTTTACTTAAGTACTTATAACTGCAAATATATTTAATGTTCATTCCAAACCAAATGACAGTTTATATGTTAGAACGATATAATAATTTAATATAGCCTTGTTTTAAGAGGTAAAGAATCATATTACGTGATATATTACATTTATTATTCTAGCCTCAGACTTTTCATATTTATTTTAATTTAGTAGGTGCGCACTTTGAGTGAGTGAGTGAGTGAGTTTTGGGGTTATTGGCGCAAGAGGTGCGCACTTTGAGTGGTCATGGTTGAAAAATCGTGATCGGCATTATTGAGTCATTGGTTCAAGTCAATAGCGCACACAGAAATTTTTCAAGGGGGGTCCGGGTTTGAAAGTTCACCATTCTTGTGTATTATGCTCCTTTTGATTTTGTCGTTTTCCGGGAACAAAAAAAAAGTAAAAGCTAATTATTGAATAAATAATTAGCAGTAATTAATAAAATTAATCATTAATAACAAATACTTAATTTAATTTTACGTACTATATACTTAGAATTATATTCAGTCAGAAAAAAAATCAAGGGCTTTGGGGGGGTCTGGACCCCAGGACCCCCTTGTGTGCGACACTGGTCCAAGCACTGTGACGTCTCTGCGGATCCACCGCGTAGAAGGGCTTGATGCACGTTAAATCTGTCGAGGCAGAGTCCTCACGTTGGGAAAGGGGGAGTGTTGATGAGAAGTGGAATGGCTGCTCTCTCTCTCTCAGATTTATCCTCGTCACTTCATTGAGTAGAAAATACCAGTCTGTTTTCTCGTGCTTTGTGTGCAGCTATATAAAATCTCCCACTTTTCGTTGGGTCAAAAGATACTTCTGGGGTGCTACAAGTGTTATTCCGAGATGGTCTCTCCTGCCTATATCTTGACTTTGGGTTTAAAAAAGGACGAAATCTTTCTGGACCCTCTTCCATGCTAGACAATCTGGGATTATAAACAATAACAACAACTTCATTAAGGTTTAAAATTATGAACGTCGTTGCCATTAACACAAGTAAAATTGCATCGTTAACAAAAAATCAAATCAAGTGGATTAATGAAAGCGCATTTGCTTTTTGAAGTGAAACTTTTTGCTCTCGAGAGTGAATGAGAAATGTGCCTACTTTTGCATAACAGTGAAAAAGCGAACGGAAGTAGTCTGACCTCCCCCATTCCCCCGAATCGTTACCATGATGACAGGATAGCAAGTTGGGAGAAAAAGGGGGAACCGGGACCCAAAGTGACTTGCGTCATATCAGTGAAAAAGTGGGATGAGATTGCTCACTTCTCCGATTGGTCAACTTGCCCATCTTCCTAATGGGGTCCTTTTCCCCCACACCCGTGGACTTCTATCAACGGTTGTATGTGATGCAGTGACATTACGATGTAGACAAAATAGCTCTCGCAGTAAAAGAGTTCTTTTTTTTAAATATTTTCTTAGATTGCTTGCTACATTGCGACGTTTTCGGCGATTAATTTGCTTTTTTGACTTTTATTTGTGTTGAATTATTATATTAATTCTAGTCAGAATGCCTAAATCAAATGCCCAAAAAGAGTTTCGTAAAAGAAAGAAAACTAGCAGCAAGTCCAGTAAAAAGTAACAAAAAACAAACAAACAAAACCAGAAAAATATTGCAAATTTATTAAGTGCTACTGCCGAATCTCCATCAGAGTACATGAGAGAATATCGAGCACGGAAAAAAAACACTGCAAAATACTCTCTTAATGTTCAGTTTAAGTGATGGGAATGCTATTGAGACTCTTCTAATGACAGCACAGATTAATACGGATTTAATGAACGAACCACCCTGTGCCATTAACTATAGAGCCCTCGACAAGTCCAGTGAGTTTGAAACTGATGCATGTAAATCAACGCTACAAACGTTATTAAGACTATGATTCATTCAGACTATTACGTTACAAAGACTATGATTCCCATAAAAATGCTCACAAAGATTTTCGAAAGCGATTCGTTGATAATCGTTCATTTTATGATAGATTCTGGTTTAGAGATGATTTGAGAACGTCTGTTGCTGAGCACAAAAAGTATTTTACCGGAAATTAATTTAGAAGACACATTAAAGCATGCTATAATTGCCGACAAAGTTTAAATAGGAAAAGTATACCAAATTTATCAAAATATAATGGTTTTGTATATCCAGAAATTCCAGTATATCTTTCTATTTTGGATTTGATATCTGAAAGACTCATTTCACCACGAATACCTTTCATGCAAATTAGGTGATTGACACATGCACTCGGTCAGTTTGGAATATTAGGGTAAATAATCAATGTTCCAATGTCGCCAAAGAAGTTTCACTTCTATCGCGTGGCGTTCCACGCATCATTTTTTTAAAAATTATTATCTTGTGCCTAAATATTGATGTATTAAACAAAAATCTTTTGCAATAAGTTTAACTAAAAATAGTTAAGACTAGCAGTTTCCATTAGTAGTCATTATCATTTTTTTCCCTCTTAACTTTTTTTTTTATTCTAAAAACCCAACAGCTTTTCATATTGATAAACCTTGATAAGCAATGACTATGAAGAAATTTGGATTTCAAACTGTTAATAGTCTTATTTAAAAAGTGTGTGTGTATTTTATTAGTAGTTATTAAGGATGAATATGGGCATGTTATTGGTAGTTTAATATTTTCGTTGTTTTCAATACATTTTAAAAATAACTTTGAAGACATTTTAAAAATTTGTTATATCAAATTTCTCCTAGAGTTTTGATGTGTCTGTGGTCGCCGAGTGGTCAAGGTATCGGATCGTCTCAGGCCATGTCACGAGTTTGAGCTCCGTACTACTAAAGACCCTCCGTGTAGGGGCGCGATGTACGTTAAATCTGTCGATAGCTCAAACGTCATCCCGTTGATGTGGTAGTTAGGAGAGGGAGGTTCCAGCTCAGGTGCCATTCTCGTCCCTTGACCATCATTCAAAACTACCAGATCTGTCGCCCAAAGCCCTCGAGTATCTGAACAGTGCGTCGTATATAAATATTAACTCACTCCTTCACTCCGAAGAAAACATTTGCTAACAGGTACATTAAATACTTAAATCTCACTTCGTATAAAGGAGAAAAATAGTTCTGAAACATGTCCTCACATTTTGGGAAATGTTTTTATATAGCAAACTCAGAAATCGCATTCATAAATAACATAGCACTGAAGAAACAATTTGTTGACTCATAATATCAAGTAGTTTATTATGTGTCAATTTTCTAAGCAATCACAGAATATATAGGGTATTGAATGATGTAGAAAGTAATGTAACGTATTTTTCTTTTAGAATTAGAGGCCTTGCATAAATGTCAAAACTAATGAAATGAGACAGTTACCAAATGGTTTAATGCCTAAATTTACTGCCTTTTTTTTCAGTGCCTCACTCATTCACAATAACAACAACAACAAAATCAGGCATTCTTGTTGTGCATTATCTCAAAAAGAACTTTGAGATAATGCACAATACCATATAACTTTATTCCATACATCAACAAATCTTAGTTGTTGTCGGCCGCGGTAGCCGAGTGGTCAAGGTATCGAATCGTGATTGGCCTTGTCACGAGTTTGAGCCAGTACCACTTAAGACCCGCCGTGTAGGGGAGCGATGCACGTTAAATCTCTCGAGAGCTCAAATATCTTCCCGTTGGTGTGGTGTGGTTGTTAGGAGGCGGGGGTAACAGCTCAGGTGTCGACCATGACTAATCGTCCATGTAGCTTGATTATGGTTCAATATTGTGTGGTCATTTGTCAAAAGCCCTCGTGTAGCTGAACAGCACGACGTTAATATTCACTCACTCACCCTGCAGTTTTGATGCATATTTCACTGCATTTGATTTTTGTAATATTTTGTAATTAACTTAAAATAAGATTATTTGTATAATTCCAAAAAAAATTTAAATTTTTAATTAAATTTTTTTTCTATACATTCGATTTTAATAGCCATTTTTAAAAAATTAAATTGAATCAAAATTGTAATGAAAATTATGTGAATTTGATAATGCATTTCTAATTTTTGGTTTGCTAGATACAGAAACGAACAACAAACATATTTTAAAAACCTTAAGCCCACACACATGATCATTATATTGAAAAAAGTCAGAAATTACAAAATTCATGGTGCTAAATCTAAGTGTGCGTGTATGTTTAAATGAACAATACTTGTCAGTACAAATGGCATAATCAATGGACACGTCGCAATTTGCGCGTGTTTTTCTTCATTTCACTAATAGATTTTACGAACAAAAACAATAAAAATGTTACGGTGTATATTTTTTTTACAATTATCGTATTTATTATAACCAATAATAGGAAAGAACGGCTGACAGAATATCTAAAATTAAATTTGTGTAATAACATAAAATTACTAAACTAATGAATGTTGAGAGCGAGATTCGCAATAACCATTTAACAACTAGATGAAAAAAGAATTCTATTTTAAATGTATACCAAAATGTATTTTAAATGTATACCAAAAATATTATTTTATAAGAATGGTGGATGCTATTAATTATGACTAGAACTAGGGTCACACAAAATCGTTTGCAAGTATATATATATATTCCAGAAAATATGCTATTCACAGGATTTGAAACAACTCATGAGTTTCAACATATGGGCTTATGCAAATAGTGTTACGTTGAGGTTAAATCCCAATTAAAACAGAACTAATTAAAATATTGAGTAAAATTGCTGAATGGACAGTCTTGCTACTGAACCGAACAATTGGATATTTGTATATTTGGCTTTGATTTAAGAGTTAAATAGAACATTATAAATACGAAATTGACTATTTTTTATTTTCATGAATAGATTTAATGGGTTAAGAAAATTTCTACTTGATATAAGAAGTGGTTCAAAAAATTCTCAGGATATAAACTTCGTTAAAAAAATATGAATTCAAAAATCCTCATATATCAAATATTGTATTTTTTTAAACATCCTTAGTAATATAATGTAGCATTTATTTAATTTGTTTAATCTTTCTCAATAAAGGTATTATAATTTATTATATGAACTTTTTAAGGCGGCTTGGTACCCTAAAAATCACAAACCTATCATTTTTTTTATTTTCATTTAATCTTATTCTTTGCATTATTATCTTTCGATTGATATATCACTTGTGCATGTCGGAAAGTTAGAAGTTGAATAAAACTTCATTTGAAAACAAATTAGGCAATTCAGCCACACACCCTTTTTAGAAAAAAAAACTAAAAAATGCGTTATGATAAAAAAAATCTATTTTATAAATAGAAATAATAACTATAAGTAAGAATGTGTAGTATTAAAAGCAGAATATTTCCGAGGCAATACAATAATGTAATTTTTCTTCCTTGTGAAATGTGTGCATGTAAAATTTTTAAATTTAGGCATTTTATATTAATAATTTTATAATTTCAGTTCTCATTCCTGATATATTTTTCATACAAATGTAATACTTTAATATTATAAGAAAAAAACAGCTAAAATTTCTGTCGTGACAGAAAAATTTTTTTTTTACGTTTTTCTTGAGTTTTCTTGTGAAATTAGTACTCTCTAAAAGTTGATCATTTATAAAAATGTGTGGGTTGAAAACATATGAAAATGCAATTATTTTAAAGAAAAACGTATAAGTAAAATCTTAAAGTGGTATTTTAAGTTTAATTAAGCTTATAATAATTATTTTTCAGAATTATAAACTTTAAAGTGGTTTTCCTCAGTTTGTGTTTTTCGAAACCTTAGTGCGTTCAAAATGCTACTCCTTCGACAATTATTTACCAATCACTTCAATTTCTTTCCTGCGTGTTAAAAATAAAGCATGTAATAAAATTAGGGATCCGTTTTGCTATAAACTGAATACTTTAAAAAAAAATGTAAGACATGTTGGCCTTTTCGTTGATTTTTAGCCTGTATATCAACATTTTATTTTTTTTCTCGAAAACGAATGAAGTTATTCTAAAATCGATCCCTAAAGTTGTTAAGAACATCCATAAGAATATTATAAAAAAAATTCAGGTCAAAAAATTAATTTTTACAAAAGGAGTAGGATTTTTAAAATTTTCCCAATTTTCTTCAAAAAATTTAAATTTTTAAAATTGTGTGAATAATATATGAAAATTTTCATCTGGTAACATTTTCTTGAATAGAAACATTGTATAAAATGTTAAAATATAATTTTTAAATACGTAAATAAAGAAGTTTGCTCAAAGGGTGCCAAGTCCCCTTAAAGCGCGAAATTCCTAATAACTTATGTGTAATAATCAATTAATTCATATACCATTTTCAGAAAAGTTCTGATATTTCGTAAATTACATGACAAATTTCATGATGAAGAATTTTATTATTATTGCTTTTAAATTCTAACGATCGTGTTTTGAAAGGAAAGTTTGTTTAATCGTAGAGTCTGAGCAAGTATTTTTCTTGTGTTATTATCCTACAATGGCATGATGAAAAAAAAATTCATTCCTTCATATATTTCTTTCATTCTCTAATTCGCATTTTAGACTAATAATAACTTCAAAAAAATATTTAATACTTTAAAAACCTTTCATTGCTATCATGTATTTTCTGTTTATGCAAGAAAAATTAGTACTCTCTCTCTCTCTCTCTGATGTAATAATTTAAAATCATTTATTAAATTCTCAATATTTTCTTTAAAATTTATACTTATAGATGCATATTTTAGTAGCCTATGAACCTTACATTAATGAAAATTTTACTTTTAATATAGATAATGGCTATTGGAGACGAAGTTTTAAAATAAATAATATATTCCACAAAGCTATCTAAAATGTAGTAATTATAGCCAGTTGTAATTATATAACTTATAGCTATATATATAGCAACTATAACTAATTTTTAAATTCATTAAAATATCTAAAAACTTGATATAATGGATTAAGGTATTTTTTTAAATCCGAAAAACAGTGGGAATTTATATACTTTAAATTTCTTTGCATAACATTTCCTCATTGAATGCGAAATCTGTACTCTGAGACCAACTTTTTACAAACAAATAGGTAAAAATGTGTGTGTGTTCATTTTAACAAATAATTTACAAAATTTTCAATCAAAGTTTCACAGATTTTTTTATTGTATTATAATTTTATATGTAATTTTGTGTTTCATATTTTATATTATAACAATTTAATTAAGAAAACCCCAAATACTTTTTACATTTCAAAATGATTACATAACAATGGATTTGTATACATACTACTTTTTAAGTTTTAATCTCACTTTATTCCACAGAAAAACCATTTAGGACTATAACTTTATTATCATAATGATTTCCATGCCATACATTAATTTATAATACGTTTTGTGGTTATAAAATATTTTTTCACCACCCCTTTATAAAAAAATATACGAATTAAACTTCAAATTTCTGAGTTAATATTTTTTTTCAAAAACCGCAAATAATTGAATAAATGAACTGTGTGCCTACAGTAGTCTTTACATACCACAAAAACGTTAAAAAATCTGTGATTTCCCGAATCTCTATTTATGGGAAAAAGTATTTTCATAAATTACAAAAGCCGCAAAACATTGCACACCACTTTTCTCCAAAACATGACGTCTCACGTGTAAATATACCGTCTTGAGATATTTCATCTTTAAAGCATCTCGGCCAAACCATCATAGGTCTTAAATGTGTTTAATTAGTTAAGGGATTTTTCGTCACTTCTAAATAATTCATAGCACATGTGAGATGGGGGATTACCGGTAGGACTTGGTCTAATCCGACATTGCGTGCAGAGCCTTCTCCTCGCCTCTAATCAGTAAATTTTCTGGAACATGACGTTCTGACATGGCCAAGACTCCTCCTCTCAGAATCTTGATTGTTTTCCTGAGCGACTGCTTTGAAGTCTCAATAGGATCAAGGCTTTAATAGGATGACGCGTCGCTAGTATTTTTGATACAGCTGGCTTTAAAACAGAAAGTATAAATGATCCATGATACGGCCTTATGAAGATCTTGTTGTCTAGGTATCAGTTTCTCTTAAAATAATATGTAGATTAAATAAGTTAGTGTTATTCTTCACCCCCCTAAATAATTTGATACATGTATTCAATCAGATGCAATGTTATACTATGGTACATGGATAGTAAAGGTTGAAAAATTTAATGGATATATTGGAGTTGTCTGAAAATATATTTAAGGCGAATTAAAAGCTTAAATGTTCATATTAATGTTCACAATTTTTTTAAATCATGATTATTACATCCTTCAATGGTTAAAATAAATATTAAAAGTACAAATATGTCAACAGTTATAAAAGAACAAGTTATTTCATTTATCCAGCTAAAGGAAAGATTTATAAAATATCTAATCTTAATTGATGTTATTAATTTTGTGATATTAGTTATTTAAAATTATAAGTGATTTTAAGTAAATTATTCAAGAAGTTGTTTTAGTGAAAATACTGGAGTACTTTAAATAAAGAAGTTGTCGATAAAAAATGGTGTTAATTACTTTAAAGAAAGATTTATAAGTAAGCTTTTAAAGTTGTCAAATTTAGAGAATTCAGTTACATAAATAATTTAAAATAGAATATAAGAATAGATTTAGGCATTGAAGCATTTTGGTAACTTTCACATTTCATTAATTATGACATTTATGCGAGGGAGACTCTAATTCTAAATGAAAAATACGTTACATATTATTTTATACATCATTCAATACACTAAATACAATGTGTTTGCTTAAAAAAGTGGCATGCAGTGCTATAATAAACTACTTGCTGCTATGTGTCGACTAATTGTTTCTTCAGTACTATGTTATTTGTGAATGCAACTTCTAAGTTTGCTATATGAAATATGAAAACATTTCCCAAAATGTGAGGGTGTGTTTCAGAACTATTTTTCTCCTTTATACGAAGTGAGATTTAAGTATTTAATACATCTGTTAGCTAACGTTTTCTCCGGAGTGAGTGAGTGAATGCTTACGTCGCCTTATTAAGCTACTCGGGGGATTTTTTGACGGACCTCGTAATTTTGAATCATGACTTAGTAATGAGGATGACATCTGAGAGTGCATCCCCTCTCCTATCTACCACACCACTCCAATGGGAGGACATTTGAGCTCTCGACATATTTAACATGCATCGCTCCACACATAGCGGGTTTGCAACAGTACTAGGCTCGAACTCATGACACACCAACCATGATTCCGTTACCTTGACCAGTAGGCTACCGCGACCACCATTTTCTCCGAAAGAAAACAAGCTATTTCGTTCAATTAATTAAAAGAAAAAAATGAAAAGTACCATTGCAAATATTGTTTAGTTCTCCCCATTCCCCTTTTAGTAACATTTTTAATGCTTAGATGAAAGCTGGTAATAATGAACTACACACTGACATTATACCTTAAAGCTTTCGAAGTTTAAAAGGAAGTAGGAAAAAAAAAGTTTTTATTGCTGTAAATTTTCAAAATAGAAGATAGGTAATGGAGTAGCACAATTCTGTTTTAAAATATTCAAAAATATAACTTTCGTTCATAACTTATTTAAAATTATTGATGAGTAAAACAGAATTCAAGGCAAAAAAATTGAAGAATGCTATTTCTTTGAACAAAATTGCTAAAAAGAATGAAATATTGCTAACTTTTACATTTGCCTTTTAAGAAACACTACAAATGTAGGTTTATTTTATCATGGTAAAATTCAATTTTAAGTAAAATATGATTCCGACACCTATAAAATTCATGCATAAAATGCTGAATGGATATTTTCAGTGTTTTCTTTATGGATACAGACTAACAAAAAATGGTATAAAAAATGCAATAAAACAACATTTCTCAGCAAATTGAGAAAATGTTACAATTCCTTCAACGGCTTGTAAGAAATGCATATTTGAAAAGATGGTTTCTTATCACTTCTCAGAAAAACCACCAATAACAATCTTTTCCGAGTGTTTAAAGATTTTAAGAGCATGCGGACAAGACGCAGAATTGTAAACAACTCCCTAAGTAAATAATTAATCCACACACACGTACGCTAAATGAGAGAAAAAATAGTAAAAAAAGAAACGACAGACATCAAGTAATTCAATTGGAAATAAACAAGGAAATACAGCAACTACCCGGAATACTACAGAGACCTAGGGAACTGATATTAAAATCATATAAGGTCTTGGTATAGTGGTCGTAAAGAACAAAGGAGAAACAAAAAATGAGAGAAGTACTCATCCCCTAGGGCCACATTCAGACCTAGAGAGCAAGCTGTAATCTGTCCTGAGGATATTATATAACATCCTTCAGGACAACCCTCATGCTCACATCGGGGCAATTTCTTGCTATCTCTTCCTTCTTCTTAGATAAACAACCCAGCGCCTCTGCGTTGTTTTTGGAAAAACTATATTTCAGATCGGGAAATAGTAGGTTTAAATATGAAATAGATATTTGTGGTAGCGAGTTTTGTTTTTGAATTTAAACAAGGCATTGAAATTCAAGGCTTTTCTGTTCTGGCATAAAACAGAATTTTATTTTTAATCTTAAGCCGTACTGTTGGGTGCTTGTTTTTTACCACAGAATTTTTTTTATGTACATCGTAATCCTAAAATGCACTGCAATTTATCATTTGTAATCCCATTTCATTCACAAATGCCACACAGATCGATAAGAACGTCACACTCATGATCAAAACCATGTTTCACGGGTGTTTTTTAATGTTAAACCTGAAAAATAATGTAAATTTAAAACATTGTTTGAATATCAAAGACAATTTTATAAAACAGAACACAGAAAATCTTTTTTTTTGCGTCATGTATTTTCCTCATGTTTAATATGTATTTGAGAATGATATTAAGTGCGAATCATGTAAAATTTAATTCGTTAAATCACTATATTTGCTTACAGGTACGTATATAATAAACAAATTAGCGTAAATTTTCAGCAAAACAGTGTTTTCAATATTTTTTTAAATCATGTCTCATACTTCTGTACCTCATAAGATGTATCGAATATTTTGTGTTTTTATTTAAGAGATAGCACAAATGGATGTAATTTAATTAAAAGTTAACAAACATGTTGTTTATTTTACCCAACAACACAATACAAATGTTATATTAAGTAATTATATGTTTTAAATAACAATATACAATTTTTTAAGCAGATGGAAAAGCAAATGGTATCTGCTAATTAAAACGTTTACAAATGTGGTACAAATGAATTAAAATAAATACTGTATTTTGTATCTAAAAATCTATATCCAATGATTATTTTGCTTTGTAACATAATAAACAATTAGTGAAATCCGTTTTAAGTTCCCTTTGTAAACCTTTTAATTAATTCATTGATTATTTAAAGTTATTAAACTTAGGATAATTTCAACTAAAATTTATATTTAGCTAAATTTTAAAACAAACACACACACGTTAATATTTTAATTAGTTAAAAGTATTTAATACTTATTAGAAAATTTTATTTTCGAAGTTTCTTATGTAAAATAGTACTCAGTATTTTTGTACATACGTTTTAATCTATTCTAAGAGTATTTTGAAGATTCTAAATAAATTAGCTGACTAGAGTTAATTAAACCTTTACAAGCACTGTTCTTAAATTACAGTATACAGTTAGTGCGCACATTCATAAAAACACGTGCACCTACCCACATACACCTACATGCACTCACTACGCATACACAAACTTATACCCCAACGCTCACGCGCGCGTACACACACACACACACATATAGTATAATTAAATAAAATAAAATAATAAGAGACAAAATTTTACTTCCTACAAGGCTAAAAAATGGAAGAAATAGGATTTTAAGAAACATATCAAGAAAATAATTGGTGGAAAAGAACATATCCAGACAAAATAAAAAACAGAAGTATGTATCTGTAATTTTTTTGATTTATGACAATTAAGTATGCGATTATTATAAATAGAGAGAAAGAAAGGGAGATGTTGATTCGTGTACAGATAGAGAGGTTAGTATTAATTACTCTTAAGATAGAAATATATACGGAAAAATTTTAAAAAACAAGTTTTTTCATAAAGGAGTAAAACCAACATTGATATCAATAACAAGCATTAGAAATTTTGTTATTAAGTAGAGACAAAGAGACAAACGCAGAACGACTCGAAATACTTTGTAACTGTAATGCAGAATTGTTTCCTTTCATAACACTTTTAATTACGCAATATTTTCTACCTGCCATTGCCAGGGAGTCAAGTGAGTCACTAGGACTACGTCTAATTAGCGACTCCCCCTACTTTGAATCAATTCCCTGGTCTCGGATTCTGGGCTCTTGAGGACCGATTTTAATTAATCCGATTATGGGTATTTGCAATGAATGACAATGTACAGTCGTTAGCGTCGGCAATGAATCCCTGGCTAGGAGAAGCAAAGGGAAAATGACTCAGACTGAAGCAGACGGAAGTGTAGGCGTCTGCGAAGTTTTTAACGGCGTAAAACTTAAATGTTGTTGTAAGCCGTTTTATTTAAATTAGAATGAGAATTGGTTTCAATAATAGTTGAGTAAGACGTATTTATACGTGCCACGGCTTAAAACAAAAATACGAATCACTACTTTTTTTGAAAAAAATTAGTTTGAAGAAACTGTATTTTTTCAGTAATGTTAGTAAATTCACGTTTCGGGCTTGAACTTTATTCTATTTATCAAATAGATTTAAACTTAAGGTATCCGACTACCCTAAAACCATGATTTTTTTCAAAAATCGGCAAAATTTTTTATGATTTTATTTTATAGACCATTTTATTATTTTAATAACAATACCAAGTACTTTATTTTCCCTCCACTAGAACAAAAACTACAAGCGTTTTAGTAAAAGCAAAAATGCCATAACTTTACACAAGATGTCAAACTTTGAAATGCGTTTTACGCGAAACGTGTTTTTTTCGAAAAACTCAAACGGGGACCGCGATTGCTCAAAAAGTTTTGAAAATAATTAGCTGTAATTTTTTGCTTATGTTCCGCATAACAGTAGAAGTGTTTTGATCTTCAGATTTATCAATAACTGTTTTATTTCAAAATTTGCAGCTCTTTATGTGAATATAGTCAATGTTTTTTTAAGCAATTTCGTATAATGACTTAGATAAAGTGCTCTAGTTTTTGTAAAAATTAAAATATTTCTTATCGTGAAGATCACTTCAAACAGGAATAACAAAGTAACACATCAAAATTGAAAAATTGAGAATTAGTTCATAAAATCTTTGTAGAGAGCGGGCCCCGTTTATGTAATTTTTCGTACATTTTTACTAGTTTTTTCCCATTTTAATAATAATATTTTTTTTTCTTTTACCAATTTTAGGATTTTTTCCTTAAAATATATTATATAAATATAAAAATCACAAAAAGATCACCATATTTCCTTTTTTTCAAAAAAAAGTTGTCGCAAGTAGTCGGATACCTTAAAAGATAAAAAAAATCAAACAAAGCATGCAATGGATAAAAATTTGTTTTTTAAAAGATCAAAAACTCAAATTTTTAATTACCGTTTTAGTTTTTACGAATAATTCTTAGAATTCAATATTTGGATCATTTTTTAAAAGAAAATTATTATTTATATTAAATTAATAATAAATTGTTTAAAAAGTATATATATATATATATATATATATAAGTATTTTTTGTAAAACTATGTATGGCAAACTATTTTTATTTTAATTTTGTGACAATATATTAACCATTTGTAACAGAATCTGAAGCATGAAAGAAAAATAAAAAAATGCCTAAACGTAATTGAAAGTGACTGATATCATTTTGTGTTAATTAATTTTAAATGTTATCTAAGTCTAAATATTTTTAATAATTTTTAAGCTCGTTAATATAAATTACACTAATACAAATTAAAACCCCTGATACGATTTATACTTGAAATAATTACTGCATTCTACCTTGCACTCTTTTTCTCTCTCTCTACATGTATTTGTGCGTGTGTGCAATGGTATGTAGACATATATGTTTCAAATGAGGCGTGTAACTCTAAAACTCTAGTTTCAAAGAGTATTTCTGAGTAATTGCAAAATCTATTATTCCTTTTCATTGTAATTATCATAAATATAAAACACATTTTGGAATCATGGACACAACAATGCATCAGATTATACAAAATATGAGCAAAAAAAAAACGAAAACATATCTTCAGTTAAATGTGTGTGTCTAAGCGTAAGTATTTTTATTTTAGATGATAAAGTGCACCCGTTCGCTCTACTGGATATTTTTTTTTAAAAAAAATAAAATGCATTCCAAATTTCAAGCATGAAATAGTTGATGAAAATGTTTTGGCAACCTGACACAAAGCAACATATGCATCAAACTTAAAATAGTTTTAGGTTTGTAACTTTTTTTTAATAATCTTCTAAGTAAACATCAGCTTTTTTTTCAAAGAATTTTTCGAATGATTTATTTGAAAAAGATTTAATTCTGTCACAAAACAACAACAACTACAAACAAAGGACTCCTAAATATAGATCCAGATGTCTTTTGATCGAATACAAGCTATAGCCATGCGTAGCATCTTATCATTTTTTTTCTTAAACAAGAAAAAAAAAAAGAAAAAATACTGAAAACTCGCTCAATATTTGTGTAGTTAAAAATTTGTGCACAATTCATTAATTAATACTCCCTCTCACATTCTCTTTCTTAAAATTGACCAAAGATTCATTATATATAATGTGGCATTATATACAATAAACTGTTGTCAGAAACTTATTTTATATTTTAATTATGAATCATTATGGCGTTTTGACATGGATGAAAGCATTATTTTATATAATAGACTTTAAAATATCCATTTATATGGATTATAAAGGAAGAAAATACTCATAATATTTAAATATGTTTAAATTTAAAAATCAAAATTATTCCCAAAGTTTATAACATTTATTTAATACAGTATGTGAAGCGATTGCTAAGCAAGACAAAAAAAAATTAACTCATAAATGGAAATAAATATTTTCCAGCATCATTTCCTTAAATTATTTTTGTGTAAAAAACTAAGCAAATTCTTTTTTCACAATGTGTAAAACATCTGACTTGATTCAAATGCTAATATTAAAAGTCAAATTAAGGACCACAATTAAATCGTTTGCATTCTTTTATACGACTTTCTTTCTGTATGAGTAGGAATTATGTTTTTAACATATGACATGATGCAATAGCATTAATGTTTTAAGTCGTATTTTTTTTAAAAAAATAGTTTGCTAATGACATATAATATGTAGCTAAAGTAGGAGAAATTATGCAAGTGAGGGTTTTAAATATAAAATCAAATTAAGGAAAATCAAAATACCATAAATTCGGTGATCATAGAGTGTAGCTATAATTTCAAGCTGCATTTTTTTAAAAATTATTTATATTCGCCGTTTAACTCGAACCCTTCTTTTTACAAAGAAACGTGAAATGTACGTATGCAATGCTCATATATTTTGAAGTCATTTATTGGAGGCATTATTCCAAGATTTAAAAAAAATAATGTACTTCTAGAACAACAACCTTTTTAAGTCATGAGGAATACTATTTCTCTTAAATAAACATTATTTAGGAACAGTAGATGCGTCTAATTTTTTCCTTGTATTCTTTCTCCTGTCTCTCTCTCTCTCTCTCTCTTTTTTACTTCTAAAGCTATCATTTTCATACTCGCGGCATATAACGCGCACCCTTAAATTTGGATCTTATTTTTGTGTGTTAAAAGTGTGTTTTATACGCTTATTTTACGGTTCTGAAAAACTTGCAAGTTTTACTCTGCAAAATTCGCTGGTATAAATCCAAATTCATTAAAAAACAGAAATAAAACAATATTGATAAAAGTAATTAGAAATTTATAATTTAATTCTTTTTTAATAAATGGTTATATGAATAAATTTATTAATATGTTTTCAGACGAGAAATTTTTTTTTATATAAGTGTTAATATAGTATAAAAGTTTGAATATTGTTCACAATGTTTTCTCTCAAGTGTATTGTTATTTAAATGCTGAGAGTTTCGTCTGTGATATTTATAAATAAGTTTCTATTTTATGAGCGTTGAAGAACAAAGAGAATTAAATTATAAACATTAAAATAGTTTAGGGGTTTTTATAGTAGTTACAGAAAAATACTTTTAAGTCAACATAATAACTTAACTCCTATTCACACTCTGCAGACCGAAATACTTGCATTATTTATTAATGCATTTTCAAATTAATATTAAATCTCATAGTACTAGTGAGAGTGAACAAAATATAAACTAAATGAGAGCTATTTAGGAAATTTAGTATGCCGTATATGTTACATTTATTAAATTAACAATAACAAAAAATGTTTTACAAATATTTTTTTGTTAATTAACATCTGATATTTTTATTAAATTCGCCAAATGCATTATACCCATGTCATAATTCTCCAGCATTGACATTTTTATTCTCTATTTATATATACATTATATTGTGAGAAATCTTAAAAGTAAAATTTAAATAGATGATCTTATAAAAGAGAATTTAAAATTCAATTGCATTATAAGTTCCTAATATAAAGCAAAAAAAAAAAAAAGAAAATCGAATATAAAATTCTGTAACTTAATTTTAATTTTGTATGTACAATTTGTGATATAGATCTAAACTAAATTCAAGTACAAAATATAACTGCCTCTTTTTATTTTTGTGCATATATATATACAACTGAAAGTTCAAAAACTCACATGACTTCTGAGCACGTATCTTCTGAATAGTCCAGATAATAGGATGATGCACATTATATAATTCTTAATTCAAAAACGCTGAATATATATACATATATATATATGTGTGTGTGTATATATATGCAGTATATATATAGTATATATATACATATACAGTATATATATACAGTATATATATATATATATATATATATATATATATATATATATATATATATATATATATATATGTGTATATATATGCAGTATATATATATAGTATATATATACATATACAGTATATATATATACAGTATATATATATATTCTATTTTAGTTTGTATGCTTATTGAAAATTTTGCGTTGCATAAAAAGTAAAGTCTTCTGTAACATTTTAAAGAAATTTAATTCTGAATTCAATACAAAACGAAATTGTAAATAATTGCAACACAAAAAAATTATGCTGCAATAATTATGGATATACATTAGATTCTGATGATAGCAGTGAGTTATTAGTGCTTAGTAGGGTTGCCTTTATTTTTATTACAGCTTCACATCGATGCTTCATTGAGCTAGTAACAAAACTAGATGGAAATAGTTTTAAGCTCTTATTTTGTTATTCCCTGACGCTAGGAGAAAGAATTATATCCTCAATTGTTTATTTTATGGGTATCTCATTCGGGCAAAAGGTTTCAAACAGTGCCACAAGTATTGGATAGCATTGAAGTCAGGACTGTTAGCTAACCAGGACAGCAATGATATTTGGTAAAGAAACAATGATATCAAATAAAAGCGCAGATTGGACACCTAGAAAGAGATGTGTGACAAGAAAGTGATTTTTCCTAAGTTGAAATTGCAAGACGCTTTGGTTGCTAAGTGACTATATCTGGAGACTGAAAGTTTTGTTTAACATGTCATTAGACGCATTTAATTAAAAACAAAGCAGGGAAAGGTCGAAAAAAGAGCACCACATCTATTATTGACAGAAGAATAAAAATACAATGTCCCCAATATAGAAAAATGAGATCAAAGGGCTTAGAGGTGATTTAAACGATTCTGGTGATTCTGTCAGTTCAAAAACAATCAGGAGAAGATTAGCAGATGTTCAGCAAAGAAGTAGAATTCCGCCAAAAAAAAAGCCTTATCTCAATTTACAGCAGTGCTAAAATACTACAGTGACTAAAGGATCACATTAATTGGACAACTGATTAGCGGTCACTAGTTATATGGAGGGATGAAACTAAGATATCGTTATTCGGTAGTGATGGCCCAAAATATGCAAGACGTAGAATAGGAGAAATGCTACATCATGACTGCATGCAGGCAACTGTGAAGTACCCACATAGTTTTATGATTTAATAATGCATATCAGCGGAGGGTAACGGTCGTCTTCATATCATCAATAGGAAATGAATGTCAGAAAATACATTGACACCATTCTAGATTCTAAACTTCTACCTTCTATTAGGGATATATTTACCAAAAATGCTTCTTTTATTTTTCATTAAGTTTCTGTTCCTTAACACACAGTAATGAAATCGAAAAACTGGTATATTTCTAAGTTCATTGAGTAGTTGTTCTGGACAGGAAACAGTCCTGGCCTTGATTCTATCGAAAACTTGGGGCACCGTTTGAAAACTCTTGTCCGAATGAGGTACCCATGAAATAAAAAGAAACTAATTGAAGATGTAATTGTTACCTGAAATCATGCAATAGCAAAGAAAAAGCTTAAAACTATTTTCAGCTCAATTAAACATCCATGTGAAACTGTAATAAAAAAGATTACATTTTGTGAACTTACTACAATCATGAAGATCTTCCAGAAGCTATACGAACGCTGGCATAAGTGTATCGTCGTCCAAGGGTCTACTTTGAAGTTGGGTGTGGTTCGGTGCTTTGAACTATTCGGGGTAAGGTTTTCTACACCTTGTCCCCGAACTTTTGGATCATACTACGTATAGTCATACAGCATTAAGGAGTACTCAACGAAGCGAATGGCTAAAGGCTAGTAATTTATATAAATGGTGTTTTTTTTAGAGGTAGAGAACTTTAAATTGCAATAAAACTACGATGTATTATTCGATTGACATGAACTTTTTTATTCGAAAGATAATCTTGTGGCATTACATTATAAATATGATCAAGCAAGGCGTAGATTCGTCGAATGGGCCCAAAACGAGATTGCCGTTGTTCCCGATTTTCATAAGCGAATTTTGTTTAGCGATGATTCGCACTTCTGGTTGAATGGCTACGTCAACAAACAAAACTGCCGCATTTGGAGTGAAGCTAATCCACAAGTGTATGTCGAAAGACCGTTACATCAAGAAAAACTGACTGTTTGGTGCGCTTTATGGGCTGGTGGAATCATTGGTCCGTACTTCAAAAACGATGAAGGCCACAACGTTACAGTCAATGGTGATCGGTATAGAGCCATGATTACTAACTTTTTCATTCCTGAATTGAACAATCATGATATCCAGGAGCTGTGGTTCCAACAAGACGGCGCAACATGTCACACAACTCGTGCCATAATCGATTTATTGAAAGACACGTTTGGTGACCACCTAATTTCACGTTTTAGACCTGTGATTTGGCCACCAAGATCTTGTGATTTAACACTGCTAGACTATTTTCTGTGGGGCTATGTAAAGTCATTGGTCTATGCGGATAAGCCACAAACGCTTAACCATTTGGAAGACAACATTCGCCGTGTTATTGCCGATATAAGGCCGCAAATGTTGGAAAGAGTCATCGAAAATTGGACTCCGGATTGGACTACATCCGAGCCAGCCTTGGCAGTCATATGCCAGAAATCATATTTAAAATGTAATGCCACAAGATTATTTTTCGAATAAAAAAAGTTCATGTCAATCGAATAATACATCATTGTTTTATTGCAATTTAAAGTTCTATACCTCTAAAAAAACACTTTAATTTAGTTTTGTAATAGGTGTGCAAATTTGCTTCCTCCGTTTTTTTCCGAAATTTGAGGCTTTATTGTAAAAAAACTGATTCTACATTTATGATTCAAAGTATTGTCCATCACTGGTCACTACTTTTTCCCATCTTTCGGGCAGCGTACGAATCCCGCGTTGAAAAAACTGGTTAACTTTTGAAGCGATCCACGAATTGATCCAATTTTTTACTTCTTCATAAGACCGGAAGTGCTGGTCAGCCAGACCATGTGTCATTGATCGAAACATGTGATAATCCGAGGGAGAAAGGTCTGGAGAATACTGCGGGTGGTGTAGGACTTCCCCTTTCAACGTTTCCAAGTATGGCTTGACCATTTTTGCAACATGGGGTCGAGCATTGTCATGCTGTAAAATAACTTTATCATGTCTCTCGTTGTATTGCGGCCGTTTGTCTTTCAATGTTCGGCTCAAATGTATTAATTGCGTTCGATAACGATCGACTGTGATTGTTTCAGTCGGTTTTAACACTGCGCCGAGCTGTCCCCACCAAATACTGAGCATGACCTTGGAACCATGAATAAACGGTTTGGCCGTCGACGTGGAAGCATGGCCGGGATATCCCCATCATTTTCTGCGCTTGGGATTATCGTAACGAAAACATTTTTCGTCCCCAGTCGCAATGCGAAGCAGAAACCATTCTGTCTTTGCCTTGCAAGCAACTATTCACAAGTAAGCAAATGTCGTTCAACATCTCTCGGCTTCAACTCGTACGGCATCCAATTTCCTTGTTTCTGAATCATTTCCATGACTTTCAGACGTTTTGAAATGGCTTGTTGCGTCACTCCCAATGATCCAGACAATTCTTGTTGCGTTTGACACGAGTCTTGATCAAGTAATGCCTCCATTTCTGCATCTTCGAAAACCTTCTCTCTTCCACCGCCATGCTGGTTTTCGATTTCAAAATCACCGTTCTTGAAGCGTTGAAACCACTCTCGGCACGTTCTTTCACTAATAGCAGCCTCACCATAGGTATTGAGAGCATTTGATGAGCCTCAGCCGCAGATTTCTTCAGATTAAAGCAGAAAATTAAAACCTCCCGCAAATGACGAGAATTTGGCTCGTAAGCTGACATGTTTAATCGAGAATAACTTTATGATGCAGACACAAATAGACTAATATTTCGAAGGCGTTATGTTTACAAATACCTCAGCTTATTGTATGACATCTACAATCTATTTATTTCGACTTCCACTTACCGCTTCAGCCATATATGGCAAAACGGCGGAAGCAAAGTTGTACACCTTTTATAATAACTTCATTGACGTATTGTTTGCAAACATCACTTCCTTCAAATGAACCACAGTAATGTAATCAACACTGAGAAACAATGATTAACTTTTTAAGCAAAAATATATTTTGTAATTTATTTGGTGAATCATTTTCCATTATTTTTAATATATATGGCGAGCTTTGATGTACTTAATAAAATTCATTATTTTATTTCGAAAAATTGGTTATCTTTATTCAAGAATATATTTAAGGATATGAAGAAAATCGAAAATGATGTCACCTGCAAACATGTCGCTTGGAGAATAAAGTACAAGGAAATCAAGGAAATTGATCTTAGAATTCAAACAGTAACTATAGAGTGCCAATTAAATAGCTAACTGTATACTTTTTTGTCACAATTGTATGGACGGATTGTGAACTTAAAGAGAGTTGATGCACTAAAAGATGTGACAAAAGAAATATCCGCTTATTCCACGCATTTGGGATACCCAATGTTGTGATATCGTCGATGGTTGTGAATCCCCATCTTTCGATTCACGATATGTGTTATGGTTTCACCAGCTGTTCAAGGACAAGTACGACCCCATCGATTGTCCCTGAATTTTTACGATCCACCAGCTGTAAAATGACCAGTGCACGTGGCCATGGGACCATTGCTTATTGTCTGAACTCAGGGAGTGAAGACAGACAGACGGGTCGCTATAATGGTAAAATAGAGCCGGCTCCCCATTGACAATAGGCGAGGCCTATCTTAAAATAATCATGTCGTCTTTTCTGGTGTTGAGTGACGGGGATACTAGAAACAGGTGGCGTGATGGACAAGTGTATCCAGATGGTGGACAAGGAACTATGGCGCCTTGGAATAGACGGCCCGGGTGTGTTTTGGCGTGTGATGCGCAAATAGGACGAGGGAGGTCAAGAGTCTTTTGTGACCTGCCAATAAGAAGGGACGAGGGGCGTGTTGTGAACACACCCCTAGTGTTTAAAAGGGTTCTTTTTCAGGAGAGAAGGAAACGGAGGGAGAAAGGAGAGAGGAGAGAGAACGGGGGAGAAAGGAGAGAGAGAGAGGAGACCGAAAAAGATAAGAAAAAGAGTCGGGGAGAGAGAGAGAGGAGCCCGCCTTGTATGGAGAAAAGGGCTGAGTCCGAGATGGGAGTGGAAAGACGATGAACACCGGTGGCGTTGAGAATGGAATATGGACTGAATGCACCGGCTTGGCATATGGACTGAATTTATATTACTTCATTAACAAATTGTTAGCAAATAAACTTTGCTTTTATTTGTATATTAGGCTGTAAACCTTATTTATTGATGGATAGCTACACACGACGTTACAATGTTATGTTTGGGATCAAATTCAATGTTACTGAAAATTGGAAATGTTTACAGAAATAATATACATATGTAAAGGCATTGTTATTATTTTTTGTTTAAAATATGAAATTTGGGGTTTTTAACATTTATGTAGAGGAAAATAAAGATTAGTTTATTATTTCTAGTATATATCCTAAAAGTTAATATTATTTTTATACGTTTTATAGGAAAAATAAATAATTCTATTTTTTTTCATTTATCGCCACACATTTCATAAATTTTTCAATTGTTTCCAAACCACATTTCTAAACAAGAAAATTACATTTATGCAAAATACTTTATTTTCGGTTTGATTAATTTATGAGTTAATTCACTAAGCAATGAGTGGCAAATTCTTATTTCCCACACATATTGAAATATTAAAGAGAAATCCAAAGAGGGGCGAAATATTATTTCGCTACTGCAAAGAGATCTCTTTTGACAGCGTTATAATAATAGTGTGCTATTAAAAGTACGAAAACGTATTATTAAATCTACCATAAGAGATGAGGAAAAGTCCATGCATTAAAATAATTTCCTACTTAAGGCTTGGCAATTACTGCGAGTTAATCAAGCCTTTCGAAGATCTCCCAAACTCCCTTTTAGATATGCAGTTAAAATTCAGTAAGCTACGTGTTTGGAAACATAAGTGAGTTTAATATGAAATAGAAACAGGTGTTTAAAACTCTTGAATAATGGAAACTGATGTGGAGGAACAGATGCAAGACATTGATCGAGAAAATGTAAATAAACTTGTTGCAATCCAATTTAAGATTCTAAACAAGAACAGTTAAGCAGAAATCTCATGTTTAGATCCATAAAAAATTATTCTTCAAAAGATAGAAGTACATGTACATGTGGAAATTCAAAAACTTAGATTTTACAGTCCTCTTCTCTCTATATTGTCTTACATAACAACTAAATGCTAAAATCATTTACATTTCTTCAACTACAGAAATAAAAATGAATAAATTGAATGTCAGTGGGGATTTTTACGATAAGTATTTATTTTTTATCAATGATATTAATATTTGAAATACTTTATTGCTTTGCGGCAAAATGTTCTACACTTTACTAAAAGAATATTTGAATCGATCAATTTACTTTAACAAAACTACTATTTATGACTTCCTTTGTTTTTTAAAAGCAATATTTTTCACTAAAATCTTAAAATAAAAATCTAAAACTCACTAAATCTAAAATCTTTTATACTTAAAATAAATGTCAAAAATTTAGGAACATGCCTATCAGTGTTTAAACTGTATTTCAACAATGGTACGATTTTAATTAAATGACATACGGTATTTGCGGTAAATATTTAAGTCAAGGATAATGATAACAAGCAATGTGCTTTTGAAATATTTTTGCCAACCAATATTAAAATTCAATTCACTATTACAGTAAGACTCCTCTAAATCATCATGTGCCAGATCAGCCGTCAAATAATCCATTGTTGCGGATTATTTCAAAAGAGAAATCCGTCAACCGCACAAAACGAGCTGCGCGGTGGGGCAGAACTTGGTAAGACTGGTGATAAACCCACCCAACTAATAAAAAGTGTGTCTCGTTTTTGTATTGTAACGTGTATATATTTAAATAATTGTTAAAACTAATAAATTTTTTTGGCCACATTCAATGCGTGGTTACTCAAACAATGCAAACTTTACTATTACCATCGCTTTTTAAAATTCTCATTGGAAATTTTAGAAATATATCTGGAAATTCCATTCATAAATTTATAACTATGCCATAAACGATTCATGTGGTATAGAATATATAACAAAAATTATTGTAAGTTATTCTCACGATCAACTATGCACCTTTTTAGAAATATTAAAATGCTTTTAAGCTTATTGCCAGAATTTGTTTTATATTATTCCATTTACATTATGTTCAAATCAAATGAAACCTTTAAAATACACATTAAGACATTGTCATGGAAAAAAATCTTTAATTCTCACAATTTATTATTCATTTAAAAATATTTTTTGGTTTGTGAATTTAAAATTGATTGAAAATGATTTTAATCCTTTGAAGATATTCTCATTTTATTATTTATTTTCAAAGGTATTTGCTCATTTTTATGAGCTGTAACTCAAGTTATGCAATTATGTTTCGTTTTTACGTTTCAAGGATGTTTCCATTAGAATTTTATAAGGATAGTCAATTATATTTTCTATAATACACGATTGGCTATATTTGCCATAAATTATTTATAAAAGTTAGCATAATATGTTGATAATAATGAATTATTGTTCATTCCAAAGTTCATTACTTTTATTTTTTAATTTATTTTTACTATATCATATAGTAATATGAATAAAAATATTTTCTCTAATTAAATAATAGGAAAATCACTATTTCTTTCTTTCATTGCTTAGAACTAAAATTTTAGTTTGTAACAATAATTGGAAAAAGTCCACTTAATAATATGAGCATTAATACAATATCAAGATATAAAAATATGCATAAAATATAACACTGCATAAACCAATTAATATTAAATGGAGTCGAATAATAAAATTTTAATTTATAATTTTAAAGCAATACATTGTTTTGCATAATATTTTTAAAAGGCAAGATCATAGAACAAAAATATATATTCCACATTGAGAAGAAAAAAAATAAAATATTGATACTTTAGAATTCAATGTATAGAACCTATTGTGCTCCCGAACAAAACTGGAGCAAATAAATAATTTATACATATGAATACTTTTACGCTTTTCGCTGATGTTATTTTTGCTTTTACCTTGTTTGAAAATCAGTAATACATCTGAAACCCTTAACAAAATAACCAAACATAAATTAGAATCAAAGTGGCAGAATAATTATTTCTCATATCCATACAAACATCCGATGATTTGTATAATGGATGTGAATGAATTATTTGGCGACTAATTACAAACAAATGACAATAAATTACTGAAACCTAAAATAGAGTGAAATATAACAATGAACAAAAACAAATCGAAACAAATCGTTACTATGACTATTCTTTACTTTCAATAACATACAGGTTAAGCAAATAACAATACTTTTTAAATCACTATTGTATACATTATGTTCGTGATTTGTTTTCCCCACATCCATAAAAAGAGTTTAGCTCTACTTTTGATGCTATCCCAAAAGGGGCTACTCCGAACGGTTTATAATGTTTAAAGATATATACAAGTTTCAAAATGAATAACTGTCCGCTTTACGCTCACGCAATTTGTGTTAATTAGTTTTATTACCCCGCATAAACACGTCGGATGTAATTTATGTACGCGAAGCACGGTGGATCGCTCCACTTGAAAGAAGCATTGGGGAATAATGCATGTTGTTGACAAAGCAATAAAAGTCAGAATAATGCACCTATTCGCGTTCCCCTTGGGTTAAGCGAGCTTTACTCAGGCACGGGAGTGTGCCCCATATAAAATTCATAAGCTCCTCTGCAATCTGTATTAATAGAACTGTATGAAAAATGTCATAGAGAATGAAGACAGCGGATTATGCAACCGAGTTATGTTTACTACGCATTTAAGGTTAGGTTACTTTGAATTTACGTCCACTGGAATTAAGCAGTGAGCTATTGGTGGTGTCCTGAACTAGACTCAAAGGAAACTGAGGTCACTTGAATGATTATACTTGGAGGCAAAGCTCATGTAACATTTAATATCTTAATTTCTTTCTTTCAAAATGTTTTAATTTTAAATGTTAACTTCTTTTACACAACATGGTTAATATAAATTAAAAAGTTATGGTTTATATTTTTATTGCTCCTTAATATATAAGTAGATATATTTATGAAATTTAAGTATTAAAAATAGGAAAATAATATTCAAAATTTTAACTGCATAAAGATTTTTTTTTAATATTGAATTGAAAAGACGATCAAAAAGCTAATTTTTCTCAAGAGAAAACACAAACAAACCTCACACTAGTATTTAAATAAATTATGATCATGCCGATGGCAATAAGAAAGGAATAAACCAAGTTAGAATAAGTGATCATTCAACCTTATAAGTGAGCTTATTTAATCAAGCTTTAAATTATGGATGGATAGACCACAAATGGTTATCAAGCAATATCAATTCATTTCAATTAGCCAAAGAATCAATTTTTAAGTAATTCATTGTTTTTTTTTACACGGATTGGAATTAGATTCAAATATTCGAAAACTGTGTTCAAGTTATCTCAAGGAGGAAATATTTAAGATTAAAATTTTTAATAGTAAATGTGCAGGAAATGAATAAGTAAAATTTTAAGGTAATATTTTAAATATGTATTTTTTATTTCTTTGTATTATCCCATATATTTGTTTATATATAAACTATTGAAAATGCCATTTTCTTACAATATCTGTTTGTTTAATCACTAGCCTTTCATAAGATTCTAACTATTTTTATGAGAATTTAAAACGGATTGGTTCCATATTTCAATTTTTTTTCGATCTCTTAAATACAAGTTTATTTATTTTAATTTAACTTGACGTATGAAGACGATATTGGCAGAGGACGAAGCGAAGACTCAATGTAGTGACGTAAATTATAGTTTTACATTATGATGTCCATGTATTTTGAGGTTCCGTTTAATTTTTCAAATCTGCTGAAATTTAATTATGGTTTGCACACAGTTACGACATGGAATATCTTCATACGCTTCGTACAATCTTAATAAATGAGAAAAAAAGTCAATACACATTTTTATTTTTTAGCAAATGATTAAAATATTCATGAAATTTTAAATTTAGGTCATTCTCCAAAAATGAATATACTATGTTTAAACTAAAGGATAATTACAAAGAATCATCATCATTATTATTATTATATGTATAGCAATTTCATTAAACATCTTTTCTTTTCAAGTAATATCAATGTACAAACATTTATATAGCCACGAATACTATATATATATCCTTGGATTGACATTAAGAATACATTGCTGGTATTATAATATAAAATCAGCGCTTTGAAATATATGATTATTGAAATCATAAACCATTTTCTCAACAAAAAATATTTCATGATAAATTTATATGTTTGAATCTGAGAAAGTTTCCATTATAATTTTGTGAATATCATCGCTTAAGTGTTAGAGTGAGACGCTCAAAAATGGTTTCCAGGGGACTTGCCTCCCCATAGACTAACAGATTTTTAATTCCTACCTTAGTATTTAACTCAGAACGCTTTTGTCTACAAATTTTTAGTATGTAACCCATGCCCTTTATATGTATATATAATAAGAAACTTATTTTTCGTAAATTTAAAAAGAATCATTTAAAAAAAGCATACGGATATTTATCGATAGTGGAATTGAGCCATGCGAAATCTCCCCCCTCCCCAAAATAAGTTCTAAATATTCTTGTTTTTTTATTATTATTAAAATATAAAGACATTTAAAATGTAACTTCTTTTGAGCTAACAAATCAAATAAGTTTTTCTTTTTTACACTTATTCTGATTTGATTATATATATCCCTGTAAATATATATATCTAGTTTTTATTATTATAAATTTAATCATCTATTTGTTCAAGCAATGTTCAAAATTTTCTGATTTTCCTTAAATTGTAAAGTTAGTTTTAAGGTACATAGAATGAGGGCTAAAATAAATGTGTTATAAATATTGATTTAACAAAATTATATGTGAAGCCTTTTTAGAAGAATATTATTTTTTGAAGTTTATAACGCGATATAATCAGAAAAGATTAAAACTAATTTACTTATAAAACTTCAAAAAAATATATATAAACAATGGAGTATACTTTAATCAGAAATAATACATTTTAGAATTACTCAGAAGTAATAAATTAATAAGTTAATTAAGAATAATCCATCAGTTTTTTTTTATAATTTTAATTAGTTTGAATATAATTTCATAATACAGAAACAATCAGGCACAATTTTCTGTTATTTATATGGTTAAAACCAATATTTCCTAAATTATATTCGGATATGAAACAGCTGGATGATTTGATGTCCCTTTAAGAGAACTTGGTACCCTAAAAATGACCAAACTGTCTTTTTATATTTTTATTTAATCTTTTTCTTTATATTATTATCTTTCTATTGATATATCATTTGTGCAAGTCGGAAAGTTAGAAGTTGAAGAAACCTTCATTTGAAAACAAATTAAGCAAATCGGCCACGCCCCCTTTTAGGGAAAAAAATCTAAAAAAAGCGTTATGATAAAAAAAAAATCTAAGTTAAGAGAAATAATAACTATACAAAATGAATGTGTAATATATAAAGCAGAGTATTTCCGAGGCAATACAAAAATGCAATTTTTCTTCTTTGTGAAATGTGTGCATGTAAAATTTTTGAATGAAGGCATTTTATATTAATAATTTCATAATTTCAGTTCTTATTCCTGATATGTTTTTCATACAAATGTAATACTTCAATATTATGTTAAGAAAAATCTAAACTTTCCGTCGTGACAAAAAAAAAAAAAAAATAACACTTTTCTTGAATTTTCTTGTGCGTGTGTGCAATTAATACCTTCTTAAAATTGATTATTTATAAAAGTATATTGGTTGAAAAAATGCAAAAATGCAATTATTTTAAAGCAAAATATATAATATATTAAAGTGTTACTTTAAGTTTATTTAATCTTATTAAAAAAAGTCTTCAGAGTTATAAATTTTACAGTGGTTTTTCTCAGTTTGTGTTTTTTGAAACATTAGTGCAATCAAAATGCTATTCATTCCACAACTATTTACCAATCACTTCCATTTTTTCCTGTGTGTTGCATATAAGGCATGTAACAAAATTAGGGATCCATTTTGATGTAAACTGAATATTTTTTCTTAAAAAATAAATTTAATGTAAGAGATATTGGCTTTTTCGTTGATTTTTAGCATGCGTATCAACATTTTTTTTCTCTCAAAAACGAACTAAGTTATTGTAAAATCGATTCCTAAAGTTGCTAACAACATCCATAAGAATATTACAAAAAATCATTCATGTAAAAAAGTTAATAACTGCAGAAGGAGTAGGATTTTAAAATTTTCCAAATTTTTTTCAAAAAATTTTAATTTTTAAATTTGTGTGAATGATATGTGAAAAATTGCAACTCACGTCATTTCATTGAAACAGAAACATTATATAAAATGCTAAAATATAATTTTTAAATACATAAAAAAAAGAAAGTAGTTGAAAGGGTACCAAGTCACCTTAAATCTTCTTCACACATTGGTGCATTATGAGAACGTTAATATATATATATATAGGAAAGTTACGATGCTTAGCAGTGTTATATTTAATAATGTATTGTAAATATAACGAAACTTTTTTAATGTAAATGCTTATTGTGACTCAACCCGATTATTTAGATATCTCTCATTGTTAAAGAGTATCTACTTTCACAAAAATTGACTTTCTATTGAATGAGAATTGTTCCTACTTGGAGAATGTTATATAATTTAATTTCACTGTGTGCATGAGATTACAATCAACATCTCATGAGAATATTTATTTTTGTAATATAGCTACTTTAAAAATAGATTTTCTTTTCAAATAACATTAAAAATACCATGTTTCTTTTTTTAAAGCTTTGATAGTAAAATACAATATTTTTTTGATTAATCTTTTACACGCCAATGTTCCATTATTGGAACATCAATTTTGAAATTTTCTGAAAAAATTCAATTGTATTCATATTGTTCCGTAAAAATTATTTTGAGGACAAAAAACATGGATTATTTTTTGAAATAGAAGTACTGCTGCTAAAGTCAACTGTCTTTCCTAGAAAAAATTCTAACTTATGCATTTTTTTTTTTTTACTTTTGATTGGGCAAAGTTCAAAATTTCATATAAAATTCAAAATTTAAAAAAAAATAATATTTGGTAAAAGTAATTAAAAAGGACCATTTTAACTATAGACAGCAAGTTATAAAAAATATCGTTATTTTTTTTAATATTGGGTACGAAGTTTCAATGTTCCAAAAATGGAACATTGGCGTGTAAAGGTATACTTTTTAGCACAATACAGTTACTTTGTTTACAGTTCACAGAAGAGTGGTGAAAGATTTTTGAAAGCTAAGAACTTTAAGTATGTGTCCTAAGAAGATATTTATGACTGTTAACTTTTGTTTCGGCATCCTTTCTCAACTCCCCCCCCCCTTTCATCCTTTTCTGGAAAATATCAAGTGAAATTCTCAGCTGCAGCAAAACTGTAGGTATGTTTGTATATATCTTATTTGGAGGAACATAACGTGAAAAGGGCTTTTATTTTCTGCTTATTTTGTGTTTCTACAGTTAGTGGACACCCCTTACGCTGATAAGATGGAGCATTCAAAGTCATTCCGGACTATAGAAGAGGCTTTGGAATATTTTTATATACTATCAGATAATGAAGAACCCATTGATATTTGTCAGTTGCCCCCAGAAGAAAGTGGGTATTTGACTGACGAGGAAGCTATTGATGAATGTACTTTTCCGTCTGTTCTACCAGTAGATGTTTGTGGCAAAATCGAAATTTCTACAAACATAGATAATGATGAAATATCTCATGAAAACATGTTTGATCCTGAAGAACCTTCAACCACAAAGGGAATGTCGAATTTGAAGAGAAAACTCAATTCAACTGAATCAAATATTGAACTTCGTTGGAGAAAAAAAGTAAATTTTAACAAAATCTTAAAAATAGCAGCACTGTAAATATGTCTGAAAAGTTTTCCGACTTAGTTACCTTATATCCAATTGAAATTTTTCACCAGTTTATTCCCACAGAATATCTGCTGCATTTAGCAAATATGACAGAATTATATGCAATGCAAAAAGGAGAATATTTTTCTGTAGATGAAAATGATATAGGGCAGTTTTTGGGATTACTTTTATTTAGTGGATATCACCAAGCTCCTGGAGAAGATTCATACTGAAGCACACAAGAAGATTTATCAGTCTCAATTGTTTCTAATGCAATGCCTAGAAGTAGATTCAGAAAGATAAAAAAATTCTTTCATTTTATCGACAATAATAAGTTGACATCTGGAGATATATAAAATGGGAAAACTTCTCCTTTTTATGCAGAACTTGAAAAAAGTTTTCAGCAGTTTGTCATCTTTAATTCTAAACTGAGTATACATGAATCGATGGTCCCTTATTACGGTCACCATTCAGCCAAAATGTTTATCAAAGGCAAGTCAGTTAAGTTTGGATATAAAATATGGATATTATGTTCCAGCAGTGGCTATCCTTACTCTATGAGAATTTATAGAGGGAAAAACCCGGAAATTGAAAACTCTCATCTTGGATCTAGAGTAGTGTAGGAACTTTTATCCAGTATTGAAAGTTCCGACAAGCGTGAAATACTCTTTGACAACTTTTTTTCATTACATAAATTGTTAACAGGACCATCTGAGAATTTTAAGGCAACTGGCACAGTTCGGGATAATTGCACAGGAAGATGACCTTTGAAATCTCCAAAGGAAGCAAAAAATGGCAAAGAGGTAATATTGATTATCTAAGTGACGGATAACAATACATTTGCCGTTGGAAAGATAGTGCTGTAGTAACCATAACATCCAATTATGTAACACATGGCCTGCCACTCAAAACAAGAGATTTTGCCGTGCACAAAAAAGAAAATTGATACACTTCAACCAAATCTTACAAAAATGTATAATGAAGGAATGGGAGGTGTTGGTTTAGTAGACAGACTTCTTGGAACATATCGGCCTCTGTTTAGAAACGAAAAATGGTATTGGAATCTATTTAGCAATGTGCTAAATATGGCTTTTGGGGCTGGCTGGATATTACATTTACATTTGCCCAAAGGTACTAAAGCAGAACAATCCAATCTAAATTTTCATAGAGATGTAACTTTAAGTTTGCTTCGCATATGAAACCGAAAATTCACTCAGTTCCAGGACCTGGCGCTCATAGCTCTAAATCTTTGAGACAGTCAGATGCTCATTATCTTGTTCCATCAACACGAGGACGTTGTATTGTATGTCAGAAAAACACAACGAAAAAATGCCTCGAGTGCCAAAAAAAGATTGCATGAGAAATGTTTTCCTGACTACCACGGACAGTAAAAATATGTTAGGACATAAAATAATACATATATAAAAAACAATAATGTATTTTGTCTTGATTTTTCATTTTAAAGAATTTTGGTAAACCTCTATTTTTCTAGTCTTTTATACTATTAGCTTAGGGAATTTTGATATGAAGGTTATTTGTTTATTTATTTGCCCTACAGATGTTTCCCTTTATTGAGTGTATTTCTATAACTGATTGTAATTTTCTGTAATTGTGTAAATTCCTGTTTATAAATTATATTTTCAGATAAATCTGGAACGGTGTTTAAAGGTTTACTTTAAAGGTAGAGCAAGCAGGGTGCATTCGTCGGGGAACCTGCCCCCGAGAGAGAAAATCGGGATACATTTAAAAAATTCAGCAAGGAAAAAAATATAGATTTTTCTCGTTCACAAGTAAAAGTTCTCCCCCTTTTAATTTTTATATTTTTAGGCCCATTTCAGTTGTTTGTGGAGTATCATGCCCTTCTCCCTACAACGGAGAATGATGAAACCCCGTGGAGAAATGTTTTGTGACACCTCTGGTCCAGATACTACTTCTTAAAAATATATATAGTAATTGATTTTTGAATTAAAATTCCATTGATCATACTTTTAAAAAACATTTAAAAAAACTAAATGGTACCCGCCAATGTTCTATTTTTGGAACATCCTAAGAATCTTAAGAAAAAAAAAATTGAAACTTTTTTTTTCCATATAGATCTTATGTTTCAATTTTAATTTGGTTTTTATCAAAATTTAGTTTATGTTACCTTTGAATCATAGTATGGCGTTTAAAAGGTTAATTGTTAAGCAAGTAATTATAAATTTATTTAAAAGAAAAATCGTTTCATATATTAGTACTTTCAATTTTTATTATTTTTAATTAAAAGTACTCTACAAATATATTTTAAAATTCCCACGATTCCAGAATATTTAAAAAATAGCTAAAATTACTAAAGCTATGGATGGAAAAATAAGATCCGGTGTAAAAGAATAAACTGCACCTTTACCAAGCTCGAACGATATCTTCCCTGAAATCATGTTTCTCAATGCGATTTATTTCTTCACTGCATAACGCATTACTGAAACTCCAGTAATGAAACAGAAACACAGTTTTAACGGTGTTCGCCGGCCTTCGAAGATACAATTTCATCCGCTTAACAAATCGTCTTTTATATTCCGCTCGAAAACAAAACAAAATCCAGGCTATTATAAAATATCTTTATGACGCCCCTTTGCAACAACGTATACCCTCACTTCTTTTTTTTTCTCCAGCTGTAACACACTATTATTTGTGTTTTGCTTCTATCTTTTCTTCGTGCGTGGGGCGGAAAAAAATATATCCGTAGAAGAAAGCGATATAGGCTCGTACTTTCCCTAGGGGCAAATGGTTATCCTCAAACAACATGTCTGCTGCGTCTTAGCAACACAGTCTTCGAATACTTAGAAAACTGCAAAGAGGGGCATGTTGGGAAGATAAAAACAGCCAGGGCTTCAGATTGCGGGACGTGTGAGGGCCATCAAATGGCGCAGGAGGCCGCGGCCTCAGTCTCAAGGTTTCCATTTTTTTTATAAATGTAGATGGGTCATTCTGAAACTGAAATGTGTGGAGAAAAACCCGGGAATTTCGTGTTATTATTCTTTCGAGAAAGGATAGAGGAAACATAATGTCGATAAAAGATAGAACATCTCATTCCCTGATATTGTAACAGAAACTTCGCGCCCTAGCTATTTTCGCATACGCTTTAAGGGTGGGTTGTTTTGTGCCTGTGTGTGTGTGTTGTGTATGTATTTCTGGTATCATTATTAGGAAACTTTTATTACAAAAGAAATTATATCACGTAGACTTACACATATATTATTTACACACATATTTAGTACATTATTTTTGTACATAAACATGAAGATTGAAAATCAGAAAAACAAAATTAAATCCACTTTATTTGCTTACATCGAATACTTTACTTTTTTTATTTTAAATTGTTTCTTTATTTGTTCTTAATTTAAAAAAAATGGCATGCATTTGTGTCTCGAAACACAAGTACAAAATAATAAACAACCACTACTATTTCCCTAAATGTTAACTGTTTCATGTTTTTTATGAAATTAAGTTTGTTATTATGTTTGTTTTAAGAATTTGAGTAGCATTAATATTTCTTAAAGTATTTTGCAATTGAAGAATTATAAAAATATTTGCTTTCTAAGGACTTGAATGTGTTTTAACAAATTTATGTTAAGTAAGCGTGTTTATCGCCATTTTTTTAAAAAAAGAATCTTTTACAAAATTAAGATATTTTATAAAATAAACAATTTATATTTTCTTTAAATATCCGTATAGATATAATTTTAAATTAAAAAAAAAAGAAAAAAAAATTATTACGGAAGCAAAATGTATAATTATTAGATAGAATGATGAAATTCGTGAAAAATATACTATTAAATATAAGTATTTTGTGAATAAATTATGTTAGTGAATACTATATTTTTGTGAACAAGTTTTAAGTGTATTAAAATAAGAAAATACATACAGAAGAATATGTAGAAGAAATTATTTGGCAAAGAGTATATAAAATCTACACACAAACACATATATATACCTTCCACTTCTCATAAAATCACAAATCAGGCTTTAGACCTTGAGTTACACACACACATATATAGATATATATCTGATTTTTTTGTTGCCAATTTTACTTAATTAACTCCGTATAAATTCAGACCTTTGCTTAAAAATGATAGATATTAATTAAAGTTAATGCAAATACTTTTCAGAACATTTTCTACAAACTATTTTATTTACTGAGAAAAGGGTGTCCTATTCCTTTATAGTAAATCAAAATAATACTTCCAGTACCTTAATTTATTTTTTTCAACTTTGTGTTATAAAATTTTGTAAACTTTAAAATTATAAAATTAATGTATATATTTTTTAAATTAAATTAATTCAGTATACATTAATAGTAAAAAATATGTTATAAAATATAGTTTTTAAAAATAAATTTGTTAATGCAAACTTCAAAATATTTTGGTATTTTAACTTATGTAAGACTACTTGCTCGTAAAAATTAGTTACATGTTCACCAAACTAACATAGAAGTTCTTAAAATTCAGTATAAATCAACGGAAATTCTTAAATTATTAGCAAAAGTGTTACAACATAAGCTGGTTGTTCCAATTATTCATATAGCTTCATTGAAAACAAAGCTTTAAAATGGTTTGTTCTATTGAAAAATCTAAAAAACAAATACATTTTAACTTATAAATGTATATACTATGTAAGGAAGTATAATAAATGGAGAATAAAATGTAATAAATTCGTAGAGATTCTTCTAAAAATACACATGGGATAGTTTTACAATGAATAAAGCTTAAAACATTTAAAATATACCTAAGACCCAAGGTCATATAACAGTTCGGTAAACTTTTTTCTAAAAAGAATTAGAATAAGAAACTCCGTGCATAAAATAAAATACACCAAGAAACATTTGTAAAAAAAAAAAAAAATTAAAAATCAAGCATGTTAAACAAAATTTCATCAAAATGCTTTTTTTTTTCAATAACACATAACTAAATAAGATATTTTCGCAAATTGTTACATTTAGCCAATGATATTTCACAGATAAATATGTACCAAAAACATATGAGTAAGAATGCAGATCATCGTTCTACATTACATCCTTACAAGAACCACAAAGTCATCTGGGACCATCCAATCTATGCTGTTGGTAAGACGCAAGTGATGGAAGATAGGCGTGCAATTTTTTCTCGACTCTCTTTCCCTTAGTGTTTCCTTTTTTTTTTTTATCCTTCCAAGATATCCCCATCGTATACAAGAGATGTAATTGCATTTGGTGGAAGTACGCTGTTACGGAACCTGGCGTCTGAAATGATCAGCCTCTGCAAGAAAAAAGATGCGGTGCGCAGAATAGTTAATATTTCATGTGGACCGTAGTTTAGGGATATTCTACGGAGAAATTCTTCCACGGTATGTAAGTAGTGTGGTGTACATACCCTTTTCCCCTTACTCCATATTTTAAGGAATATTCTTGTTTCCCTCCCAGAAGTCGCGAATCACGTTACGCTTCCACTAGAACCACTTTTGATGTTACTTCAGGGAAGCGGTGGCATGAGTCAAAAACGTTCCGTTAAATTATTATTTTTTTTTCCTTTCTTTTCCGTTCAATATTCAACGAGTGAAATCTTCAAAAATACTTCCAATAGATTTCCCTCAGAAAGAGAAATTTATGGATGAAAAAAGTACCTATGGTGAATTATGAATGAATGTGGTAATATTTGTAGGTAAATTTGTAAAAGAAGATCTATTACTTCTCGTTTCTTATCGATTTGGTATGAATGATATTTCTAAAATTAAATGTTTGCAATTCTCAAATATTTACACGACCACAAAATTGGAATGTTTATAAAATTTCAAAGAAAAGTAGTTTAAAAATTAATGACCATTAAGTTGTCTCATATAAAATAAATATGTATTTATGCAAAATATATAAAATACATGTTTACTTTGCTACTGTAGTCTAATGTAGTGCTACTGACAGTCTATGAACTTCGTATTTAGCATACATTGTGTACTGGCAACGAGCATTACTTGGTTGTTCTTGTAACAAAAATATGTAACAGGTTTAAAAATTCCATGCATTTAAATTTTAAACATATTAATATATTGTTGCTATTTTAAAAACAACTTGCTTCAATAAAGCATCAAGAACTCACTCACATCAGAGGTTTAAGATGTGATAAATTGGAAATAAAATATTTTTTGCTATCACGTAATGTTGAAAAATAAGTAATTGTTGTTTTATTATTATTATTTCTAATGGAATGCGGATTGTTGTTTTACTATTGCATTCCTCGGAAGCTGGTATCTCTTTTTAATGCGGCACCAATCACCGCAGGTAATTTTGACGCTCAGTTTATCCTCTAGAGGAAGGCACCTGAGCTCTGATGATACGAACCTGAACTAGGATTTAATTTTGTCGAGAACACCTGAGTCAAACAGACACTCTAGGAAACTTTTATATGCCGTATATTCATATGACATGACCGCTGTTGATTTTTTGCCTCATGAAAATCCACCGACTTGGGCCGAGGGTGAGCCCGCAACCTTGGGTGCAGAAGGCCAGTGATAAACCAACCACGTCACCCAGCCGGCTATAATGTATTATAAAGTTCCACAAAATGCTTTCCATTGCAATGATGATGTTTATTTCTTTTAAAAAGCGTCTGGCAGACATATGCCATATTATGAAAGTGAGAAAATTAATTGATTGAATATTAACGTCGCGCACTGTTCAGCTACCCGAGGGCTTTTGGTGACGGACCACGCAATTTTGAACCATGGTCAAGTAACGTGGACGGCACCTGCACCGGCATCCCCCTCTCCTAATTACCACACCACATCAACGGGAGGACGTTTCAGCTCTCGACAGATTTAACGTGCATCGCTGCCCAACACGGCGGGTCTTTAGTGGTATTGGGATCGAACTCGTGACAAGGTAAGCCAAGATCCGATACCTATACCACTCGGCTACCGCGGCCACATGAAAGTAAGAAGATATGCCATATCATGAACAAAAGAGCAAGAGCAAAGAAGACAAAATAAAAAACGTGATCAGATGTTCACGAATACTACTTTTTATTCTTATAGTCGTCTTATTTTGTGTGTTGTTGATTCCATCGAGTAGAGTATTGTTTGGATTTTATCAGAAGTTAGAAATCAATCTCAGAATGATAATATGTCGGGTATATTACATTATGCTCTCTGATCCTCGAGTTTTATTCTAAATATAAATAAGCATTTTGTTTGCTATTGCGGTCTTGGTAGCCTAGTGCTGAAGGTATCGGAATCATGTTACGGAATCACGTTCATCATATCGATACTCAAATGCCCACCGTTGGTGTAGATTGAAGTTAGGAAAAGGGGGGGGGCATCTTAGATGTCGGTGCTGTCACTTGACCATGGTTCTTGGCGACTGTAAGTCCTCGAGTAGTTGAATAGTTTGAAGTTAATATTCACTCACTCGCTTTGAATGTTATTTATTACCTAACTCTTGAAAACAGTTTTGGTACTTTTATTTTAAATTTTATTATTATTAATACTCAAGTAAAATATTTTAATTATTCCTCTATTATAACTTTTCCTTAATTTAGGTTATTAATTGACAATTTAAAGAAAATAGTTTATTCTTGTGTAAAAGTGGAAGTAGGTACAACTTAAATATATTAATTAAAATCGAATATTAAATTTTGGCGATTATTTATTATAAACATTTGCTAAAGAAAGTTTTATTTTATTGTCAAACTAATAATTTAACTATAAATAACGATAAAAGATTAATATAATAATTTGATTCCAACTAATACTTGTGGTACTGGTAAACAACAGCTCTATGTTTTTAACTGCTGTTATCTAAATATAATTATGAAATGTATTTCGGTGTTAACTATTTCTTATGTATTGTGTTCTTAGGTGGAACAATAAATAAATATATCTAAAACTTTTAAAATAGTTTTAAAAAATCTTCGAAAAGCTTGATAGTAAGACTTCCAAAAGCTTAAATTCTATTAAGAAATCAAAAAACTGGTGTTCTAAAGTTTATCGGAGTGAAAAAATTGGTAACTAAGTACTAAATGTAAAGCAGTGATACTGTAAAAGAGTTATCAAATGCAATCAAAGAAGATCGCAAAAATAATAAAGACGAACAGAGATAGAAAATTTAATAAGAGAAAAAGAAATGTCAGGCTGAACTAAAGTAAACTTACACCGAAATGAATTACTGAAAATGAGAGGCAAAGACGAAATAAAATTTATTAAAATGTTTCGTGCTTTATTCTAACTTCTTGAATGCCACTTCGGTATGATGTTGAAGGATGGTTTGGAATGAGTTATTGAACTCGCAGTATTTCTACCTGTTGTAACTGTCTTTGGTGGTCCAACATTTCCCTTTTGCATATATTGTACAGTTCCATGTTCTACAAATTTCTTAAGCAAATTAGAAATTGTCGAATTTGCCTCACCATTTCTAGTTTCATACACACTGTTGACCTTTCGTTTTGTTGCTGAGGCTGATGAACCACTTGGGTAAAAAGTTTTCACTAGCAAATTCAGCATTTCTCTGCAAACTGCTAGCAAAAATGCGAACTTTTAATGAAACCTGCTTGCAGCTTCGAGTCTGTCTAGTGCTGTATCACAGCACAAAATGAAAACATATTTCAAGTCAAGCTCTTATCGTAAATTATAAGCCACGTAGTGCTTATAATTTACGATAAGAGCTTGTGTTATACATCGCTATAATTTCCTACTATATGTTATACATCGCTATAATTTCCTACTAAACAGTTATTGAAGTTTCAAAATTTCGCTTAATTATTGGGTACCCAGTATACTGAAAACAAATTCTGCGTGGGATACGTGTTTGGTCTACTGTCAAATAATATAACTCATGTTGAGTGCCGAGAATATTTAAGAAGTTACAGACGATTTTATGGGAATATTAACGGTTTGCTTCTAACATGGGTTTGAAATGTTTCTGTAAAAATTGCGAAACTAAATCCAGAAATTGATCGAACTGTATGATGTAAGAAATTAGTAGGCAGAATAGATTTCGCACTTGCAAGTTGTAAATAGAATCATTTAAGCAACCATAGGATCTGCGCTCAAATAAAAGCAGCAGCAGCAGATATAAAATACTACCTCATCGATGGCGGGTCACAAATAAGACTCCAGTCGAATTTACTTTTAAAAATAAGATGATTTTGGATTAAAAAGTGTGATAAAATAAAAACTAAAGGAACACCTCCTTTCCAAACTGAGGATTGCAGAAAATATGCTGGACTAAAATAAAAGTTATAAAATATACTTGTTCAAGTCCAAAAAATAAAATAAATAATAATGATATTACTTGGAGGAATGAAAATAATAATGCCAAATAATATCATCCGCAACAAGAATAAAGAGTTGAAGCATTCATACCTCAATATTGCACATAATTTTCACCATGATACATATAATAAAAATTAGCCTCGATTTCAAGAATATGTTTTCATATTATAATTTGAGCTTTGAAGAGGTATTCATAGAACTCTCCATTGAGTTTCCCCTAAAGATATTCTCGAGGAAATTGTTTTTCTTACATTGTTAGGTGCTGGAAGCAGTGTAAATCTAAATTGCGAAGATGTTTATACAATAATTCCGGCACCCTCATTGAAAGATGAAAGTAATAAAATACCATTAACTAGAAAAAGCAACATGCAAATCACCGGGGTATTTGACAAAATAATTGCTTTTGAATAAAAATACATTTTATCATTAAAGGTTTTGCTGTTTCCCTTCATAACGCGGTCTCCAAAGCCATGCGTTACATATTGAAATAATTAAACATACCAAAATCGTATATTTTTCGTGACCCCATATGATCAATAAAAAAAAAGATAATGCTCATGGTGCACCCAAAAATATATGTGTTAAAAAGAAATTCACCTCCAAAGAGGTGTTTTTGAGGCCCAACAGTATAAAAAATAATTTAAATAAGATTTAAGAACTGTGCTAACTAATTGAAATGTCAAAGTAGAATCCAGACGCGCGCGTTAAAAGAAACTCATTAAGAAGGGGGGAGTGATACTGATTGATGGGTTGGTGCACTACGCGTGAATGAATATTTACTAGAAGTTATCTTTTTACTGTGGGGCAAAGAGAGCTTTAAAAAAACATGCCTTACTCCGAGCAAGATTCAGTAACTTTGAAGAACATAACATCACTACAAGAATAAGGAGCATAAGCAAAAGGATTGAGAATTCCGTTAAGAAATTTGATTGCTTGATCCGTTGAATATGAAGCTGTTTTAGCTATATAGCATACAATTAGATATAAAATACATAAGCTATATAGCACACAGTTAGCTATGAAATACATAAGCTATAAAATCGTTACTATAAAAAGAATTTAGGTTGGAACTATATATAATTTGAAGTTACATTCTAAATATCAAGGTCCATCATAGGTCAAAAACTACAAGGATCTTGACCACTATAATGTACCAAAAGTAGGCAGATGGAATATCATACATATTTAAGAAAGAAGTGGTGTGAATGAAATAAGCTATGTCTCTGAGTTTTAAGTTTTTAATGTTCTTACAATAGTTAAACGTACGGTAAAAACAAATAATTATATGAAATATTGTCTAAAAATTTATCATAATCAACAATAACTGATGTTTTATTAAATAATGCTCAAATTTTAAAAAAATTGTAATCCAATAATTCTATGAGCACTAATTCTAATTCAATGAATGTCTCTCTTTCATTTAAACTAATTTCAAGAAGGATTGTTAAAGACATCTGTGAGTAACAGATGATATAGAAAAAAATGTATATATTAATACATCTAAAAATTGCAGCTCAATTAGTCCAACATGTCACATTACATAAAATTATACTGCTTTAATTTCTAGGAATATTCTTTTTACATTACAGTATGTGATTTTATGTATAAACGTTTTTAATATTGGGGGGGGATTGATTAAAATTACAATAAATGATCTTCAAATTTTGATACTTCCATTTTCAAGACTTTACTAAAATTGTATAATTTTTCAATCGCTTAAAAAAATTATGAGCACACTTCAGTAGAGTACACAGTTATTTTTCAGATGAAGGATGTGGAAGGGGGGTCGAGGGTTGAAATTTCATCATACCGTAATACACCACCGAGAGAGTTCTTTTGATTTTGCAAACTGTCGAAAAAAACCGTACAAAATAAATTATTAAATACATAATTAGCAATAATTAATAAAATAAATAATTAATAACAATAATAATTAATTAGGTCCTTACGTACTATATTCATAGAATTATAATCAACCGGAAAAAAAAATGTAGGTCGATGGGGGTTCCAGATCTGTGCTCCCTCAGACTTGTGTACTACTGACGTATTTATATGTTCACGTTCAATACCTTTGCTCAGAAGTATATTAATGGGGTTGAAGTCATACACTGGGTAAATATTTTAACAAAAATTTTATCATAGTAGTTTCGCATCAAAAACGAATTGAATATACCATAATCCTTATATTTATATATAGTACTAATAATTTGTGATTTCTAACAGCATAGCCTAATAATAGGTGTTTTAATTATGAACATTGCATTGTCAGTTTGCTCCAAAATAATTTAATTAAAAGTAAACTCACGGTTTTTCATGAGCGTAGTTAAAAATTATTTATTGAAAAAAAATTTAAAAGATTGTTTTATCCAATAGTATAAAACATTTAGTGTATATATATATATATATATTCGAAATTCTCTATCAAAGAGAGATAAACACTCAACAAGCAAAACTGAAAAAAATTAAAATGTCAAGATAACCAGACATTGATAAAGATAAATGAAGATAAATGAGAAATTAAAAATATAATAGGATATAATAGGGTAGAAATATATAAAAAAATGGATTCTACAGTATTATAAACATTGCTGCCTTAGAACAACTTAGATGTAAAATAATATATATAAAAGTGCGATTGAACATGTATTGTGGCCAGCCAACCCTCCCCCTTTATGTTAATACAGTGCTTCTCAAACTTTCAATACTGGCGCCCCCCTTCTCAATCACAAATTTTATCGAACCTCCCTTATACATTAATAATGCACTAAATGTAATAATGCACTTTGACGCTAAAGCTACAATACGAGATCTTAATTATAAACCATACAAATTAATAACATAAGTATTAAATTTTTAATACTACTTTTAAGCAAAAAAAAATTAATTAAGTAATAGGGTAATTATTATATTATTTTTCCTTTCTCTAATTTTTAAATTGAACATATTGCAAAATGCGGTGACTACTTAGAAGACAAAATATGGATACCTGTAATATATAGAAAAATAACTCAGAGGGTCAATTTCTAATCATAAGCATTCCTTATAAAAACTTTGCTTTGCAAGACAAGCCCATGGAAGTCGTTAATACTTATTAAACTTGTTCTTAATTTAGTATTAATTAATTAGTTATAAAAAATACTCTGTGCAGCACTGATACATTAAAAGTATACCGGCCTAATTACCCGCTATTTGCAGGAGTTCATTTATAAGAAAATAAAATATTCCTGATATAATAGCTGTATTGTAAGGAGAGTAAAGCCAAGTGCGCGACAATGTTTACAAAAATGTAAAATGTTTTTTTTATGATTACTCAAATTTTAATTAGTTTTAAGCGAATTTTACACTAATGTGCGAAGCTTAAGCAACAATGTAAAAATTAAGCAGATAACAATGAAATTGCTGAAAAGGAGGTTTAGAGATCAGTACAGTGAACAAGTAAGTCAGTAGAAACGTCATATGTATGCAAATATCAGGAACCAAACGTCAGAAGCGACGTGAGCGTACGCAAAACGCGTGATGTCGGTGCGCGCTGCTCAACAGTAGAATAAAATGAAGGACGGAGACGCAATTCAACATATTTGTTGTAAGTGCCAGTGAGTCAGTTCATGAAATATGGCTAGAAGAAATCACCTGGATAACTTCACACTTGAAAGAATGATCGGAAAGCTGGAGGAGGGGCGTACCGTCACCAGCGTAGCTGCAGAGTTCGGAAACATCAAAAGTGTCGTTTCGCGCGCTTGGACAGCATTCCAAACAACAGGTACAGCTGTTAGAAAGGTTGGTGGTGGCCGCCCGAGGTCGACAACTGGAGGGGATGACCGATATATCCTCCTGCAGGCGAAAAGAGGCCGACGGCAGTCAGCAATCGTCATTGCTCAGCAACACTCTACAGCAACAAGGCGACAAGTATCGCGGTTTATTGTGGCCAGATGCCTTCACAGAGGGGGCCTATTCGCTCGCTGTCTTGAACGCTGCCTCCCGTTGAAAGTTGACCACCGACGCCACCGTTTACAGTGGTGCAGAGAGCACAAAAACTGGACAACTGATCAATGGAGTCGTGTCCTCTTCACGGATGAGAGTCGGTTCAGTACGAGAAGCGATTCTCAACGCGTTTTGATTTGGAGAGAGATCGGGACACGGTTTTATACCAGTAACATCAAGGAAATACACCATTACGGTGGTCCTGGAGTTCTTGTCTGGGGAGGCATTATGCTGAACGGGTGAACTGAGCTCCACATTTTCGATAGAGGGTCTGTAACCGAGGATCGCTATTGTGAGGAGGTACTTCTTCTCCATGTGCGTCTGTTTCGAGGTACCATTGGTCCTGACTTCATTTTTATGGATGACAGTGCACGGTCACATCGGACTCTTGCTGTTAAGGAGCTGCTGGAAAGTGAAGATATCCCTCGAATGGATTGGCCAGCGTACTCCCCAGATTTAAATCCCATCGAACATGTGTGGGATGCTTTGGGGAGACATATTGCAGCAGCTTACATCATCCGGAGAACACCCAACAACTCAAATAGATGCTGATTGAAGAATGGGTACTCCTACCGCAAGAAATGTTGCAACAGCTGGTTCTGAGTATGCGGAGACGGTGCGAAGCAGCCATTGCAGTGAGGGGAGGGCATATACCATATTAAAGAACATCTGTTTGTTGTTATTCCTGTTGGTTAGACCATCATGAGTCACGATACTATCCGTTCAATAAAGCTTGTTTTTGTTTGATTCCATACCGTATGCATTGTATTCCTTTTTCAGCGCCGATGCTTTCGTCATCCTTTAGGTACATAATACTCTCCCTCATTTCTGAATTTCATGTCTCTGAGATGATTTTTCGTTAAGTTATGGCAATAAGTTGCTTAAGTTTTGCACACCAGTGTAATTTTAAGCCCCACAGAATTAGCATTTATAATTGATGTTATTTAATGAACAATAATATAAAATTCCAATGAAGAATAATTGTATTAAATTTAATATTTAAAGCAAAAAGACTTCAACATGTTTTAACCTGGGAGCAGGCGCGCACTCGATACGGTCGAGCGGGGTTATTAAGTCACCCCAATCCTTTTTTTAATAATTATTTTATTGTACACGATACAAATCGTTATTCCAGTGAATAATTTAATTAAGAGAAAGTTTACTTACCTACTTTCAAGGACTTTTGAATTTTTCTTTGGTAACAAATAAACAGTTTTTCCAGAACTAAGAATTTCGTGATCTGTGTGTCCCGTGCGACCACTTCCGGGTAAAAAGTATATTATGATAATATGATATATATGTATTATGATAATATGTATGTTACTGCTAAAAACAATTGTTATGCTTTATATGTTTGAAAATACTCATCTTGGTCTAAGTCTTGGCCAAGTAATCCATCAAAGGGCTCTCGTGGTTTTCCAAATATCATAAAACTGTTTTGAAGCGCAACAGAGAAATACATTACTTACAACTTCCTTAAATGAGAAATAAGCACATAAGAGGGGGGTCATAACTAACTGTACCTATAACTTAGAAGGTCAAACAAATTACAGCTATAATGTGCAGTATTTCAAAAATAATGGTAGTGATGAATTTTTTATGTTCCTAAATTTTTTCGATTCTGGATCTGGGATTTGTTTTTTCTCTGAAAGAGTAGAATGTTAGTTTTAAAAAAGGAAACGTAATAAAAACTCTCTCATCATGGGATTACAGTAAATTAAGTAAAATATTTTTTATTTGGTTATAGGATCAAAGATAGCTATTTTTTTTTATTTTTGATGACTTAATATCGCCTATAACTTATATCACAGTAAGAGTGCATTTTTTATTATGTCTGAAAGTATTTTGTTTTAATTCATTCCAGTAAATTAATTATTTTTTAAATCTTTTATTTTCGATATGCTCGCGCCCCCCTCGTAAGGTTATCGCGCCCCCCAGAGGGTGCCCCACAGTTTGAGAAACACTGTGTTAATAATAAGAAAATAAATAGAATTCATAATAAGTAATAGAATTCATAATAGTAATAGAATTCATAATAAAATAAGAAGAAAATAATGCAAAGAATATCTAAATACATTTAAAGAGAAAGGTAACTTACCTAAAAATATCTGTCAAATATATATATATATATATATATATATATATATATATATATATATATATATATATATATATATATATATATAATTTTATGAATTAGTAAACCTCTACATTTTAAAGTTTGCCCAAATATTTATAATCACACATTCTCTGCTTTAACAATTTGAAAATATTCATATGTTACAAGCATAAGCGAACTTTTGCATATCCTATGATTTTTTTTTAGTGGAATTTTTATTATTTTTATTCATTTATTTTTAAAATATGATAATAAGTTTAAATTATGCAAGTTTTTCGCCGGTATGTTGTTTCAGTTAATTAAAGATATTAAATAAAAGGGAAAAAAAGAAAAACCCAACCTCTTTTTAGTAATTATTATTATTTTTCCAATTTTAATAATGAGTTTCTCTTTTTTTTCCATTTTGTAACTTTAATTAACTAAACAATTTAAACATTATTGAAGGCGATAGAAGAAATAATCTACTTTCAGTAAGAGAAATAATTATTTTCCTTTTAAAGGAAAAAAAATTCAATATTCTATTAAGTAAACCTTATAAAAGATTATTTTCAGAGATTAAACCATTTTAACTCTAACATCAAAGTGAATTTGCAGCAACCTTATCCTTAAAAAAAAAACAATTTTATCGAGTTGTTTTATTTTTATGTTTTCCCCATAACTGCTCCATATGATCTTAAAAGCATATTCGGTAGTGGTTCCATATAATTATTCAGTCATGTATTATCCTATCGTAGGTGCAGTCTGGTGGAGCGTTTGGCTTCTCAGCATTAAATATTAATCTTTCCCATGCCTTTTAGTTGTTCCAATGTTGTGCGCTGTAGCATTAGAGAAGAAAAAAGAGCTTTAGAAATTGAAATAAATCGAGGCACCAGCATTCAACTTCATGAGAATAAAAACACCCAGTTTCATAAAGTATTAATGCCTAGACGCTCGGTTTTACTATGCATAAATGAAAATTATGTGCAGTAAAATTGAGGAATGTTCTAGAAAAAAAAAATTTTTAACGAGAAATAAAAATACTTCGTGCTTCCTCAATACCGGAAAAATTCATGCATTTATTATCAATTATATTATTCAAGATTTCATCGTTTTTAAAGTTAGCTATTGTGTTAACGACAAAAGATGGATTTTTCAGTAATCACATGAGAATACTGTTGGAAGAAAAACATACTTTAAATGCATGTATTTTGTAAAAACTTTATTTTTCAATGCTTTTAAATTGCAGTTTTTCCCAATGGTGTGTCTTTTTTAACTTATTTAACTTATTTTTTATGTAATTTTCAAAAGAAAATCACATTTTAGTACTTTAGTGACTTTTTTTCCCTTTTATAAGCTGTTATTATCGAAGTACTGCACAATATGAACATATGCAAAAATGTATAGAAATTTGCATATATATCATAGCAATATATATTAAAGATTTTGATTTTTTCTTGGAAAGTTCAGAAATGCAGATAATTAAACTTAAAATTTTCTTTTTTTTATACCGCATACAAATAATTTTCATTCATTTTCTTTCAACGTATAGAATTGCAAATTTTACTGATAGTATAAAAAAGAAATCAACAATGTACAAGTAAGCACAAAAAAATGTGATTATCTTTTCATTTTAAACAATTTTGAATTTGAGATTAGAATTTGTAAAAACTCTTATATACAAACAAGTTATAATATATCTTAAATAATATATATACATGCATATACACATAACTTAGATTTATATAAAGGAATTATTTTACTGTTATAAATATATAACAGTAAAATAAATCCTTTATATAAATCTAAGTTATGTGTATATGAAAGAAATTTTGAAAATGTTTCTATGAGACAGACCAAAGCTATTTAATGTTCCCGAACGAAAAACGCTTTTTTGCTTAAGTATTATTATATGGTCAAATGAGTTAGTATTTGTTAGTTTGAGTCATTTACAGACACAATTGGGTATAATTCTTAAACGCAATTTGAGCTTTCAAGGCATAGGAAAATTAATTTATTAATTTGTAAGAATCAATTATTTTTTACTTATGTATTGTTATTTTTTTTTTATTTTAGCTTTTATGTTTTATAAAAAGTTATTTAAAAACAGGTTCTTTAACAATACATATTGGATATTAAAGTCTATATTACAAATAAAATAGAGCTCATTTGTATTATAACTAAGTTTTAGCTTAAAAGTACATTATTATTTGGTTGAATTATTAATTTGAGCATAAATAATGATTTTTCATACAATGTCTGGTAAAAATAAGCTCAATTTAGCGTGAAATTCAATTTGTTAAAATAATTAAAATTCGAAACTAACGAAAATAAGGCACTAACAGACTTTTCTATATAAAGGTCTACAGCCTAGTCCGGAGCTGCTAAATTTAAGTAGCAATCACGCAATAGATATATTCTATCCACTAGTCATATAATTGATATGTGCGTATATAGTGTATGCATGTTGATCTCTCTCTTTTTGATATTTCACATAATCTTTTTTTCAAATCAAACTATTCTTAAAATGAAGAAGAAATGTTTTTTATAAAACTTTGTGGCATATTTTTTCGGAACAATATTCGTAGCAATTCTCAGTTAATAAAAAAACGTTAGCTACTAATTAAAAAAAAATCTTATCTACTTTGCATACTATTGATTTTAACGTTCTAATTTTTTAAATGAGATATGCAACTGTAGCGATGTTTGATATACAAGGTTAAATGTCAGGAACCTTCCTTATATTACATGGCGAACTGATCATCGAGAATTTAGGAAATTCAGTCCAATGCTGTTTATATAAATTACAACGAAAATTACAATTACAAATGAGTTTAACAAAAGTTCAATAATGTTAAAAAATCGGAAAGACTTTCAAATATGAAAGGATATTTATAGGCTTAAGATAAATATTAGTATTGGGGCAATTAAACCGATATTATATATATATATATATATATATTATTAAACTGTTTAAACAAATGAGCGGAGCATAGAGGTGTAGTAATATAGATATTTGAACATTGGTCGAAACTGTGTTGAATTTTTGCTAATAGTGAAAATTATACTTTTCCCAAATTCAAAATTAGCTATTGTAGCGTTGTCTCATTAGACGATACGACAATGCTTGTTGTTTTTGAAGCATGGGACTGAGCAAAATGGCCTGATGGGTCATTGAATTCCTTAAAAAAAGGACCGCATATTCGTCTCTCAGGACTGGGAGCAAAACAGATGTCGAGTTGATTCTGAAAACGAATTTGATGTTACCACACCTCTTCCTCCTCCGATAGAATGGTGGTTTTTACTCACAACGATCTATAAAAGGGCATTGCTGTTGAACAGTTATACATTATTTCATTCCTTCGCCCATGTGGGCTGCAAAGTTATTGAATGGAAGGAATGTCAGCCTGTAGTGAGGAGCATATTACCAAGAGGGTATTCCGAGTGTCAAAGTGACAAGTTCATTGATAAACCCTCCATAATGTGTACTAGGCTGAGTGACGCAGTTGATAGTCACGATGGCCTATTGTTTCAAGGAACCAATGGAGTGGGGACCAAGCTGGAGGATGCGGGGTGCAGATCCGCCCCTCTCGTCAATCAGAGATTATTGGGGGCACAAAAGAAACCCGCCCAGGGACTTTAAAGAATCGGTTTGAATTGTGACGAGGGTTTTCGGACACAAGCGAAAAAAGTTGGGGGGCAGCGGTATGTAGCAGTGACCTCTTCATAAGATAGTGGAAGTCAGTAGAGCAGCCGCACCAGTGACTGATCTTGGGTGATACAAACGAAAGAGGTTGCGAGGACAGCCGCACCCGAAGGGCGATCGTTTAAAGATCAACGAACTTTGATCCGGACTTGAATTTTTCTCCAGCGAAAGGTTGCAACGATTACAATGAGTAATATTAGATTTAATTTTTAAATAATTTGTTAATAAAATGCCTTTTTGCCAAAAGCTGTATGTTCTCTCTAGTTACCTATAAATGAAGTAAATTTGAGAGTTCACGATGCTGCACTATGCAGCTTTCCTACCATATAGTACTTTTTCGTAACTTAACAAATTTATATGCTTATATAATAATCATATACTTCCCCAAGTCAGTAGCCAGTACAAATTACCTGAAGAAATTAATTTTTCAATTAATTCTGGATGTACACAACGTTTTCTTATCTCAGTTTTTTAACAAAAAAAAAAGCGACAAGGTTTATTTTTTTTTACATTAACAAACTATTTAGAATCATTTTGATTCCGTAATTATTTTTTTGAATTACTATAAACATAGCGACCCACAAATACATTTTTGTTATGTAATAGTAAAAGGTCACGGATATATATATATATATCTTAACTACTGATCTCAATTAAGTAATATTGAGACTAAAATTTATATAAAAAAACACGCCCTTCGAAATTCATAAATCATTCCAAAACTCGTTATGTGCCTCTTTCAGGAAAGATACGAGAGCGATAAAGGTAAATCAAACATTACTCCAGTAAATAAATATATGTATGTACAACAAACAAAAATTATAAATATATATGTGTGTTTGTTGATTTAAAAAGAGGCGTTAAAAGGTAGTAGTTTTTGCAAATGATATAGGATGAAGAATGGAATAAGAAATAAAATGATTCATAAAACACAAAAAAAAGGAATGATATATAATAGTGTAGAACATTATGAAAATATTAATATAAAAACAAGAAATACTCAGCAATATAAATTACGTTTATTTTAAAATAACAATATTGTATTCTTAAAAATAAAAAATGTAAAAGAATATTCACCAGTTTAAAATAAATTGTATAACGTAAAAGTGTTCCTTATATTTTAGATGCCTTTAGTTACTACTATTAGTTCACACACTCTCTATATACATTTATATATATATATATATATATATATATATATATATATATATATATATATATATATATATATATATATATATATATATACATATATATATATATACATATACATATATATATATACATATATATACATATACATATATATACATATATATACATATATATATATATATATATATATACATATATATATATACATATACATATATATACATATATATATATATATATACATATACATATATATACATATATATATATATATATATATATATATATATATATATATATATATATATATATATATATATATATTGTTCAAATTTTCAATCGTTAATAAAATACTTTTTATTCATCCACTCAAGTTCAAATACATATTATTAAACTTGTAATGGATGACATTTGACGTTAAAGCAGTTTTTTTAAATATTAATTCATTAACTATATTTAATTAATGAATTAGTAAAAACAAAAATAATTGTCCAAAGGCATATATAAAAATTACCCATTGTGTCCCTGTAGCGCAATGGATAGCGTGTTAGACTTCTAATGCAAAGGCCATGGCTTCAAATTCTACATAGGATGGCTTAATTTCTGGGAATGGAATTTAAGAATGAATAAATAGTAACAAACAAACATAATAGTCCAAAACCAAAATTAAAAAAGAAAATAGAAATTATGATTAAAATTGTTCTCTATTTTGCCACTTAATATTGTGAGTTTTTCACATGTATATGCATATTTATATTAGTTGGAATTATTTAATAAGAAGTAACTATATATATAAAATAAAATTTTTCTTTGTTGACCTAAGTAGGAATTGACTTTAAAAATAATTGTATAGTACTTGTTAGATATAAGATATGAGATATTTTTATATTACTTGTTAATTATAAGATATATGATATTTTTATACTACTTGTTAATTATAAGGATTACAATCATAAGTATTATTCAATCTAGAGAACACATGTAAAGATTTTTCTTCCTCAGAACGAAGATAAACGTTCAACACAATTAACATTCACCTATACAATACTTGCAACCACGTAACCAGAGCGATCTCGCATAAACAGTGAAGCGTTGTTACTCGAATACACAGAAATGATGAAATCCGCCACACGAGATCCGTAAACACACCAACACGATTCACGATGGGAGTTTGAAAATCGATATGCTGTTAAAATTACATACTCGTTTGGCACGCCTGCTGTACTGAAATACTCATTTGATGCAGGCTCACTTCAATCCCATAAAATGCATACGACTGCCAAGTTTCCAAAGCGTAAAGGTTCAACCATTGTAAGGCGTATTTGTTGTCTTGAAGCGAAGCAGCCTCAAGGCATCTGTATGACCGACGTAGTTTACTTTAGTAGTAGTTGAATGCATTGACCGCACGAAATATTCAACGTGGAATATGATCATTCATATGTTTCCAACAACTCCCACATGGCTTAATTAGCTCTATATTTCTCATTGCTCCTTTCGGGTAGAAGGACAATGCATAGAATTATGGGAAACAAATTAAATGTTCCATATTTAGATTCATGTTTCAATTTCGGTTGATTTTATGAAATTTGTATTCAATCTCTTAAAGCAAGGAAAAGAAGTACATGGATTGTTTAAGAAAATAGTGATAAATGAGGCAACATAATATTAAATGTAGCGATTTATAGACTTTCTGATGAATGTTTCGTTTAGTTTCTCATTTTTATCTCATTAATTTTGTATTATGATTTTACAAAAAAATTAGAAGGAATAATTTCAGAAACGTATAATTGTTGTATACCGAATACATTTAAACATTATTCTGGAATATGATAACATTGAGTAATTAAATCTAAAATAAGATATATTAATTTTTATATAAACGTTTTGAGAGTGTTATTAAGAATATACATATAACAGCTGAATCTTATTTTTCAATTTATTTACATTTAAGTCCAATGTGAATAATTTTAATTTCAGAAAAAAAATACATTGATTAAAGCTTCGAATATATTTCCCAAGCTTATACATTCTAACATTAAATAAGCAAATATTTGATATTTTGTTTGCATTTATTATAGGGTAATTTAATTCAATATTGAAAATGCCAGAAATTTATATTATGAAACTTGAATTCAAATAAGTAGAACATTTTTGTTTATATTAATCGTATACGAAATGTGCATTATAATAGGTAACTATAGCTCTTAACTATTTGAGATTTTTTTAATGAAGGTTACTCTATTTAATCAGTTGGAAATCAAATGAATTATTTTGTTATTATTTTATAAAAAAAAATACAATCAAATAATTATAACAAAATATCGAGCAATAAAGTTCCATTCAAAAGGTACTATGTATGTTTTATTTTTCACTTTAAATAAATCTAGTACATAAACAATATATTTAAATTTATGTGCAAATAATTATACCAGAAAGTATCTTTATACTTGTATTCTACTTCATATTTAATTAAAACCTAGATTATATTTGGGTAAAATAACATAGTAAATATTCTATATTTGCTATTATCTTCAGGATTTCAGATTTTGACGTTGTATAAGTAATTGATAAATTAGAGTTAGAATGATCTTTTGAACAAATTTAGTTTTTAATGTTTTTGGTAAGTAGTAAAATGTGTGTGTTTCAGGGTAAAAGTTTCAAAATATATAATTTAAATTGTGTAAAGAGAATGGGTTTCGTTAAAATGATCTGAATTTATTTAAATATTGGATCTGTCTCTAATGAAGTATTAGTAATTTATAATGCAATTTTGTTAGGACTCTGTTATTTCAGTTATCATGTTAATTTAGATTTTTAAATTTTCATCTTATAAAATAAAGAATGTATAATTTTGTAGAGCTTTAGAGGGGTAATTACAAAAAAAGCAATATTAAATTATTTAAGCACATGGACATTATATTTGTGATCTCTAGCAATATAATCATTCCTTAAAAATAAAAATTATTAAAAGCATGCACATTATTTATTTTTTTACAAGATAAAAATATGTGTGCGTATTCTTAATTGCTATAAATTTAAAGATAAACAAATTTTGTATCATAATAGTGGAAAGATATACACAATCTTTTTATTAAAAAAAATCATTTTTAAAATGATTTACTCATTGTGAATCGGAAGCTTAAAATTTTCTGTGTTTTAAGGAATTTATTTTTTTTAATTTTTCTGTGTTCCAAGGCATTACACACACATGCATATATATAGTATAAAATAAATAAATTAAGTAATTAAATATCTTACTGAACAAAGGTTGGTTTGGATATATATATAGACAAAATTCTCTACTAAAGAGAGATGAATAATCAACAAAACTGAAAAAAACTAGGAAACTGTCATGATATATACATATATATATATATATATATCTTTATGTATAAAAATCTTCTGTTCGTGTGTTTGTCACTAAACTCCTCCTAAACGGCTGGACCGATTTCGATGAAATTTTTTGTGTGGGTTCAAGTAAGTTCGAGAATGGTTTCGATTTACAATTCGGTCCGATATCGCAATTAGTTAAAAACATTCAAAAAGTACAACTCAACATTCGCCTGCATTGTTGTAACAACGCTATTGTTATAAACAAGTAATATGAAAAAGTTTTTAATCAATTCCTACTTAGATCAACCAAGAAAAAATTTATTTTAGCTACTTTTTATTAAATAGTTGCAATTAATATAACTATGTATATACATATGACAGAATCACAACATTAAGTGCTAATTAATTTTTATTAATTGTCATTAAAGTATCGTATTGTCATCGAAAACAATCGAGTATATAAAATTTCCTTTCAACTAAATGCTTTTAACACGTGAGAAAAAAACATTTTCAAATTTTGACATAAGTCGCCAAAAGGGTCGCTAAGTCGCCAAGGTGGCTGTATTTGTAATTTTTTTAAATAATTAGTTTTAATCAATTAATTTTTATGAATTATAATTAAATTATTGTGTTGTCATCCAAAATAATCATGTACATTACATTTCAGCTCAATTGAGCACTTTAAAATGTATTTTATTAACGATTGAAAAGTCCACCAAGATAAATAAATAAATAAACAAACAAATAAAATATGTATAGAGATCGTGATCTAATAGTAGGAATTGAAAAAGACGTAAGTTGGCTTCGAAAATTGATATTCAGCCAAACTGGCCAAACCCGGTCTTTTTTGTTACGGAAATGCAGACGATTCACGCTTTTTAGCGTTTTTAATTAATATCTTTTCAAATAATCTTTATATATGTAATTCTTCTGTGCGTGTGTATGTAACTGAACTCCTCCTAAACGGCTGGACCGATTTTGATGAAAGTTTTTGTCTGTTCCAGTGGACTCGAGAATGGTTTAGATTTATAATTCGGTATAGAAATGTTTATTTAATTAATTTTTTTTATTTATGAATTGTTGATCTTGGAATGTTTTACATTGGATCCGGCAGACTGCGCTACAATCGCAGTATAGAATATTCAAAAATCTTTTATTATATTTCAAGTTAATCCCGACAGTTGGTGCTGTGATCATTTCAGGAAAATATTTTGTCACTTCGTGTTATTATTTTGTTGAAATTAATCATGTGTTAATTAAATTATTACATGCAGATGTAATTAATGTTGGAAGAGTTTTGAAGTGTGCATAAAAAACTATACATTCTCCAAATTTAGTATGTAATTGAAGTGAGTATTTTACATGATTTTCTATTAAATTTACACGTGCGTTGACAACAATTATCCTAACCTATAAATCTATTAGTGTAGCTAATTGATTACACAGATAATTAAACTTTTTTTATTTAAAATTATTTCTTATCGGAAATAGGTTTTTGTGTGTGTTTCACTTCTAAGCCACCCAGAAGTATAAAAATTGGTACATAATTACATTGTAATATCTTTTTAATATATATTTTACACAAAACGGTCCAGATTGTTAAAGCTTATTCATAAAAATTTGGAATTTTTGAATTAAAGATGTGTGTACACAAGACAACGCCGTCGGGTCCTCTAGTGTATATATATATATATATATATATTTCGATCATGTACAGTTTCTTAGTTACCCTCAATATGTGAACTTAATTATATATAAAATTTATAAATACAAATATAAATAATTATTATCAAAAGTAAATGTTTAGTGAAGTGAGTTATAAGTGTGTTAATAAAAACCATAATATGATTTTTTTAATAATCAGAATATTGTTTAGTATTAATTTATGACTCTGGCATTCGCGTTTTATACATAGATTTATATTGACCTTGAAAGTCTCATTTTAATGGCAGCGTATTTAAAGTAATACAAATCAATGCTTATTTTGCTTACCTAAGCACAAGCAATATGGTCCACACCAGGTGTACCAAACTAGCCTCCCGCTGGGCGCATAAGCTTAAAAAAGCACATTTTTGCAGCAGGTCCAACATATCATCCCATAGTAACATGTAATAAAATAATAAACCGACGCGGAATAAAAACAAAATAAGTAGAATTCGGTAAACATTTTTTAATTATGCTTTTTTTTTGCTATTATTAAACAAAATGCATACATACATTTATTAAGAATATTTTATTATTTATTTTGAACATCAAAAACATTAGTCCTTGTTTTAATATGAACTATAACTTGCGGCCTGTAATATTATATGTTTTTGACATGCCTGACCTACACGAAATATAGTTTAGAATATTAAATGCCTAAAAATAAGTATACTTCGTAAAATAAATAGTTTTCATATTAATATTTTAAGAAAGGATTTTCAACAAATATAAAATGTCTATGTGTAATAAAGCCTGAATATTTCTGGAATCAACTATAAGCATTTATGTAAAAAATTCTACATTTTTAATTTAAAACCTGAATGAAGGGTTTTTATTTCTTTTTTGAGTGTAACTGAGCTGCAATGACTATTTCTCTGTTTATTAAAATTTCAAGAATTATTTTTAAAATCTATATCTTTGAATTGTATTGCTTAACTTTTTTTAGGCCAAAGTAATCTTAAAAGCATTACATATTTAGAAAAATAGGTCTAAACAAGATGTTTTTTATACTAATGTTCGAAAGTTTATAGTAATTTCACTCAGTAACTTACTTTAAATATTTACTTCAAATGTTTGTTTCTCATTTCCAGGAAAACAGTTTTCATATTTTATATACTTGTTTAAATAATTCATTAAGAAATATGATTATGAAAAAGTGAAGTACAAAGTAATAAAATTGCAAGAAACAGAAATGACTTGTTTTGAACAAAAAATTTTGAAAAATGCTTATTTTGAGTATACAAAACTGACAATGGACTGATTTAACAATAATTAAGAGCTCGTAAAACTTCTTTTCTTTTCTAAATTAAAATAAATGTACGTAAAATGTTTGTTCATTTCTTTAGATACAGAAAAAGAACCATTTTTATAAAATTACTCTACATTTAATTGTTTAATTCATGAGCTCTTCAAAATAAGCATATCGTGTAAAATTAAAACATTATATTAGATTGAACATTCTTGTCCCCTGTCATTAAGGTAAATATTATGTGTCGATAGATATATTATAATTTAAAGAAAATTTGCATTAATATTTTTCAAAGTTGATTACAATGAAAAGTATAATTGCGTAAATATGATGGGATTTTGAATAAACTTTAGATCTTTTTTCATCCTGTTAAAATAAGAAGTTCCTATGGCGCAATTATAATACCAAAAAGCTTAAAAATATTATTTTAATTTGAAGAAAAACTTGGGAATTAATTTTACATTGAATGACTTTTCTCTGTAAAATTCTGATGTTCCAATATTTGTAAGAATATATAAAATGAGTCAGTTAATTGGAAACATTTTCATTAAGTCAAAATATTCCACCATAAAAGTAAATGACTAAGAAGTCAATCGGGAATTCCAAAATATTTAGTATGCCATTTTTTTTCTATTCATAATCTCATTATTGAGTATTTTTCATTATTGAATAAGAAAATTATTTTAATAAAATTCATTGAAATGCAAAGCATTATCTTTTTCACGGTAAATTTTTGCCTTCTTGCCGTCGCGAGTAAAATAGTTGTTACATTGCAACTATTTTCATGCAAATTTATTTTAACTTTTTTCTAGTCTCATTATACGTCTTTTGTTCCACAGTTCTCTTTATTTGCTCTCTTATAAAGTTTTGAAGAAACCCACCTATGGCAAACATGATGGTTTATTTTTTCATAAACTCTTCAGGTGAGATATTTTAATTTAGAAAACACTCACTTTTAATGTGTGAATAGGGAAACACTCAGTTTGAGAGAACAATGATTGAGATAAAAGTTTTGCTAGTTTTGTCCCATTGTTATTGTTCCCTTTCTTTCAAGACTTATGAAAAACAATCTCATTTTAGAGACAAACTCAATTAAAGCAGGGAACTTGTAATGGTAATTTCATTTTAATTCATTTATACATTTCGTGTCGAGTTGTCTTAAGAGTATTAAAAATAGTTCGAGACATTTAATTTCACGCCTACTAATTTTCCTCAGTTAAATTTTGAATATTTTGCATGAAAATTATGAATAAATTGTTTCTGTAAACATTTTAAACTCCAAAAAACGTTTTATTTTGTAGTTTTAACCTTCACTTGTATAGTACGTAGATAACTATAATTAATTAGGACTAAATATAAATTTTTATATATGTAATAAATTTTGCGTAAAAATTACAAACTACATAAAGTGGGGTTTGATTGTTAAAATTAAAATATAATTGTGTGGCTACATAAAATGTATATATATATATATATATATATATATATATATATATATATATATATATATATATATATATTTGTTTGTATAAAAAAACAAAAAATATATAGTTTAGTTGAAAGTAAATGCTATTTAGATCAAGATACATGAGACATTTAAAGAGAATCAGGAGAAATAAGTTCATCTTTAATGTTTTCGAAAGCTATCACAGGCTTGCGGATGTTATGCAGAGATAAGAGGTATTTCTCAGAATAATAAGTAAACAAAAATAACAGATATACCTAAAATTCACAGGTATGATCGAACAGAATGTAATTAGATAAATATTTCAAATTAGAAAAAAAAATATTATTTATAAAAAATTCAATAAGTAACGTTTACAATTTAAAAAAAAAGAGAAATTAAAAATATACCTAAGACATACAAAAATAGAACTGAAAATGGAAATAAATTTCAAAAAATGAATTATGCATGTAAACTGGAAATTGAGGTCAAAAAATTAACTGGTTGTGATGTTAAAGTCTGAAACATAAAATATTCAAATATAACGTTTTATAAGAGAGAGAGAGAACAAAATTTTAAAAAAGTGAAAATGTAAATTATATGAAGAAAAGGGCATAAAAAGTAAAATTATTGTAAACTTTTACTTATATTATTTTTATTCAGAGAATGAGTGAGTTTAAAGTAAGAAATGTAATTATTCTCTAAAAATCCTTTATAATAAGTTTTGCAATTATTGAATTTTTCTGTATGTTTAAGAACTTTATCATTAGTTCTTTGAATATAATGCAGTAAAATATTTCTGTGAATTGAGGTGTGAATGCCGCCATGTCAAACAGAGGATTTAAAAAAACATTGAAACTGAAAAGCTTTTTTTATCATAACTGTTGCATTTTAAAGTATTTATATTAATATTTAAATGTAAATTCAAATAAATAACTTTTATCTCGAAGTTTTATTTATTGCTAAAAATAATGAAGAGAGAAAGTTTTTGTTACTTTAAAATTTCTCTACGTAGTCTTACAAATCTCTTAGCATTTCTTGACTTATCTGAAGAATTTTAGTTTAGAGCTGAGCAGTTTGCGTAGAAAACCACCATTAAACCTCTTGAATTACAACATAGGTGTTACCCCATCTGTCACCTTTTTTTTAATCTTTTTTTTTTTTTTTGAGTTTAGGAACAAGAAAACTTCAATTTTAGTGAGATATAGAAAAGTAGTTAAATTGTAAGACCACAACGCTTTGGTCCTCCTCCTCCATACCTCAAGATCAGTGAGCAAGTGCATTGTCGGCAAGAAGACAGACACTTTTTGTAATCATATCCTCACATATCTTTATTAGAACATCACAAATGTTCAACAGTGTGAAGTAATAGGTACTACTAATAGTTTGACATTCTCTAGGTAATCTGTTAAGATAACTCTTCAGCACTTATTTCATACCACTGTGATGTACCCCCCTTGGAAGTACATCCCTCGAAGTATCAGCGTGAACTAGAGGTGTAGGGTTAACGTAAGAACTAGAATCAAACATTATCTTAATATGACTTTATTAAGATATTCAACTTAAACTTTGAACAAATATATACATTAATAAATGAGAGAATTTACGATGACGTAATACGCAACACACAATATAATACATACCAATCTCAATAATTGAACCGCCTAATCTTCAAATATAATAATAATAAGTAATCAATCCTACCTTATATTATTCTGTAATAAACTTATCTTTATCTATAGTGGTAAGTAGCTTTACGTTTAACTTCTAAACGATCACCAATATGTTTATCCACAACACGTAGAACTTGAATCTTTGAATGTCGAACTTCAATAATCATCCAATACGACAACGCACATCAATTGTCAAACATTCCTTTACACTACCATTACATTGCCTTCATTGCCATCATTGCCCTCATTACCATCATTGCCATACGCTTACTCTAAGATCCTATATTTATACTATATTATTTGCATCTCTTCACTTCTCGTTTCTTGGATTTGGTTGGAAAAGAGTTGCCATTAATTCTGGCGCAAAGAACCCAAAGGACTTGTTAAAGAAAAGAAGCGTAAGTCGTCACACCACTCCCAGAAAAAAATAGAGATCATAATGCTACTTGCAGACTTCTGCACCCTAAAGGTTTCGGGGTTTGGTGATATGCATTGCTGAGCTTCCACATATTGCTTACCTCTTGGGTTTCTGTCTCATATTATTAATGCCAAGATTCATCCATAGTCACTAGGTGATAAACAAAGTATCCTTGTCTTCTACAAGATGAGACGCGTTTACTTTTGAAACATTTAAATAATTATGGAACCCTGCAGACTGACGTTTTTATGTGTACATTTCTAAGCAATGTCACTGCTGTGAATGGTTCCATTCATATTTTAATTATCCATTTTAATCCATGTTGCCTTTCATTCTAATAGCATAAAATACTCTTTTTTCTTTACTGTGACCTCATCGTCGGTGAGAAACTGTCTTCCACTTATTGAATCATTTCCGAGGGACATGCGATCAGTTTTAAAATTACATTTCCCCTCGAAGATGTCATATAACGAGGTATCATTTCTCCAAAAACATACATCATTTCATTATAAATCTGCTGGGCATCGTAGCATTTCAAATAAAGGAATTTAATCTTATTTCAAGTCTATATCTTTTCCATTCTGCGGGTTTGAACAATCTATGGATTTCTGAAACCAAGCAAATCAGCTAGGTTAACGGTGGTTTTTGAAACTTTACATAAATAATAATCAAATAATACTTAATTTAAATTTTATTCAGATATCTTTAATTCCTCACTAATAATTAAAATTTCACGATAACTTAACATACATTGAAGAATTTTGTGTAACTAAAAATTAGAGTGCATTTATTTAGAAAATAAATAAACATTCCTTAATGTTTTCTCAATTAAAAGAATTCTATTCAGGAATATTATGCTTAAATATACTTAACTGCACACACTTCAGACTGTATTTCTTATAATCACGTATAATATTTAACTGGGAGTGTATATATACGAATGAATTTCTTTATATATATGCATATTTATGTAAAAGTAGGAAAATTAAATTTTTAATAAATAAAATTTTCCTCATTTCTTGAAATTCTTCTCCATCTTTTATGTGCTTTAACATTCGACTTCTTTCATTTTGTTTAATCTATTCCTTAATATAAAAGGGTTTTTTGTAACACTCTTAGACCAAGTACTAATAAAACCTACACACATTATGAACAGAATTTAGAAGTATAGCCAATGTGTCTAAATTTACACATGGGAATATCAAAAGATGCGCAACTGACGACATTCATTTTCTTTAGAGTAACAAACTTTCCCTTTTCTGATAAAAGCTTTGAAAAGTTGCGGCGGTTTAAAAGTTTGTTTTCTTACAGTGGCATTTGCTAAGCCTCGTTTTTGAAGAATTGTATACACACGCTTAATTATGCTCTTTGAACCTTGTTGCATTTTGGTTCACCTCAGTACATTAATAAATTGCGTGTTCCTGCTTTTCTCATTCTTTGAAAAGCTTTCTTAATTGACTTAGTGGTAAGTAGAAGTCTTGTTCAACTAAACGAAAGTTCAAACACATTTCACTAATGGAATGGTTCACATTACGATTTAGATCAACAGCGTCTGTAACTTTTCTTCACATCTTGAATGGATTGTAGCTTACTCGTTTTAAAGTGGCAATAAATATTATATAAGGTGTTTCTTTTTAAAATCAGATCTATTTTATAGAGAATCCAAGAAATTAGATGTAGAAAAGAACTGCATGAAGCTGCGTATTTATATGCATAAATGATCGCTACCAACAAATAGTTATAGTGATCTCTCTTTAATGACTGTCTTAAATCTTCTAACGAATTTCCCTAGTTATTTGAAAGTTTTAACTTTGAAGGAAGTACACACTTAATTTGATGATTTAATTTCCTAATTTGCATTTTTTTATGTAAACTTTTCATTCGGAAAGATTTTAAGAGGAATAAATGTGCAATTAGAAAGTATAGAGTATTTGTACGTTATGTATAAATGAATATGAACTATTTTCTATTTTCTTTTCATCTATCTATTTTCTGGGCGACCATTCCTTTTTCTTAGCATTAAAGATGAACGTTAAATATAACTTATTCTAAAATGAAAAAACAATGTAGAACAAATTTAAAACACTGTTAATACATTTTTTTTCATTCTCAAAAATAATGTTTTTAAATAAAAATTCTAACTATATTTAAGTAAGAAATTTTAACACAGAATAAAGGTGTTTTTTTTAATTATTTGGAAGCTTCAAAATGTTAACCTATTTAAACTTTATCATTTGTAATCAAGCTCAATGTTTTATTTTCGAAATTTAAATGGTAAAAATATCCAAAGTGGAATCAAGTTGAACATTAGCTACCATTTGAATATTGAGATATGTAAAAGAAAGTTTTTTTTCCTTTTAAAAGTTTGAATGAGATCAAATAACGTAAAGAAATTAATAGGATTTTGTATTCTTTATTCTATAATCAAATATTTGCAACACTTTTAATTTAATTTTCCATTGTATATTCATTTTGAATTGAACGAAAGGTACTAAAAATGTATTTTGATGTCAAATACACACATATTAAATTGATGCATTTTCTTACTTATCTTCAACAATATTCCAAAATTAAGAAGACACTGTACCCTAAAAAGAACCAAATTAACGAATTTTTTTATTGTCTTATTTTAATTTTGTAACTTTTTGAAATATGTTTACAAAATTTTGTAGCTCTAGCTGCATTATTTTGCGAGTTATTTAATATTTTTTTAACAGTATGTATAAGCGAAATCGAAACTAAAACACGTGACGTCTACTTTTTATGCAGACTTTATCATCCCAGCCAAAACTATATCAGATTATTTACTTCTACGCGTGATTCTTAAGTTTAATACTTTAATTAGAAGAGCAATGAATTAATTCACTTGTTTTTATGTAAGAGAGAAACATTATTCAATTTTGCTTTACATTCTTCTTTCCTACTCTAAACTCATAAGTATAAAAAACTGGTCTTTTTCAAAGCCAATTACATAATTTATTACTGGATCCCTTTAAAATATTGATTTGAATATGTTTTGTGATATAAAACGTAAGCTTTAATTCAACATGCCAAGTGGAAAATGTACCATCTTGTTAATAAGCAAAAAGCCTTTTGATTCAAAAATAATGTGACTATTGTCAAAATATCATAAATTTTTATTGAATAAAATTATTTACATAAAAACTTCAATGTGACTTCCTGTAGCATAGTACACTTTACGTACGCGTTTCGGCCATGCTAAAAGAGCTTTATCGGACATTTTTGTCGGAATTTGTCTTTGATTGCTTTTTAAGAAATTGAAGGGTTCCTACTTTACATCTATTTAATTGTTTATTTTTAAGTATCCCAGTAAAAAAAAATATTCGCAAGAAGCACAGACAGAGGGGATGGTATGACTTGGAGCAGACAATATTGGTGAAAAAAAAATCAAACTTTCCTCGAAGGTAAAGGCGTTTATTTTCCTTAATCTTGTACTTCCAAAATTTTTCTATCATAACATGTGGCATAAATTTTAGCCTTTGATCCTACAAAAAGTAGTTTTTTGAAGCCTTGAAAGGACATTTCCATCTATACAAAATCACCTGGCGGCTAATTTGTATTTTGAAAAATAGATGCGTCTTTGCAACGCTTTTCGCATTACATATGTTGTATCTTCGTTTAACCAGTTGTAAATGACTGATGAAACAGTACTTCATTCGAATTTATCCGTGTTTTGTATCTGCCTTTGCGTAACCTTAAATACAAAGGCCAAAAGCATTTTATCTGTTTTTGCACGATATTAGCAGACATTTGTTGACACACAATTTTATTCATTTTTTATAGCCAATTTTCTTTACCTGACGACAAATTGTCGAAAATGATAACTTTAGTTCCTTTGGAAAAGCTCTTGAGGAAGAGAATTTTCAGAGCGATACGACTTTTCAGCTTCTTTTTCTTTTCATTAAGATTTTTCTTCCGGTCACACTTCTTTTACTGCAGCTTTTGATTGCCAGCCCAATTTTATTTCCTTTCGAAATTTGGATAGTAACACATTAGAAAAATGTATTTTCTGGTATTTAAATACTTTATTTATAACAGAATTTAAACAGCCATTCATCGAAAGCGTTAAAATTTTGTTCCTGGTTTGAGGATCTAATTTAGGTAACATAATTTAGTCCCCCTAACAAAAATGGTTAGATTAGTAATTTAAATGTTTCATTTTTAAAATAAATAAAATATAAAAATATGAATTGAAATAATCATAATAATATAAAAATTGAAATTCATCATAAATAGTAATATAATTTTAAAGTTGGTCACACTAATTTTAAATCAACTGATAAGAGACGGTGCGATGAACTCAACAGTGAAGAAACTGATGTTTTTAATAGAGATGAATCTCGTACTTCATATAAATTGTAATATAAATTCTGAGGACCACCATTATTTGATAATGGAAGTACAATTTTAAAAAGGACGTTTGAAAGACTTATTCTGTGAAGTTTGCAAATCCTATTATCTAAAAAGTGACGTTGGTGAAAAGTTTGGATTTATAGAAAAATATCTGTATTTTGTACTTCATGAGATTTAATTAAATCAAGTACTTTTACATCGAGGCGAATTTCTGAAAGTGAAGGTTTTGAAGGTTAATCATTTGGCACAAACAACCACATGATGTAATAATTTTTAAGGGTTGGGAAAGGCTATTCATCCATGGAAAAATTTTGTGTATTAATTATTGTGAATTTAGCCTCAAGAAGAACATTCGATATATATATATATACATATATGTAGGATTTTTCCTTTGAAACATTTGTAAAAAGGTTGAGTCATATCCTTTTCAGAGGACCATAAATCTCAATTTTATTTATTACTGCATTCCGAAGCAGCGCCATCTAGTGAGCTTTCGTAGCTCCGGCTTGAATAATTTTTCGGCAGAGGCCAACTAACTACTGCTTGATCAACACGTCGCGTCTTTACCGCATTTCCGCGCCCAACGCGGCACCGCCAGTCCTAACGTCCAATAATGAGAAAGGTTTATTTCCCCGTCTTCTAAAGGTATTACTCAACTTTTAATTAACTTAATTCCTGCATTTCTTTCTCTTTGTAAATATCCCCTTTTGTAAATATTTCCCTTTAACTCTTTAAATAAATTCTCTTTTACTTTGAAGTATTTGTGTTTAAATGACTTAGATTCAATTAATAATTCATCACTCACCCTTAAATACTTACCCCTAGACAAGCCACCTCGCCAATCTAAAATCCCGCCTTCTGAAGAGTCTGATTTTTATTCGAAGATTTATTCGGACTCCCACAGAAATAATTGGGGGATCGCCTGGGATTTGATTTCGAAAAAATCTTCTCTAAATAATAAGTTGATAACCTTCTAACTCTCTTCTTTAAAAAAAAAACATTTTTGGCTGCAAGCCTAATTTTAATTTAAAAACGGACTGAATCGAAAATGCGGATTGCCTCTCATAACATACTAACATTTAGGTGCATGAAACAAAACGACTCTCGAAGTCATCAACCACGTTATTTTCAGCCGTGTACAACAACTACAAGAGTTTCACAAGTCCAGTGAACACATCCAGGATCCTTTGAAGTTTGTTTTCAAGTAATTAATCACACGTCGTCAACTGTATCAGGTACTTTTTATATTGTTCTTCAAAAGGAAAAAATCTAAAAGAATACGTGGGTCACCGTTAATTTGATTATGAAAAAAATTGTTGTAGTCGATTTCGTGAAGAAATTTATATTTTTAAATATCATGTGTGTTTTCCTGAAATACTATTTTTCTATGTGTATAGAAATCGTATCAATTAAAATTTTCTACAAGTATATCTTTTAAAATATTAAGAAAGTCGTACATATTATTCAAGTTTTTATCTAATTTAATAAGGAATTGCATTTCATATGAAAAGTTTTCATTTCTTCAGTTACGTCATCGACCTTGAACTAAGAGATTAATGTTTATCCCATTCCTAAACATTTCTATTTGGAAGCAATCGTAATTTCGATGACTCATATAGTGTAACATTTCTCTTGAAGCTGTTTAGTAATTAATTATTTTTTATGAGTATTCGAGAAATATATTTTGAAAGAATATGCTATGTTTTTTAGAATTGATGTGAAAGATCATGTATAATCTTATTTTAATGGTGTATTCAATATATAAGTATTTTGAGTTCATTTTTGACAGAATTATTATGCTTTTATTTAAACATGTGTTTATCCTTAAAATTTGCTGATGAGATCCTAAAAAGATTTTATTTTTATTAGTGTAATAAAAAATATATATGAGATTTTTCTTAATTGAATAACTTCTAATTGTTTGCTTTTTTCAGCAAAGAACACACTTTAAATGATTAACTTTTTCATATCACAATAAATTTAATCACAGTTTCTAAACAAGATTTATATTAGTTTATTTTTTCTTTCAAATTCTTTTTGCATTTGTTATAACGAAATGAGATAACTGATATATCAAATGGTTTAAAAATATTAAAAAAAAAAGTTTTGTTTTTAGTTGAAATTAATGATTTGACTACTTTAAATTAAGCATTACGTATTTTAGCTCGCACAGTTGTCTTTATACGTTACTGGTTTAAAATATTTCTAAATGAATAGAATTTGAATATTTCAATGTATATTTAGTGTATTTTGATGCAATATCATTTTAACTTGAGAATTTTTGTAAATGCAAACGAAAATTGCCAATAGCAACATCATGGTTTTTGTTTGAACGCGTAACAATTTTATTTATTCCTTTGGTTACTATCTAAACTTAAATTTAAATTTTAAAATGGCGTATCTTGGCAAAGGTCGACGCGAAGATTTATTTGTCTTAGACACGGAATTAAATTTAAAATTCGATAAATCTATGACCATCGCCACACTTAAAGATCTAATTATTAGTAGTGAAGATTATGACGAAGAACTGGCCAAAAACATACATTCAACGATTGTTGAGGATCGCAAAGCCAGAGAAGAAATTTTACGCATTGAAGAGCAAAAAGAAAAATTACGCATTGAAGAGCAAAAAGAAAAATTACGCATTGAAGAGCAAAAAGAAAAATTACGCATTGAAGAGCAAAAAGAAAAATTACGCATTGAACGAGAAGAAAAATTACGCTTCGAACAATTGAGGTTAGATGAGCAAAAACGCAAAGATGAATTTGAGTTGGAAAAGTTAAGAATCCAAACACAATCCAAGTTAGGCGCTGATACATCCAAAGAAAGTGATACTAAATTTCTCGTCAAAGAAATTTCAAAGTGTATACATCGTTTTGATTTGAAAGAAGACATCAGTCTTTATATTGATCAAGAAAACTTGGTTTCTCATCTGTTAGGCTTGTTACCGACGGAAGTATCTCACATCATAGCGAGAGAGCCTGACGATAAAGCCAACTCTTACGAACACGTTGAAGATTTACTGCTGAAACGCCTTAAACTAACTCCAGAAAGGTTTCGACAACTATTTGTCACTCACCAAAAAGCACCTGAAAGAACATGGATTGATTTTTACCATGAGTTAAACACTTACTTCAACGGATGGATAGATGGATTGAAGATAGATACTTTCAACAAGTTATCAGATCTAATCATAACAGATCAACTCAAACGAAAAACTTTTTTTGAATTTAAAGAATATTATCTTGATGAATGGGCAAATATGAACTCCCCTGTTCAATTAGCAGAAAAACTAGAAGAATTCGAAGACTTTAAAAGGACTCTGAAACAAAAATCTAGCAGTCCATTTGTGAAGAAACAAGAATTCAGATTCACAGAAAAGAATCGCAGGTATGAAGCACCAGGAAAATTAGAGTATAACAAGAAAGATAAGAAGTTTCCAGCGTCAACGAATTACAACAAACATTACGAAGCCCCTGTTACCAAGTACGAATCTGTTCAAAGATATCAAGACAGCGCGCAGAAAGGGTATTACAACAAAAATTACGAGAAACACTCAAATCAGAATTCTTCCAAGCATATGGTCAGACGAACTATTCAAAATCGCAGAAATTCAAAGAACCTCCAAAAGAAACTTGCACACTCATCGTTAAGGAAGGTTTACGTACTAAAGAGATATTTTTTGGAAAGGTGAAAATCACGGCGCTCATAGACAGTGGTAGTACCGTAAGTTTGCTTCGAGAAAACACAAGCAGAAGAATAATGGATCCAACAAAATTATCGAAGAACAAGATGCTTCTCACAGGTATTGGTGAAGCACAAGTGACAACTATCGGTTCCTTTGAACATAAGTTCAAAATAGATGATTAAAATTACTCGTTAACTTGGCATGTTGTACCGACTGATAAATTAAAATTCGAAGCAGTTATTGGATCAGATCTTTTGGAACAAGCATCGATAAGTTTTACTAAAGAAGGAGTTAAATTCAACAAATATAAGAATCATGCACAACTTATGCAAATATCTGCTGAAAATCTTCAAGAAGAACTAGACCTACGTCATGTTGAAAATCGTCAAATCAAGAAGGAACTTGAAAAGTTAATTCAAGACTACACAAGCCAGAAAAAACAGCATCTACTGACGTCACAATGAAAATTATTTTAAAAGACGAAGAACCAGTCTGTCAACCTCCTCGTCGACTAGCTTTCACAGAAAGACAAGAAGTAAACAAACAGATAGAAGAATGGCTCAACGAAGGCATTATACGTCCGAGTTCTGCGGAATATGCAAGTCCAATCGTAATGGTAAAAAAAAAGATGGATCTTCGAGAATGTGCATTGATTACAGAAAATTGAATCAGAAGCTTGTGAAAGATAAATTTCCGTTACCTATCATCGAAGATGTTTTAGACACTTTGCAAGAAGCAAAGGTATATTCTGATAGATTTACGCAATGGTTTCTTTCACGTCGATGTTGACGAAGATTGCAGGAAGTATACATCCTTTATCGTCCCAGATGAACAATTTGAATTCAACAAAGTTCCTTTCGGACTAAGCACAAGTCCAGGAGTTTTCCAACGCTACGTATCAAGTATATTTAGAGATCTTACTCGGAAAGGAATTGTAATCGGTTATTTAGATGATCTCGTCATTCCAGCGAAAAACGAACAGGAAGGTCTCGAAAAACTTAAAATTATTTTTGAAGTCGCAAAGAAATACGGATTAGAAATTAAGTTCAAGAAGTGCCAATTCTTAAAAAAGAAAATTGAATTTCTAGGTCACATTGTAGAAAGCGGAACTATTAAACCATCTCCCACGAAGACACTAGCTGTCCGAAAATTTCCAGAACCAACAAAAATAAAACAAGTACAAAGTTTTCTTGGTTTAAATGGATATTTCCGCGAGTACATCAAGGATTATTCAAAGATAGCTAAACCACTTAGCGATTTAACAAGAAAAGAAAACCTCTTTGTTTTTTTTTTTTTTTTTTTTTCGGGATTCAACAAAAAGAAGCATTTGAAAAATTGAAGAAAATCATATCCGAAGGCCCAATCTTGCATCTTTACAAGTATGGAAGAAAAACAGAACTGCATACAGACGCCTGTAAACAAGGGTACGGCGCAATTTTGTTACAAGAAGCAGAAGATTGAAAGTTACATCCCGTTTACTACATGTCAAAAAGACAAATACAGCAGAAGAAAAGTATGAAAGCTACGAATTAGAGGTACTAGCAATTATCAACGCATTAAAGAAGTTTCGTGTTTATCTTTTAGGACAACACTTTAAAATAGTAACTGACTGTTCAGCATTTCAGAAGACTATGCAAAAAAGGAGCTAATTACTCGCATAGCCAGATGGGCGCTTCAATTAGAAGAATTCGATTATGAAATAGAGCACAGAGCTGGAAGTCGTATGAAGCACGTCGATGCTCTTAGCCGATATCCCGTAATGATGGTATGCAATGATACATTAACTTCAAAGCTTAAAAAAGCACAAGAGGAAGATGACAACATCCAAACATTGAAATCACTTCTAGAGAAGCAAGAATCAGAAGAATTTTTGAGCGAAATGGTATACTCTACAAGTACTTAAATGGTCGAGAATTAATTGTAACACCTAAAGCAATGCAAGCTGAACTAATTAAATTGATTCACGAAAATGGTCATTTCTCAGTAGGAAAAACAGAAGAAATTGTGAAACAGGAATTTTTTATCCCAAATTTATCCAACGTCGTTAAAAAAGTAATAGTTAATTGTGTTCCATGTATCTTAGCTAATAAGAAAACTGGCAAAAAGGAAGGGTTTTTGAATCCTCTTTCTAAGGAAAGCATTCCTTTAAGTACGTACCATGTTGACTTCATTGGTCCTTTACCCTCCACAAACAAAAGTTACCAACACATTTTCACCGTAGTAGACGCATTTACCAAATTTACTTGGCTATATCCCGTCAAAACTGTGTCTACTGAAAGTGCCCTCGAAAAACTAAAACAACAGCAGAAGACCTTTGGTAATCTCATCAGAATGATCTCTGATAGAGGTTCAGCGTTCACTTCAAAATTATTCAACGACTACTGTGATGAAGAAAACATTCAACATCTACAAATAGCAACAGGTGTTTCTCGAGGAAACGGACAAATTGAAAGAATTCATAGAACTTTGATTCCAGTTCTCACCAAACTATCATTAGATGACTCAACGAAATGGTACAAATACGTCGACAGATTACAGAGAATACTAAATAGTACTATAAGTCGCAGTACAAAATGGACACCATTCGAACTATTAGTGGGAATCAAAATGCGTAACAAGGAAGACATCCTAATCAAAGACTTACTTCTAGAAGAAATGGCGAAAGAATTACTAGAACAACGCGAATTTTTAAGAAACGATGCAAAAAAGAACATCGAAACCCTACAGTCTGAAAATAGAAAGACGTATAACAGAAGAAGAAAGAAAGCTTCGTTATACAAAGAAGGTGATTTAATAGCCATCCAAAGAACCCAATTTGGAGCTGGACTGAAACTAAGACCAAAGTTCTTAGGCCCTTACAAAGTAACAAAAGTTAATTCCAAGGATAGGTATGAAGTGGAAAAGTTTGGTCAGCACGATGGACCGAACTCAACCACCACCTCAGCTGATTTGATGAAACATTTTTATGCTTAATTGAATTTTTTTTTTATTTGTTATTATTTTTAATTTTTCTCATCCCTCTTGAGAAATTAATAGATGTTCTATGGTAACACTCGTTTCCATTAATCATTTTATATTCACTTGTAATATTTATTATATTTTCGTATTATTCATTATCTTTCTATTGATGCGAAGGATTTTTTTTATGGTTTAGTTAATTGTAGATCACAACATAGAATATTTTGTTTTTATATGCTTTATTTCAGGTCCGGAATTGTGAATATTAGGTATACATCTTTTCATCTGTAATATTTTATTTTATTATCTTTAAGAATCGTATTATTTGTCTTTATTGCGTCCACATTTCAATAATCATCAAATTTATAGTTGTAACTAAAAATAGTTTGTATTAAATGTACTTTAGCTCTCAACATTTTGTAAGAGCTGAGAGACCAGCTCTGTCAGGAGAGGGTGATTCTGTAGGATTTTTCCTTTGAAACATTTGTAAAAAGGTTGAGTCATATCCTTTTCAGAGGACCATAAATCTCAATTTTATTTATTACTGCATTCCGAAGCAGCGCCATCTAGTGCGCTTTCGTAGCTCCGGCTTGAATAATTTTTCGGCAGAGGCCAACTAACTACTGCTTGATCAACACGTCGCGTCTTTACCGCATTTCCGCGCCCAACGCGGCACCACCAGTCCTAACGTCCAATAATGAGAAAGGTTTATTTCCCCGTCTTCTAAAGGTATTACTCAACTTTTAATTAACTTAATTCCTGCATTTCTTTCTCTTTGTAAATATCCCCTTTTGTAAATATTTCCCTTTAACTCTTTAAATAAATTCTCTTTTACTTTGAAGTATTTGTGTTTAAATGACTTAGATTCAATTAATAATTCATCACTCACCCTTAAATACTTACCCCTAGACAAGCCACCTCGCCAATCTAAAATCCCGCCTTCTGAAGAGTCTGATTTTTATTCGAAGATTTATTCGGACTCCCACATATATATAATATTTGGTTATATCTAAAGAAAAATCTTGAATGATGTACGAAATCAGGTGAAAAGTGCTTATCAAAGTAATAGTGTTATTGTTAATATAGATGTTACTTTTGACAGAACTTGGCTGACTCTGAAATAATCATCTTAAATGAGTGTATGCTGTGTAATTGAATTTCTTACTGGATTTGTCATGGATTTTGAAATTATGTCCAAACTCTGAATTGAATATGAAAATGCAAAATCTTATTTGGGAGAAGCTTCAGTTAAATTTCAAGTGAAGCATGAAGGCCATATAGTATTTTAATGTTTTATTAATCACGTAGGATCATCGTTTGCCATAGAATAAGTGACTGCTGTTAAATTATGGCAAATATCTGAAAATAGCGTTTTCCGATAAATGCCACAATTGTCAGACGGTGATGAAAAAACATACCGTATTTATTTGATAATGAAGTTTATGATCTTGTGCTTAAAATTTAAAAACAAAATAGTGCATAAATCATATTAGGTAGCGCCTAGGAACAGGTTTATCAAAAGATGCTAAATAAAGCGAGAAAGAGGTGCTTCCTTGGGTGGGAAATCCTGGGGCAGTTTAATAAAAGAGGCAATTAAAAAACTACCACCTTACTGTCAAAATGCAATTCGCTCAAACAAAGGTGATGTGGAAGCAAAGAAAACAGCAATTTATGCAACATTGTTGCATAGTATATGAATGTGGACCAGAAATCTCAACATTTTAAATACCCAACTGGAGAAGAGACTTGGTGATTTTTGCTAGCTGCTCTTGCTCGTGGGAAATACGTGATCCTCAAATAAAGTATATGAAGAAACACTTGAAAGACGCTCATTTAGCCAAAATTATGCCATTCTGTCAATGAATGTTTTCAAACGAACGTCTTCAAAAATGCATAAGATGTGTGACGCAAAATGCAAATTACAGTCTTCACAGTATCATTTGGAGTAAATGTTCAAAAGAAACGTCAGTGATACAATAATGAGTAATTATTGCTGTTTGTGATACACTTTGTGAATTTAATTTTGGGTACAAAAAATCGATATAAAATTTGCAACTGGAAACAAATGAGCTGACTTCAATAAACAGTCACGAAAATTAGCTGTTTAGCGATATTACCGTAGACTTTACCAAAGGAAAAGATTGGTCGAAATGCAATTGCTCGTAAAAAATTGCGTTAGCAAAAAAGAAACAAGATGCCTTATTGGTTAAAAAAAACAAGAAATCACTTAGAAACATGATGATTTCTAAAGATATTTGCTTAAATATAAAATTAAAATAAACTATAATATAATGTAGCTTTATAAAAACAAATAAATTGTTAGTGTATTTGACACATATTGCAATATTTAAATGCCTTTAATTTTAACATATTTACTTAATAATATATAATAATTTAGAATATATTTCACTGTGATATAGATTACTTACTATGACCTAAATTGAAATACATCTCTGAAGGAATACTATGCTTTAGCTCATTTGTGTGCTTATTTTATTGACCTTCAACACTTTAAATGTTTTTTCTCGGCTTTATACTTTTCGTGATCAGCATTTTATATACACTCAGGAACATTGAAAATAGCGACCCAAGAAAGAAGCTAAGTACAATCGTGAAACTTTGCAAATAAGTACAGCGTAATGTGATATGCAAATGATCCAAGTTTTGTGCTAATACGCATGCTTATACACGCCGAGGTGGCGATACAATCAGGAAGAGGGTTATATATAAGCCAGCGCACATTCGAAGATTCATAAACGCGATGATTACCCGCCAATTGTAGGAAGATTTTGGTAAGCGAAAAATGCCAGGTAAACGTGCTAGAAGACATTTCTCACAGTTAAGCGAGTTTGAGAGAGTCCTGATCATCGGGATGAAAACTGCAGGCTGGTCGACGCACCGTGTTGCTGGCCAGGTGGATCGTTCGGAGTGTGTCGTTAGAAATTGTTGGGAGCAGTGGACACGAGAAGGTTCCCACGAGCGGAAAACCGGGTCTGGAGCGACTAAGAAGACCACGAGGAGAGAGGATCGAAGGATCGTGCGGCAAGCTCTTGTGGACCCCACAGTGACTCGTTGAACGATACGAGCAGACGTAGGCGTAGCAATTGTTCCACAAACAATTTCCAGACACCTTGCAGAAGCAAATCTTAAATCTAAGCGCCATTTCCGTGCACTCCCTTTAACACCAGAACATCGGCAACTGCGTCTATAGTGGTGCCAAGCCAGATCAATGTGGAATGTCACAGATTGGCAAAAGGTTGTGTTTAGTGATGAATCCCGGTTTGTTTTGGGGACAGATGATAGCCGTGTACGGGTGTTGAGGCGCACTGGTGAGCGGTATAATTCTCCCCACACTGCTCTACGTCACACTGCCCGCACAGCTGGTTTAATGGTCTGGGGGCCATAGCCTATCATAGCTGGTCCACTTTAATTGTGATGCGTGGAACCTTAACGGGCCAACGTTATGTTGATGATATTCTTCGACCCCATGTATGACCTTTCCTAAATGGTCTCCCAGGGGCAATTTTCTAGCAAGATAATGCTCGTCCGTATACAACAAGAGTTGCTCAAGATTTCCTACGTCATTTTCAGACTTTTCCATGGCCGGCCCGCTTCCCCGATTTGTCCCCTTTAGAGCACGTGTGTGATAAGCTAAAACGGCAGATGCCATCGTGTCACTCTGTACATGGTTTAGAGTTGGCTGTTCAAGATTTGTGGGCCCATCTGCTTCAGGACAACATAAGGTGTCAGGTGTCTAATCAACTCAATGCCGGACCGTGTGGTGGCATGTATTGCAGTTGGAGGTGGTCCAACGCGCTATTGAAGTTGCCCAGTATTTGTGTCGTTGCACACCCTGTATTCGTTTAATTGTCTTGTTTTTGAGATCAAGTGAATCTCTCATCTGTGTCATTACGTGTATTAAATTTCATTTCAATCCGATGCTTTCTTCTTGGGTCGCTATTTTCAATATTTCTGAGTGTATAAAATGCTGATATTTTTTTTTTCCTTTTTTTGTATTCAGTGTAAATCGTTGAGATTTGTTATAGTTATTTTGTGTAAAATGTAGGATGACTATGTGCATAGAATAAGGATTTATTTGAAGATCTAATTTTTAAAATATCCCCAAAGTTGGATATAGCTGTTGTTGTTTTTTTTTACTGTTTTTTATCACTTCATTCCATTTAATTTTAACTTATTCGCTTTTTTAATTTGTAATAATTCAAAATGAATTTTACTTTAAAAGTACTACGCAACAATTTTTTGTGATAATTTAAAATGAATTTTACTTTAAAAGTACTACGCAAGAATTTTAATAAATATAAACGAATTAAAACTATACTTTAGCTTTTATTAGCTTATATTTTTATGATTTTTTAAATTTTAAATTGCTTTTTCTTAAGTTTTTATTTTTCGTGATGATAATATGTTTAAAATTCTAAGGTTTTTTTACATTCACTATAAAATTTTGAAACTTTTTTTGGTTTTCTAATATAATATGTTTGATAATTCTATGCATGGAATAATGATTTAGATGAAGACTTATTATTTTTAGAAATCTATAAAGTTACATATAGTTGTTTTTTTAATGTTTTATATAATGTCTCAGAGAAACAAAATTCTAAAAGCAAAAGTATATTTCACAATACCAAACTCCACGCACATAATTGTGAGAAACACTTCCAGGAATATCAAGAAAAAAATGGTTTAAAAATATCCAGATTTGTAGAAGTAATAAGAATTTTTAATATGAAATAATTTCACAATTTTAAAACAACTGTGTTTTTTAGAATAGTATTTAGCTTCTGAAATGTTTATTTCAAATGGGTTCGAATACACTACATGTAAATTTATTCTTAAATATATCTGGGTAAAAAAATGTGCATAAGGTGCCATATCTCCTTAAATTATAACATTTATATCATAAATGTCCAACTGTTTGCTTATTTTATTCCATGTTAATTAAAATATCTCAGTAAATCTACGTTATGTTGTCCTACAAGTAATTTGAAAAACATGTTTCAAAGCTCATATTTCTTGCAAAATATATTCTTTTAATTAAATCCAATACTATGCTGGATTTTTTTTAAAAAAAATTCATAATTATAAAAAAATGGTTTTGTGTAATAGAAATAAATTGTAACAATGAGAAAAAAATATTATACAACCTCTGACAGTAAAGTTCGGTGAATGTAGTCAGAACAGCTCATCTCGCAACACTGGCGAAACGAAAAGCTGCTCATTTGTTGAGGCAGGTGTTGACCATCTGCCCCCACCGTTGTTCCGTGTAAGACTTGTTTTACAAAGTGTTTGTTTAGTGCGTTGGTTCTTAACTGAGAGCAGGAAAGTGAACGAACTAAAATCGATTGAAAGTTTTGTTTTAAACTTGGCAAGACACCGACAGAAATTTATTTGATACCGGTACGTGTTTATGAAGATCAAGCACTGTCCATGAAGTGTGTGTAAGAGTGGTCCACCTGTTTTCGAGAGGGCCAGGAAAGTGTTTCCGACAACCCCCGTAGCAGAAGACCAATGACCTCCATCAGTGACGAAAATATTGAAAAATCAGTAAATTAATCACGAAAGGTCATCGATTAACAGTGCGCATGTTAGTTGGACAATGAATGCTACAAGGTACATTGAAATTTTGAACTGTTTAATGAAGGGTGCAGGGTACGACCTCCCACAGTACGAACAACAAGGTTCGTGGTTTTTGTTCGTGACAATGCTCACCCTCACACAACCAATATCAATAAAAAGTTCCAGTCAAAAAAAGGGGTGGTACAAATTGAACGTCCACCATTCTCACCAGATCTCAATCCTCTAGACTTCTTCCTATTCACTGGACTCAAGCTCGTTTTGAAAAGAAAAATATTTGACGATATTTCTGACACCCAACGAAACGTGACGAGGTTTTTGAACTTCAACTCAAAGGAACATTTCTTGCAAAGTTTCCAGGACATGTACAGCAGATCTTAGCGATGTATAGTTATGAGAGATGACTATTTCGAAGGACAGTACGGTAATTTACGTTGTTACATGACTATTAACCGAACTTTATTGTCAGAGGTTGTAAAGCGCTAAAAAAAAGGTATATTTGTTATGAGAACATTTCATGAAAATTTTGCTTCTTAGTAAAACTAATTTTTCCATTTTAATAATGCTTGTTTTGCACGAACAATTAATTAACATTAAATAAAAACATATTACAAAGCATACATTAAAAGTGTTAGAAATTCCTGTACTGTATCATATAAACTAACGCCTAAATGTTATTCACAATCATATAGTAACAACGATTTTTTGTATTAAATAAATCAGTTTTAAATTTTATCAACCTCTTTCCAAACGTCAAATAAAATTGGTAAACAAAATCAAAGCAGCAACATCCTCAATATCCAGTGTGATTTTGCAAACAATAGTTAAGGCTTTGTTAAAAATACTTACTATATCTTCAAAATTATTACGTTAATAATCGAATTAAATTTTTTTAAAAAGTATTAAGTAAACGGTTATACTTATATATACTCTTGCTAACATACGATTATTTTAACCTTTTAATGAAAATAATTTTTTTGCATTATATTATATAGTAAAGATTTGCAGAATAAAACAGTAATTATTCTGTAAATATCGTTCTATATCAAAATATAAATTAATTCCTTTAGTAGTTAAAGTGTATTTGTACCTAAAGGAAATATATATATATGAATGTCTGCATTGTTAGTATAAGAAACTAAGCTATAACCAAAATGAAGAGTTTTAACGCATGTTATAAAATCTAAATTTATTTTCACTGAGAAATGGTTTTAATAGTAATATCTGAATAATATACAGAAAAATTAACTTCTCACATTTATGTGCATAGTTCATACATAAGATTTCATGTTTACCTATAGATTATGCACTGTATTTAGTTTACAAAGGAATTAAAATTAATTTTGAGAAGACGGATTTATACATTTACATTCATTTTTGCACTTTTAAAAGATATATATTCATTATATATTCGCGTAAGATGTTTTATCAAGCAGCTCTTTTATCTTTATAATTGATTTTTTCACTTTTTTTTTTGACTTTATATTAAAACCGTTGACTTTGAAATTCCATTTTATTATGAAAATTTGTCCCAAAAAATATTAAATATATTTAATTTCTTATTTTCTATTGTTATATTTCAGCTAAGTTGATCTTTTTAGGACAAATTCCTAATGGTAATGAAAGATGAATTTTAGTTTAAACTGGAATATAAACAAATTATATTTTCAAGTCCTACCTTGTATTTCATGCATTTATAGAGAAAAACTATTGCTAAACTATTGAAAAAAAACTCACACACAATATTTTAAAAAATATTTTATTAAATATTAACTCTAATTTTAAAAGAGCAAATTATTTCTAAATCTTAATAGATTAAAATTAAATAGATTAGTCTCTAGACACAAATTTAGTATCTTAATCCTCTCGATGCATAAGTTTCTCAACATTTAATAAATGATAAAAAAAATATGCAAACTGAAAAAAATGTAAAAATTAGATATATTTAAATTTGAAGAGTTTGAATTTGAAAAAAAAAATGGTAACCCGAATGAAATCTTCCGCATGATTTGGTGTTTGTTTCATAATTTTTTTATTTCAATCTACTTATTCTCTTTAAATATATTAGTTAAATGGAAGGTATCTTGGATAAGAAACATATATAATGAACTAAATATACTATTGGACAATAATAATGGAATAAAAGTTTTCGAATTGGCTTAACCAGATGTTTTTTAATCAAACTTTTTAATTTCACTTAATGGAATTTTTTAAATATGACATGAATCTATTCAAATGTAAAAAACCTAAATGCTTCCAAACCTTCCTTTTTAAATATGACTTAATAGATGTTTTAAATTAAGCGTGGTTTATTCGTGTTCATTTTTAACATTTGTGATTTACTCTTCTAACTAATGCATATTTCTTGCAAAATTTGTATTAAAAATAATTTGAAATTAAAAATGAAACATTTTTAAATAGATATTTAAGTAATTACTGATATAGCATACCTTATAAGTATGCACATCTTACATGAAAATTCAGTTGTGGTATATATATATTAAACAATCAGTTGTAAACAGGAAACATTAAATTTATACATATATATGTAAGAAATAATTTCGGTACTATATATAGACCGAATTTATCTACCATATAAAAAATACTTGCCATTGCACAATTGATGAGAAATCATTTTGTTAAATAACAATACATGTACAATCGAACCTGTTTTTTGTGGTCTTTTTGTGCTATTTCTTATGTGCGATGTTTTTTTATGCGGTGTATGAATTTCAATGGCTTTGGCACCACTGTTATGTTTTCTATCTATTTATTAGTAGCGTAATGGGGAATGTTAGGATCCCCCACTACTCTGAAAGTCAGGTTTCGCCTTTAATATTTTATAAATTGGGTAAACACGTGTTTAGCATTAGTCAAGCCTTGGGCATCTAGAGTCCTACCCCCACTTGTGATGCAAGGGGTGTATGTTACGCCACTGAAATGTAGACACTTCAAAGCGCTCTGTTCATTTGTTATAAACAGTCTTCTGGCAATGCGCATTCAGTTGCTTTCTCTCAACGCTCCAGCAACCCGCACTTGATTGAAGACGAAACTTCCAATGACAGTGGCATTATCAATAGTTTAATAAATTATGAAAACAGACAGGAAGCCAGATTCTTCGAGAGTGGATAAAAATATGCAGGAATCCAGCTTTCCAACAAATTGAAAAAGCATTTTCTTAAAATAGATACCAATTAAGAAGGAGTATAAAATTCCAAAAAGGGCTTCAATCATGCATTCATTTTTTGTGCGGTCCCTATCCACCGCATAAAAAAAGTTTTCTGCAATATTTCCACGAATTAGTTTGTTATATGTAAGAATTTATAAAAATTTTGAATTTTTTTTATGCGGTGCCTATCTACCGCAAAAAAACCCCAACAGGTTCAAATGTATTTAGTCAAGTTAGAAAAGCATTCAAAGCATAAACAATAACAGCACACAACAGATAGAGATGCGGAGAATGATAGCAACACGCAAAAGTATTCTTTTTACCTCTCAAGATCCCAACCCTTAATAGTTAGTTTTGTTTAACTGGAAATTATTAGAATCATATGATTTTTTTAGGATAAACACTTTTCTGATTTTTCCAAATACGAGGGTAATACGAGATCACCTGATTTTTTTTAAAAAACGCTAACTCTTCAATTTGGAGAAGATATAGTTCTGTTATTCACCGTTAGGTGGGTAATATAAAAAATAATTATCATGGGAAACTTTGAAGGGATCAATATAATTATGAATTAAAATTTCATATGAGAGAAAATTCAAGTGAATTATTATATTTAAATATATACATAGATCAATAGATGTTTGTGTTGTTAGTGCTATATTCTTCCACTTTTGAAATAGTTATAATCAGGAGTATAGCTACCACCGTATCAATGATACGGGGCTCCGAAGCTACAAGGGCCCCAACATGTGTAAAGTACAGTACCACTAACAAGGCTTTCTTTTCTATAAAAGGAATTCCGAATGAGTTTTGATATGGGGCCCACTCAGAACTAGCTACGCCAATGGTTATAATATTTGTTTTGTTACTTAAAAAGTACAGCCTTTACTCAGCTTCATTCCTTTAGACCCCTCTTATAGTTAATTCCAAAATACTTTAATGTTTCTAAATAAAACATGTATACATAATAAAAATTTTGCCTCAGTAATGATATTTTACTTAAAGAATTTCTTTTAAAAAAGAAGAATTTAATTAAAAGCCTTATTAAGACCCCCTTATAAAGAAATTACATATATTTCGAAATTTATAATTTAGTTACTCTTATTTTTTTTAACCTTATCAATATCAATTTCATTTTTATTGAGTAAGGAAGAAATCCGAATTCATTCTTGCAAATGAAAAAAAAATCGTGTTAACGTATGCATTTATAGCACTGGTGGAAGAATAAGAAGGCAATTATTGGAAATAAATAAGAAACTTCAGTGAAGACGGTTATTAAATTGCTAGCAGTATGTTATATAAATAAATATTTCTGCCCATATGAAAAGCGAAATCTTCGCCTCTTAAATCCCTATAACATATAATCAGATATTTTCTCTTTCAAAGGTATTTTCTCTCTCTAAAATAATTACTTTCATTCCGTCTCTTTCACCATCCAATGCCTAATTTTCCAGCGAAAGACAAAATATAAAAAAATGAAGTTTTTTATTAACCTCAACAAATTCCTTTTCGTCGGAACACGTAGCGCCAGGCCAAGAATAGCAGCCGGCGCACCCGTAAATGAGAGAGAGAACGGTTTAATGCCACTGCACAAACCAAACCCAAAGTACGGGATCAATATTCATCCGCCTAATACCGTATTAGATTACCGGATGTTACCGGAGATGCCGTCGAACGCAAACATTAATGAACGCCCGTTACCTATGCTCAGCCCCTTCAGTGGGATACTCCAGAGTAGGTATAAGATTACCGTAAAATTGAATCTCCCGCAATTAGTGGAACATTTGGGGCTATGAGGTTCCGGGACTAAGGTTTATGACTGGTGCTTTAAATAGCAACTATTGATTTTGAAAAAAAAAATCGCCCGCCGAATCTGAGTTACGATCTGTCGAACCATTTGTTGTATATCTAAAATTTCAGACGGGGCTTTTTTGCTGCTTAAGTGTCTCTGGGATGAAGAATAAAGTATTAACCATTGTATAAAACAATATTTCAATAACTGCTCTAAAAACGCCTAGTTTATTTTATTGTTCATTGTAATATATTAATCATCACTTTATCAATAAATTTGATATTGGTATTAGACTTTTTTTTCTCAATAAAAATAAAAATCATGTGAAATTAAGAGTTTTTCTTTAAAAATTGACTTTTCAAACCATTTTACGTACAAGAAATTAACTATAGCTCAAAATAAATTATTTATCATTTATTTTCCGAGCTTTTTGAGGTATCAGAATTATTTCTAGAAAGTTACATTTTTTCCCTTTGGAATTTATTGCTCCTTTAAACTAATGTTAAATGAAAATAACGATGTGCATGCACAATGGTAATGATACATTATTTATATTCACATTGGTCTAATAGCTCAAAAACGGGAGTATTGTGGTCTATAAGCCCAGCAACCTCCTTGGTAGTCGAATTTCGCAAAATCCGTGCTTAGTGAATTTCTTCTCAACCAAAGATTCCCGCCTGCCAATTTGCATATCTGCAGTTCAATAAAGTTCCAAACGGATTTTTTTTTATATACGATGCGCATCCAAAAAGTAAGTTTCCGTATTTAAAAAAAATAGCTCACACTCTTTCAGGAACATATTTATTGGCAACAAGTACAACAATGTTTCAGCTATTTTTCAACATAGCCACCACCAGAAGTGAGACATTTGTTGAATCGTGGGATCAACTTTTGAATCACTCTGTGGTAGAACTATGCTACCTGTGAATGGAACGAGCGTGTGACAGACATCTGCAGCTCTTCGTCATTGCCAAAACGCTCACTAGAAGACAGGAATTTTTTGAGGTGTAAGAAAACGTGAAAATAGCTGGGAGCAAGATCAGAGCTGTAGGGGGCTGATTAAACAACTTCCAGCCTAATTCCGTCAAAACAGCTGCTGTGCGTCGAGCCGTCTTCATCATTGACACTTTAACGATCCTCTGAAAACTGCCCACAACAGCGACGCACCATCTGCTTACTTATGATGTTCAGCCCATAGGCCTGACAAAGCTGACGATGAATTTCAATTGGCGCAATGTTTTATGCATTCAAGAACTTTATCACCGACCGAACCTCGCAGGCGGCGGGAGAAGGAATATAAGAGTTTCAATTCTGGTCCACTGCTACCACCCTACTGGAACAAGGTGGGATCTGTTCGGCTGGCATGTGATTGACACGTCATAGATCTGTTACGCATGCGCAATTGACACAGCTAATTACGTTCCCCTTTAAAGGGGAAAACATCGGGAAACTTACTTTCTGGATGCGCCTCGTATTACACCCCCGAGCCCACTCTCACTCTTGACCTTGCGAGTTGAAAAATAAACATGTCTGCAAAATTTGAGATCAGTAAAATGTCTAATAGTTCCAAAAACCGAAATGTCTGTCTATAAAACCCCGTAACTCCTTTGTTTGTCAACTGTCGCAAAACGCCTACTTCGTGGAGGTCTCACAAAATAATAATTTTTATCAATCAATTTTTTATCCATTTGGCATATAAATTCCTTAGAGATAGTTTGGGTTCGGATATGTTTTAGAATGTTTGTTTTGTTGAATTGATTTTAATTTTAAACTATGATTTTTCAAATTTTTTAAATTGTTTTGTATGCACTTCCTTGTAAATAATTATAACGCTTTCTCCAAAATAAAATTATGCTCGTTATCAATTAATGTATGCGTTTTGAACTGGTTATTAATTTTGTTTTCAAATTTGTGTTAAATTACTTGCTTTATATGGATTGTTGATGAAAAGTCAACATCAAAATTAGATGCTATTTATAGAAATATTTTCTTTCTTTTTTGGTTAAAAAATTAATTTATATATTAATTGTATCATGTGTCGGTTATGTGTCGGTTAATTATTTTTCATTGAGAACTTTCTAGTATGTTATTCTACTTTATAAGAGTTCTATAACAAATAGGGCACAAAAATAATTTTCCCTTTATGCTTTTCCTATTCACATCCATTTTAAAATTTACATAAACCATTAAGTTTTTCGAAAAATTGAAATAATTTCATTCTATATTAAATAGAAATTTTTGGTTTTCTTAAAAACATAAGCATCGACAAAATATAGCATTTGCATCTATTACTTTTAAAGATATATTCTCCTGAAAAGTTATCACACATTTTTGACACTTTTATGATGAATTTTATGTAAAATGCACTGTAAATAAACTTATAAATATATTTTTTTAGAAAATGAGAGTCAATATTAATACTACAATAAACCTCTTTCTTTCAAAAAATTAATTAAATTTGTTCTACAAAGTTGTGACTGGTTCTATCCGAAAATCTTCAACTAATCCTCTTGGGGAAACCATTCTTCAACTCTGTGATTTGAGTTCATAAACCGCTATCCATAGAGACGACATGATTTTATTCTAATATAAATACTACTTAAACCCTGGCATTGGGTGTATTAGGTTAATATTGGGACCTTGAAATGTTATTAGTGGAAAGTGATTTTTAAAAAGGAAGTCAAGCGTATTGAAAGTAGTATTCAAACTTAGTATTTACTCAGAACAGTTGATAGAATATAGGAGTTTATTTGTGCCAAACTGTTGCAGTTTAAGGAGTAGTCAAATGACTTGCAAGTGGCTCAAGGGATAAGTCATTTTAAATAATTCTATAAGTTAGATTAAAAGTTTAGACTAATATTGCCCCCAAAGTTGTTAAGTAAGCTCTTAATTACTCATTAAGTGTTAGATCCAAAATAAAAATAATTAATTTTAAAACTATGTCTGCTTCTTCCCCGTACCCTCTTACATCTGCACAAACTCCAAGTTGAGACAAAGTTTCTTCTTTAAGATATTCATGAGTACCTCGGGCGAAATATATCTAATTTATAGATTTATACTATGTACCCCACTTTATTTTGATACATTTTGTGCAATCGTGATCATTTCTTTGTAATAAGAAGTCATGTTTTACCTTATACTGAATTTGACAGAGAAAACAATTGATAACGGCTGTACCATACTCATTATCTGTACATTTGCATGAAGTTTATTACTAATGAAATCTTTACATTAATATTACTCAGAAATTTTGTGCATTTAATTTTTAACCTTCCCCATGGATTTTAAACCATTGTGGAAATCCAATATACTTTTAAAAAGTGCTTATTTATTTGTGAAAACAATTATTTTTATCATTTATTTTACGATCTTATATTGATTATTTTATTAAATTTCTCTTTGTCAAAAAGGGTCGATCATTCAAAGCTTTTTAAACTCTATAACTTCCCCCAGTGGTGAAGTCTTTATTATAAAAGGGAATCAATATATTTATATTTATTATTTATGTTCACCAAAAAAAGATGAACTAAATTTAATAAGCAAACAAAAAGGTATTTTGTTCATAAATAAAAAAAAAACATTTTAAGCTCCATTTTATGCAATGCTGTTTATTTTTTCTTCGCTTGGAACTGAAAGCAGTAACGAAATTATCTAGCTTTGGTGAACGAGAGCGTGCGGCGGTGAGAAATTCTTTTTCACTCTGAGAATGCGAAGAAAGAAAAAGTACAAAAAAAATCATATCGAAAATTGAAAAATAAAAATTTTTACCAAATTCAACAGAACTGCTCTCGCCCGGGGTTGAATGAATGCAGGAACACGGTGTTCTGAATATTTTATTGAGACTACGGGAAGCGTTTGTGTTTTTGTTATTTACTTCTGGCAAATTGTAACGTTAAATTAAATGGTGGATATGACACTATGAATAATGTACGTGAATGAATATTTTAGTCCTTAAAAGTGTTTTCCTTCTTTACCGTGTAAGGCCTTTCTAAGTCGCTTAAAGAAGGAAAAAAGGCAGTGAGTGTATGCTTAACGTTTGTTTAATTTAAAAGATTAAAGTGTCCTAGTCGACTTTGATAAAAAAAAATGGCCGACTAAATATTAGATAGCTTAAACTTACTTTAATTGCTTACTCATGAGAAGAGCAATAGAGATTTAAGACTGAATAAAAAAATCCATCTGAATCATTGAATATAAGGCATATTTATAAAAAATATTTGAATAAATATAAAGCGAAGCAATAAACTATAATGTAACCAATATACTTTTAATCACCCATACTTTTTATTTTTAACGATATAAATCTTGTAATAGAAAATTAGATATAAAATATGTTTTCAGCTAATGGCACAGTGAAATATTAAGGGAAAAGTTGTTGCCATTAATTAATTTTAAATCTAGATTTCTCGATATTTTCTATCCTAATATGTGTCTAAATACGCACGAATCTTTAGTGTGCATAGAAATACACTGGTGGACAAAAAATAAATGTTTTTAGAAATTTCACGAATTATTATCTTACTGAAAATTGGTAAACGTAATAAAAAGAAGATGCTTTTCTTCATTATTCAATTGTATTCGTTATATTTTATTTCAATAAAATTAAGGAAATTGATAGAATAGATGCTTCCAAACTTTTTGTAACTATGTAGTGTTAATGTTGTCGTGTTCTTGAAGGTTTAGGATAAGTTTTGAAACTTGAGCAAATAAAAGCACAAATACGTTTGGATGATTGATTTTGGCTAACTTTAAATGGAAGGGTTTAATGTGTACGAAAAAATTGTTCCAGATTGTAAAACCAGAAAGAGCTCCAGGAGATTAGAACAACAACCAGAAGACCAACTGCAGGATGTTTAAGATTAACTACGAGCCAAGATGATCACTATTTGGTTTCACTGTAAGGTGCAATAAGGGGAGGACAGGTACTCAACTCACAGATGAAATCTCCAATTGGTATCTCAATCTCAGGGTATATTAATTACCGAAGACTCATTGAAACATAATTCTATAGCAGGAGACCAATAGATACACCAAACTCTTTGAAATTCACAAGGTATTCCGTCTGACGTGATGCATATTTTATCATCAGTGGGCCTATGTTCGCATCACTGGTGAATCGAGATTCAGTCTGAAATCTGATTCTCGACGTGCTTACATATAAGATAGCCAGACACCCAATACCATGAACCACTATGAAATAGAAGGTTTATGGTTTGGCCCGGCGTGATGTGTACACAGCTGTGCACCTTTCATGGATGTATTTTGATGTCTCTAAGTTATAGAAAGATGAAAGGTTTTTCTACGGGTAATTGACTCCTAATTCATATGTAGGACTGATAATGCTCGGCTTACACATGGTTCAGCTGATCAACTAGTCCCTTAAGAAAAGAAATTCAGAAAATCACCAGAACTGAATCTTATACAGCATGTTTGGCATGTTCTTGATACAACAATTACAGCTCTCTAGCTCTGTGCCAGAAACTCTCAAAATCATGAAGCGCCTTAGGGGAGAAATGGGATATATTGTCCTCGGGTCGTATAAACAGCTTTGTTAACAGTATTACAATTCGTTCTGAGAGCTGCATTACAGTCAGGATGGTCATACCCCATATTAAACACACTAAAAGTGGGATTTTGCTACGTCATCTTCGGTCTATCAATCTTTCACGAGCGTAAATCAGAATCATGAGCGAGTAACATTATTTTTTGTCATCTCAACTTCACAACTTCTCAATTTTAAGCACCTCAGCCTATTAGTATTTTCCTACCAAAATTCATCTGAATTGGTAAAGTAGCTTTCAAAATATTAACAAAAATGTGTGTTCCGCAACTTTTACAGATGAACATATTAAGAAACTTTATTTTACTTTTCTTTTTCTTCCATAAAAGGTTGCTTAATTGTGTCAAAATATACAATAAAGGCTGACAAAAGCCAATTATAGTAAATAGCATCTGCAAATAGGTAACATTTCAATGATGGTTCGATGTAAGTAATTATTAAAATTACGAATTCCATGATAGGCATTATTTGAAATTAATATACTACATATATTTTTTTAATAATAAACAGATCATATAGATTTACAAGTATAAAATAATAATAATAATAAACATGTAATAGTAAGTGAAATTTGAGGTATATTTGTTTTTAGGTACGTAAATAAAACATTTTATTGAGAAAAAGGAATGATAATATAGCAACATAAATCTATTATATAAATGTAATACAGCAGAGTTATAAGAAAAGAAATTTCAATATACAAGTTGAGATCGTTAAAAAGATTATATTCTTTATTACTCACATTAAAATAAATAATACGATTAAAAAGAGAAACCAATAAAAATATAAATCAAAATGATTACTTAATTGCATTAAGAACAATTTATCTAGAGACGCTCACATGTCTATTTCATCATGACGAAATCAATAATCATCAGCTGTGAAAAGTTATTTACATAATTAAGAGTAAAAAAATCAGAAATAAAGAAATGAGAAAGTTAAGATTAATTATAAGATAATAAAATAAACCATTTAAGCAAGTACAGATACCATTATCAATAAACAGAAATGATAATGATCCAGTTAACATTATGCAGTTTCTAGTACAATAAATTAAAAAACAAACAAACATGTAACATTCTTTTGATTAAGTATTGCTAAAAAATTATAAATTTCTGAGAAACAGTTCTGAGGTGTATGCCGTACTGCTACTATTAAATCAAATTTTAAACAATGTTTACAAATTTATATTAATATTGTTAGGAGGAAGTGATGATATAAGAAAGATAGTTACATTTTTTCATGAATTTTAATAACTATAGAATTTTTCCATCTAAGCCAGTTAGGCCTTTTTTCCTAATTCCTTCAATCATTGTTCATTTAAAATTTGTGTTCAAATCCAGGATATTACAATTTTACCAGATATAAAATAATTTTAAAATTAAATTTTACTTTATAAATTTATATACTACTCTCAATAACTATATGTTTTATTATTCATCCACAGTATGAAATTTTAGACTAATTTTTGGTAAATTTTAACATAGTCATTCGATATAACTTTTGTTAGTATAGTAAAAAAAAAAACTCTAATTAATTTATAATATTATGGATTATGCATTACACTTTTAGGCAATAATAATGTATATCTGGAAGTTTCATAAGACATTTATTTGAGCACTTTTCCATTAAAAATAATTTTTTCTTTTTTTTTTTAAGTTCTGAATATATTTTTTTCAAATATTTCAACCTTCGAATTATTTTTTAAAAAAAATTTAACTTCTTTAAAAATATTTTTACATATCATAAAATAAAGAATTTAGGTTGATTTAATCAGTATCAAAAAAATTAAAACTTTATTAAAAATGAACACAGAAAATTGGCAGAATCCTTCTAGAGAAAAGTTTTGAAATTGCATTGATAAAAATGACCCAAATATGTTTTTGAAAAGTTCTATGATAACTTCATAACAGATGACTTAAATTTGATTTGGCATGTCGCCACAAAAATTCCTCGATATTCTTAATAAATTTTAAATTTAAAAAATTACAAATTTTTTATATACGTATATGATGCAGATATATCAAATGATACTAATCATTTTAAAGATAAGTGAGATTGGCAAGTAACTGTAGCAGGTAATTTTATTAATAATTTTAGGAAACTTGAAACATACCAAATGATTAAGTCATTTGATGTAATTCATAATTAATTATTAACACACACACACACACATTGGGTAATTAAATTACAGCTAAGACAGGGTTAATTGTACCAAATAAATTTATGAAGTTTTTCTCGTAATAAGTCGTTTTTAATAAAAAAACTGAATTTTGTGGATGTGGATAAATATATCATATATATATATATATATATATATATATATATATATATATATATATATATATTCCAAGATATTTACCTAATAAAAAGAAAACCGACCTGGAAATATATGTACATATAAATTAAATGGAAATATATGAATTGAGTAATAATTATAATATATGTTAAAAATATAATATATGTGCTAATTGACTTTAAATAGTAAATGTAAGTTATAAGAGTTACAAGCAAAAATGCGGATACATTTTTTTCTTCTATACTTCATTTACTAACTAAATGACTGAAACACTAAGTGAGCGAATTTTCAATAAATAGCTGCAATAACCTTCAGCCCAATAAATCTTTGAGCTCCCTGAGTGAAAACTCACTATTAAACTAAAGGGGCAATTTCGCAAAACTGTGGGCAAGTGCGCATAAATCAAATCGCCTACATAGCTTTCCTCTAAGCAATCCTTACTGATTGAATCCGACCATCGTATTACCTATATCCACTGCGGCGTACACCGGAAGCAAGTGGGTGGTGTGAGTGTTACTGAAGTTAGTCTGGCAGTATACTCAACTCCGTCTCTACCCCCTTTCACCTTCTATTCCACCCCTTCATAATTTGCTTTCGCGGTGATTGTGAAACTATTTCTCTGATCTAACCTGTCTCTCTAATTGCAAAGTCGGTCTCTGCCTTTCATCTGACCGGACCATCCGGCATAGTCCTAGTTAGGCGCCAGTCACGTACGTTCCAACTGTACCTGTGCTCGGGACATGCGACTTAGCGTCTTATTAGAAATGTGCTGAAACGGCATTTCTAACGTTAAAGCCACCGCTAAGAACGTTGCCTTTAAAAGCCTTGAAGCTAGGTAAGTGGCACTTTCGTCGGAGCAGGGAAGAGCCTAGGTATTGGTAACAATTAGGAATGGTAGAATATTACGTTATCATAGAAAGGAATGCCTTGAACTTTAGGGAAATGATGAATATATACTTGTTTACAAATAGTGTTGACATTTTTAATTTTAGCTTATAGGGTTTTCTAAGATCATTTTAAAAATACTGAAAACCATAAAAAGGGGAATTTAATGTACTTCATTTTCTGTTCCTGTTTAAATACGCTAATGGATTATGGAATTCAACAACTTGTGCCGTCATTGATATATTTATTTATATATATATATATATATATATATATATATATATATATATATATATATATATATATATATATATATATATATATATATATATATATATATATATATATATATATTTATATATATATATTTATATATATATATTTATATATATATATTTATATATATATATATTTATATATATATATATTTATATATATATATATTTATATATATATATATATGTATATATATATATATATATATATATATATATATATATATATATATATATATATATATATATATATATATATATATATATATATATATATATATATATATATATATATGGGAAACACAGATTCTTTTAAAAAACAAAAATATTAAAATAATAGAATCAATCTCTCAATCTGAAATACATATTTCCATTTCAAAATCTCAAGGCAAACATAAAAAAAAGTTTTCAAATAAGATAACAGATTTAAAAATTAACCAAGTGTAACCTCGAAATTAAGATCCATAAGTTATTTTAAAATATAGTTTGATGATACCAACCTTTTCCCTATTACAAAATATCCAAGTTCATAAGAAAACTCAAATTTAAAAACTCTCAAAACTTTAAAAGTTAAAATTTCAAAAACTAAAATGTTAGTTTCTGTGCTTTGAAAAAATTTTATGACACAAATAATATTAGAAATCTCAATAACTCAGTGTATAACATAGCTTAACTACAAAATATCAACAAAAGTGTATCCATTATTAAAACAGAAATATGTAAAACATTGAATCCTCCAAAACTAAAAGCTAAAATTTCAAAAAACCTCGTAAATTTCTTTGTGGTACTTAAAAAATATCAAATCACATGTATTATAAAATACTTAAATAACTGAGTATGCAATATACCGCAAATACCACAAATCATCAGGAACTCATCGAAGATCTTAAAATTGAAAATGACACATAGCGTCACGTTCAGTACTCAAGACATTTATAAACTCCACGTGCATCGAAAAGCTGTAAATCACTAAGGATTCCTCATATCAAATATCAACTACCTCATATTTTATACAAACCCTAGTGACTTAGTTTTATAGTACAATTTGATTAGTCATGAAAAATGTTAAAACGTATATATATTGGTTTGTATGTATTCCAATGATCTATTTGTGAAATAAACATTATTTTCAAATGCTAGACCATTAGAAAAAACTGATTTTGTGTGAATCCAATGTTGCATGGAGTCCAAAAAATAAAAAAAATTCTAAATATCATATTAATAAATATGATCCATAAATCCACGATGTTAATATGTTTAAAATAATGTATAGAAATTTCTCCATCTATATAGATTTCAAAATATTTTGAAGAAATTTTACGGTATATATATTTTTTTTTAAAAAAGGGGGTAAGAGATAATCACTTAATATACAATTAAAGATAAATTTCCTAAGGTTGTTGAATTGTATGCATAATCAAACTGTTATTTATCATATACTCGTACATATATACTACTCCAAATTTGAGTTAAATAAATATCAACAATGCAAGATGTTATAGAATATATGAATGTAAGAGGCACATGGTAACGTTTAGCGAGTTGCCTATATATATGATATATATATATATATATATATATCACGTGAGGATATATATATATATCTTTACGTGTTTTTCGAGTATTATTTTAGCTGAAAACGTAGTCGAAATAACTACATATTTTACTGATCACATTTATTTATTGACGATGATAAGATATACTCGTATTTTCAAAACTGCACTCATTACACGGAAACAATAGCACAAAAAACAGCAATGAATAAATCCCAAAAGCACTGGCTAGGAAAAACAAAAACGTTCTCCTCAATCCAACGTTCTCAGTTATTTAAATTATAGAAACTTTTAGAACTTTCTAAAATCCCATTATTCTAATATTTACATGCTAATTGTTCAGATGCGGTGAGATGTGCAACATTGCTTCAGCTGACCACAAAAATTTGATTACGTGATACGTTTTTGACAATTAAGGTTACAGTTAAAATTGTATTTTCATTATATAGTGAATAATTATTTATCGAGTGATAATTTGGAGTATTTGGATCAAATATTAATTGGAAAGAGGCTTTCTCAAGATGAAAAATAATTGGATAGTGCAGTGATATAAATATTATACTCTAGATTTTAAATTCATATTTCCCAAACTAGATCTTAAGAGTTATAACTTCTACAATAATTTACGTATTTTATTGAAATACTTACGAAAATGTTTTTGACACTTTATACATGAAGAGGAGTTTACGTTATCCGTGGTTTTTGTTGTTGTTGGTTTTTTTCAAAATATTTTGGACGAAGTTCATAAATATTTTTAAAATCTTCGGGCGTGTAAAAATGTCAAAATACATTTTATCTGAAATTTACTGATTAAATTTTCATATAAGAAGACTTAAATATGAATTATACATTATATTGTTGTATATTGTGCAAAAAAAAAAAAAAAGAAGAAATAAGTAAAATTTAAAAAAATTTTAGACAAAAGTATTTTTATCTTCCTAGAATATAAATATAAACTTTTATGTAAACAACAAGGTACATTATGTAAGGAACAAGGTATATAAATAAGAGGTGTACATATCTTAAGTATATAAGGTGTAAAAATTACAGCCAATAAAAGAAGATTTTAATATTTAGAAAATATAATTAATCTGAAATATCGTATTACATTTAATTTCTTGTCACAAAAGATATAAATGAAATATTAGATAAATTTAAACGTTTTTCGTGATGCAGAACACGATAAATGTCAGAAAATGTCAGAAAAGTATGAATGCGTATTCTTTCAATTCCATAAAATCACCAAAAATCCTTTAAAAAGTCTTTAGTTGCTTTGGTCACCTTAAATTCTATCTGAAATTTTAGATGCTAATTCTAGGAAAATGATATATTTTATCTCAAAATGGGAAGCATTCTTTAATATATATATATATATATATATATATATATATATATATATATATATATATATATATATATATATATATATATAACTACATCATTTTTTATACATTTAAAACTTCTAAAACTTTATTCAATATTGGACATAACAAGAGCTTGTTTATTTTGAACTTACGAAGTTTCTAGAAGGTTGTTCTGCATATGAAAAAAGTAAAAGGTATTTGTTTCTTTAAGTTTTGAGCATTCATTTACTTGATTTTATTTTACCGTTAAATTTTCAACATACTAATCAATTTTTATTTGTTGGTTATTTTTTAACTATTAGACATATTTTAACCTTTAGAAAATATAATTACTATAATTTTTTTTTCAGAATGAAATTATTAGAATAAAATGTGTTGAAAAATTTTAGAACTGAACACACTATTTACTCACCCCATCTATTCATGTGAAAGTGCTGCTGAGTTGAAGCAAAAGCTTTTCTTCTTCCCATTTCAAATCTTCCAAAACTTTTATGAAAAACTGCCACTGAAAGTAAACAAATTTCTTAAATAATATAATTATGCGTCGATTTCGCTATCTTTTACATAGAATAATTAAGTTACTTCTTTAAAGCCATTTCATTTTAAGTTTCAAAATCAATTTGTATTATAATTAGTTTAAAATTTTCCATTCTACTTTTTGACATATTTATATAAAAAAACAACTCCATCAAAAATTTGAAGTATCTTACGTTTATATGCGAATACAAGCTTTTGTAAAATTCCTTAAAAAATGCTAAGAGTGTTCGTAATTTAAATGATTAGACAAAAAAGATTTTAAAATGTGATAATATTTGCATTTTGTAAGAATAATGCGTAATTGAATAATTTTCTGTTTACATCATTGGTGTACGATTATTTTTACAAACATTTTCCTAAACTTCCTTTCTTTTCATAGATTATAGATTTATTTTGACTTTTACAACATGTTTCGATTAAAATAAGGGAATTTTTTATGTGAGGTAAATACTATTTTTGGACAATTTTAATAAAATTTTAAACACTATCAATCATTTCGCTTGATTACTTTTGTAATAAAATTTATGTAAACCTTATTTTGGGTATTTTTTTTATTTTTATTTTTAATGGCAGATTATTAACAGTTATTACAGAGCTCATCAATCTACCTAGTACATCACCGAAAGCAGGTATGTCTTTTTACTGCGGCGCCATATTGATGAATACCAATCACCGCAGGTAATTTCGACGCCCAGTTTCCTCCCTAGAGTGAAGCATCTGAGCTCTGACTATGCGGACCTATACTAGGATTTAATTTTGCCTTGATCCCCCCTAGGGATCTTTTACATGCCATACGATATGGTCGCTTTCAGTTTTCTGCATCATGAAAATCCATCAACTTAGGCTGGGGTCAAACTCGCAACCTTGGGTACAGAAGGCCAGCGACAAACCAACCACGCCACCCAGCCAACTTCTGTAAAAAAGTATTATTTTAAGGTATCCGACTACGTTCAGAACCGTGATTTTAAAAAAGGGCATAAATGGATAATTTTCATGATATTTAGTGCCACTCATATTACAATACATGCATAAAATTGTTTTCTGGACATTTTGACAAAAAATTTTTTATTTAAACACAATATTTTGGGAAAAAATTAACTTAGAATAAACTTTTTTCCAAAGGTTCTCCTTTTGTGAAAAATGGTTCTATTACAATAATATTTTGTTTGTATATAGCTCTGACCTCTCTACAGAGGTTCAACTAGAATTATTGAAAAATTCGCATTATTTTCAGAGTTACCACCAATTGAAATAATTATTCGCGTTTTTGTCTTAAAATTGCTGTCCTCTGTTGTCGTAAAATATGAATAAACCCACTTCTAAGTTGTGTATTTCAAAAATTTTAGTTGAGCCTCTGAACAAAGGCTGGAGCTATATACAGGCAAAATATTATTCTAATAGAAGCATTTTTCCCAAAAGGAGAACATTTGGAAAAAAAGTTTATTCTAAGTTAATTTTTTGCCAAAATATTGTATTTAAATAATTTGTTTTGTCAAAATGTCCTTAAAACAATTTTATACATGTATTCTAATCTGAGAGACACTAAATATCATGAAAATTATCCATTTATGTGCTTTTTTAGAATCACGGTTATGAACGTAGTCGGACACCTTAAATTTGTTTATACTTATGTTCCGATTGCATCATTTCTTTTAGATCTCCGTAGAATCTCCTTAGATGCCTTGATGAAGGGCTTACAAATAAAATTTATTCTTTAACAAGTCATGAACCATATTTTTTTCCTTCTTCGTAATGTAAAGATAATTTAAGAACTTTAAAAACAATTGTTATATTTAACGTAAACATGATTAGTAAAGTATATGATATATTTTAATTTGTGTGTGTTTTGAGTTAAAAATCTTCTTCGAGAAACACTTAAATTTTAAACTTTTTAATTTATAAACAGTGTGACTCAATTAGAAATCTGCTTATGTATATCATATGGAAGAATTAAAATGATATCAGAATATGAAAAAATGTAAAACTATCCGAAAAGTAAGATTTCTTAAAACATTTGTATTTAAATATATTGAAAAACAGAGATGAGTTAAGAAATATTTTTAAAAGAAAAATATTTTTTCAGAAAATAGTTCACTGCTGTGATATTATTTCTAAATTGATCTTTTGTAAAATCATCGACAAATACAAATATTTTTTATTCCGTTTCTTAGAAAAGTAAAATGCTAGAAAATAGTAAAAATCCATTTCAAAGTAATACGTTTACTTTCTCTATAAAACGCTTTCTTTTTTTCAACGCTAAAATAACCGGCAATCAGTTTACAACATTTTGAGGTGCATATTTCCAAGCATTTATTTCAAACTAGCTGGTATACTTGTTCTTCGGACAGGTGAACTGAAAAATTAAACAATACAGATTAAAGTATAAAGAACTTTTTAATGATTTAATTTTACGCGAATTTCAAATTAAACAATAAAAGCTTTTTGAATATCTCAGCTAAACAAAAAAAAAAACACCTTCATTAATTTTTAAGTATGTAGATCTAATAGCTGATAAAAAAGGATTTTTTTTTATTTATAACTCCCTGTAACACTCCTGAGGGTCGATTTTTGAAAATACCTCCCTAAGCTGATCTCTGCTCAGCAAAAGTAACACATTGCTAAATGTTGTGTGTAATGAACACTTAAATTAGTGTAAATAAGTTATATCTGAAAGTGCAATACATTAATATTACTTTCTTTGGTGTGTTATTTTATGTTAAAATTCTAATATTCGCAAGCAACGCCGTTTCTTAAATTACAATGGCGATTCAAAGAAAAACATAGTGAAATGTTAACGATAGATTCAAGTTGGCAAATGTCTGGCTACTTTCATGGCTCGAGTTTTATTAGAGCTTTGTAAGACCCGCCGTGTAGGGTGCGATGCACGTTAATACTTTATTCACCGCATTATGATTTAATGCAGTTTTTTTCATACAATATTTTTTGGATCACTACATTGAAAGTTCAGGGATATACATAAACAAAATACTCCACTCACTATGGGAAATTTAATCCGTTAGAGCTAATAAATTAATTAAAGATATTCCACTGTAAAATGAATTATATACACCGTTCACTCAAAATAAATATTCAAATCGTTTTCTAAGGTCTTCATTAACATAGAAAAATATAAGACACTCAAATTTTGACATAAACTATTTTTTCGGGACAAAAATAATAATCTTTGCATTCCGCTGAAAACGCAATATCTGCTACAAAACTATTTCGAAGAATATCCCTGCTAAGTATTGGTAGAATATAACTTCTAAGTTGGTGTGGTGTGGTAGTTAGGAGAAGGGATGCCAGCTCAGATGTCGTCCACGTCACTTGGTTATGTTTCAAAATTACGTGGTCCGTTGCCAAAAGCCCTCGTGTAGCTGAACAGTGCGACGTTAATATTCCCTCACTCATTCCAAAAAATACAGTACAGTAGTTATAATTATTTTTATACTTAAAAATGCAATATCCGCCTATTAAATTAAAATTATAGCGTTATAATTAACTACTAACCAGAAACAAATTTTGAAAATTTGCCCAAATGATGTAGTGTGAAAGAGAAAGTTTATTTACTTTAAGTACCAGAACCGATAAAAGCATTTATTTTGAAAAAAGACCGATTTCTTACTACCAAAAATGTGCATAATAAAATCATATAAACAAAACATTCAAATAAAGAGAGATTTATAACAACCTCTCCCTTCAAAACTTAGTTTTATTCTGAAATAAAAAAAAGTTAGGGATTATGCTGATCACTGGAATTAATTAGAAGCGAGCGCCTTGTGTAGCCAAAACAAAAAGGGTTTCGTCATAAACAAAAGATAGGTATATGCTGTCGCGTGGGCTTTTTTGCAGCGCATGCCAGAATTGCTTGCAACAGGCAGAATTTGTTCCTACTTACTTGACAAATATCGTTTTATTTTGGACACTTCACACAATATCTTTATAAATTATAGCATATGCCATAAACTATAGCGTATGTTTTATTCTGAGGTATAATCTATATTACTGTAAAGTTTCATTAAAATCCATTCAGTTTTTTAGTGAAAAACGGCCAAACATCCTCACAAACTTTCGCATTTATAATATATATCTAGATATATAGATATGTTTATATTTAACGATGAAATTGTCAAAAATAGAAACTGAGTAAAATTTACTTACTGACTTCAAAATACTCGTTATTCCGAGAGAAATGTTTCGAAGTAATATTTCTTATAATAATATTTAAATATTTAAGATGTTTCATGAGTTAGTTACGAGAACAAAGTTTTATTTTAATGATAGTATAATCTGTGATTGCATGCTTGAATTCGGAAATCACAAAGAAATTTCTTCGTTCAATACAAGATACCTTAGGGAAAAGTACCTACTATACGTGTTATTTCAACTTTACTAAATGTTATTAGTCGCGTAATTTCTGCCTTGACATTTTTATGTAATTTGTTATTAATTAACATAACTGCATTAAACTGCAAAACTGAACCTTCACCAATAACTTTTGTACTACTTTGAAGTATGAATTTAATCTAGAATCAATAAAAATACAAATGCAAAGGTATAATAATGTGCAACTTTATTAATTATAGCTTTAATTTATTTCATTAAGTAAAAATTTATGTTAATTCAAGAGACAATTTGACAAAAAAATCAATCAATTCACCATACGTTAAAATGTATTGCCTAAATGGTTATATAAGGTCATTAAAGTTTCAGATAACTCATTTCGAATAATCCCTGTTTCGCTTTGTATATTACACTATATATTATGCAGATTTACTGTTACTAAATGAATTTACCTAGAGTTGGATTATGTGTGAAGTTTAGTTTGTGTTTCGAAGATAATGCCAAGCTCTTTACATACTACTCAAATTAAAAATGTAAGAATTAATAGCTGTTTCAAAGTATAATGTAAATATATACTACATCTAAGTATATAGAAATGCAAAAAGGAAGTCAAAGGAATCTTAAAAAAATTGAAATGTGCTTAGAAATAAAAAGTTTGAGGAATTAGAATTTTTTTTTATTAAAATTGCAAATAGTCATTTGTTAAAATATCTTAATTTATTTTAATTCTAGGAATGAGTAATTATGCCAGTATTATACCAATACGTAATATTATGTTGATTATCCTGATAAAATATTATCCCCCCCCCGATAACATAAAAACAATTAAGACGAATTTTTATAAAAAATTGCACATAATTCTAAAGAAAAGTTGCTTAAATATATAACATGAAGCCAAACACAGCTATATATATTTGAGTCTGCATGCGTGTATATATGCGTCAAATAATTCATTTCAATGCATTAAATACGACATTAACGAAAAAATCAAATAATAATAAGATATCAAGCACATATCGTTCAAAATTTAGATTTGGGACAATGACAGTGTTAAAACAATTTTATATCACACCAAACCTTCCATTAAATTGGTACTAACTATTCTTCGACCAACAGATTTTTTCAAACGACAATTACAAATAAAAAAACATGTATAAATGTCTAAAATTTTTTTAAAGGTATTAAATAATTAGTGAAAAGAACAACTTAAACCTGGAAGCGGTCGCTCGGTGCACAGAGTCACCTCATGATCATAAATTCTTTAATATTGGAAAAAAAACTGTTTGCTTGTTACCAATGTCCTTGTCATTGTATCCTTCTATATGACGGTCTTCATGGAACTAAAATGTATATTTGTCACATATCTCCCACTTTTTTGAAAGCGCCAAACGTGTTCATACAATCTTCAGGTGTTTGAGGTGATCCAGTTCACCGCGTGACCACTTTTGTTCCAAAACATGAAGAGGTAACAATTTTCCCCTTTGAACGATTTATTTTCTTAGATTGCTATGTTGCACGACTCATTATGGTTTATAAATGTAAATGAACAGAATATAAAGAAAGAGAGAGAGAGAGAGAGATTGGCATCTCTGCGATCCCTATTGGTGAAAAGTTGAAACTTATTAAGTAAGGGAGAAATAATGGATATTAATCATTATAGTGCGTAAATAAATTTGAGAAAAGTGATGCCCATGAAGCTTTTGAGTTGAAAAAGTAAAGAAAAATAGGAAGCCGCAAGTGTACCACATGACACTGCACCCTATCAAAACAACACAAGGGGAAAAAGTTCAGCATGCTATTTGTCGAGCATAAAATGGCAATAAAACTACAGTAACTTGAACAAAATATGAAAGTTTTGCCTGAAAATATCAGTCCTGTAATGTTAACAAAAAGTGTCTGTGGTCTGTGTCTTTTATTAAAGCCACGCACTTTTGAACATTTTAATTCTGCTTGATTGGATTTCTTCTCAAATTATCAAAGAAAAAAGTAAAAGTCTTAAAAAGTGGGTAAATATACTTTCTCTTAATTAAATTATTCACTGGAATCTCCACGATATTTTAGGGTGTACAGTAAAAATAATTAATTGAAAAAGATTGGGGTGACTCATTAACCCCACGCGGACAGTGACATTAATATCGAGAACACGTCTTTTATCAGGTTAACATACCAAATGCTCTATGATTATAGTCATGGGGAAAGTTCGGGCTTTTGTAGTAATAAGCTTTTTTTATATATAAGCTTTCATAATGAAAATTTACTCTTTTGATCTTAAACACATATTAAAGAGCAATAAAATAAATAAAAAAGAGTTGAATTATACATCCAAAAATTAAATTATAATTCGATTTGAATCTGAAATATAAATTTATTCAAAATGTTTCATTACAGGTATTTATGCGAGTATTATTCGTGAAAGGTGTAAGTGGCTGAATTACTTTCAAAATTTGTAAATATATTGATTTCATATATCACACAATTTGTCATGTAGATACATAAAATTAATAAGTAAATGGGGTATGAGACATGGGAGGTTCAGGGGTTCCCAAGAGATGTAAAAATTCATAACCAATTACGTTAAAATCCGGCGCATTACGCGCAATTTAACATAAAAAATAAGACCGAAATTTACGGGTGCGTGTTATACACCTGGTACAAAAATTATAGCTTTGAAAATAAAAAAAGAGAGAAAAATTAAGAAATTAGACCTTTCATACAACGAAATACTGTTTATTTTAAAGAATTGACATACCTAATGAACTTCAAAAATTGTAAACATGAAAGTATACTTTTTGTTCAAAAGTAAGGGGGACTATATTATACTATCTCGAATAAAGGACTTCAAATTGTAAGAGCAGAGCATACATACATTTTAGTTTACTTTGTAAAAGAGGTATTATATACGCAGTGATCGGCGAACATACCTAAAAATTTTTAAAAAAAAGATGTAGCTTGAAAATATAGGTGCACGTTATATGGAGGTGCTTGTTATGCACCGGATTTTACGGTAATGAAAATAAAACTAATCCAGTGCATCAATGAGCAACTATAGTTAGTGTCATATGTTTTTTTTATTTGATGCAAGCTAGGTAGTGTAGTTCGTTTAGCGATGACCTTGTGCAAAATAGTTTGTGGGTTTAGCCCTGGCAAAGTCGGTGAATTTTCATGATACAAAAAATTCACAACGTTTATGTCGTATAGTTATGCGGCACATTAAAGATCCCTAGAGTGCCTGTTTGGCTTGAGTGCTCTTGGAAGAATTTAATTTCTATTACAGTTTTGCATCGTTAGAGCTCAATTACTTTTCTCTGGGGAGGAAACTGAGAGTTAAAATTACTTGTAGCGTGGGTATTCCGCCTATGTGGTGCCGCAATTAAAAATGATACCATCACCCGGGGAATTCACTAGGTCTGCAATGGAAAAACACAAATCCTCAACCCAATAGAAATATTAAATAAGTAAATAATAATTTATATAAACAGTAAGACGAGCGGGTTATGGCTATTTATACATATATAAGCTATCTTAATTTTAATGATATTGGACAATTATTTTATGCAAAATGTAATAAAACCTCAAAATAAGAATAATTTACTCTATTCCATTATTCCAAATTATTAAATACCTTCAAACTGAAAAAGAACCATTATGGAAATTGATGTCCACCTACCTTGTGCCACACTAAAAACAGATACCAGCTCCCTGGGAATGAACTAGGTCTGGAATGGTAATTACCAATCCGCAGCCAAATTAGAAAGTTAAAAAATGTATTTGATTAGAAAAAAAGTGTATCGAAATGCAAGAGATGCAATATACATTTGAAATATATTTCCTTCACAGTTACATCACATATTAATGATAATGGTCACAAATTCGTTACTGGCAAGTCTTGAGTACGAGTCTTGGTGGCACTGAAGACACGTCTTGTAAAACTGCTGATGCACTATAAATTCCTCGGAGTTGGAAGTTTACTAGCATAGGTATTATCCTCATAACTTGACCGAGGTTCAAAATTCCAAGGTCTGAGGCCAAGAGCTCTCATGTTGCCTTAGAATTCAATATTATCCAAAAATCAATTACTCACTAATTGTGTCAGTAAATCTACTGTGGTTTTGTAAGTAAGAATTATCCACTTAATCAAGTTATGTACAGTTATAACAAAGATGTTCAAAAACAAATAATTAATACAAGTTCACAAAATTTGATCGGGTATATGAGTATATTTTCTTCACAATACGCAAACAATGTCATACTATTTTTAAATTGTTCTTCCTTGTGTATAGTTAGGATACCATTGTGATGTAAATGATTGAAAAGTTTACATCTGTATATTGATATATATGCAAAATATCATTCAACCAAACTCACACAGGTAGTGTATCAAATGAATAATACAAATCTTAAATCCATCTATCTTATTATGTATATTGCGAAACAACCTTTTACTCATTATTTGCACTTTTAACTCGTAGAAAGCTGCTCCGAATTATAATGTTTTCTCGTTTTAGATTTAAACATTCTGCATAAAACGCAATATTAGGTTTAAAATAGTCATTTTTAAGTTATTAAATTATCTCAATACAAAGTTATAAATGTTGTTGTATTCATACGAGTACGTTCATAAAATGTAAAAAGGAGTTAAACTGAGGTAATTCACAATAACAACGTGGCCATGGTAGCTCAGTAGTCAAGGTATCGGATCATGGCTAGCGTGTCATGAGTTCGAGCCCAGTTCCACTGAAGACCCGTTAAATCTATCGAGAGCTCAAACGCCCTCCTGTTGTTGGGGTGTTGTAGTAAGGAGAGGGGGTACCAGATCAAGTATCGCCCTCGTCACTTGGCCATTGTTCAAAATTACGTGGTCCGTCGCCAAAACTCCTTGTGTAGCTAAACAGTGCGACGTTAATATTCACTCACTCACTCTTAGTTGATGTGTGGAACAAAGTTATATACAATCCAATAAACTTCATAACGTACACCTCTAGAGCAAGGGTTCCCAAACGTTTTCGTCTCATAGATCCCTTGCCCTGTTTTTCGGTTTGGGGTAGACCCCTACTTACCTAATAATGAATTTATGCAAATTTATCAACTTAAATGTCTTTTTGACAGCTGTTATACAGAGATCTAGACTTACTTTAAAAAATTTAAATTTATAACTGTAATTGAAGTATAGTGTTTAAAACCCGAGACACACGTATTAATTAATTAAATTAAAGTTTCTTTAATGCATAAAACAACTGTTACGTAAAGTAACTGAGCAACAAACAAATGCTTTTAATAAGGATGAATCTGGTGTTTCTAAAATTGCTGTGTGTGTTTGATATCTGTTTCTAAATTTTACTTGAAGATCTTCTTAGTGCCTATTCCGACCATTTCCTTTTGTAATATGACATTTGTTTTTCTTTGAATGTGACCATACTAATTCATTGCCTACTGTGGTGTTCTCTCAGTCAAAGCACATTCTCAAACACAGCTTCAAAATCTGAATATAGGGCATTTAAATGTTGAAAGGAAGTTTAAACGTCCTTTTTCCTGCAGATTGTGTGCGACAAAATGAGAAACTAGGAAAATTAGAGACGTCCATTGTTATACTCCTTAACTTAATTCTGACAAGAAACACCGAAATGATTTTGTCCTTAACTGCAAATGAACTTCATTAACTTAAGTAAATAAAAGGTTAAATGGGTAAATTTGGTTTCCACTTGATTAAAATTTATTTTAATATTAAATCATGGTCTGGATTAATGAAAGTCATTGTCGTAGACCGCCATTTACATCTAAAAGACCCCCAAAATATTGTTTCGCTGACGTGGACCCCTTGCATGTTGTCATAGACCCCTGGGGTCTATATAGACCACTTTGGGAATCACTGCTGTAGAGAGTAGATTTGCAGTGCATCATTGGGATTACCTTCTTGCAAACTGAAGCTTAGTCATGATATGGAGCTTTCTCGTAGAACTTTCTCCAAGCCTAATCGTCACCCTTGAATGGCAAGTAACTGTGAGAGGCTATATCGATATCTTAGCTAAACAGATCTAGCCATCTTTTTAAGCATTGCTCTCCTTCAAAATACACGTTTTCCAGGACTATGACGCTTAAATGCTTACAGCCAAAGTCGTTTAGGTGTGGTTTGAATAGCTTACACACGAAATCGTATATTTCTGTTAACTGTCTCGGTTCCCAAACCTCAATAATTCGGAATATTGTCATCAGAGAGTTCACAAGCGTTTTGAGAGTTCATCTGGTTTCGTTCACAGATTATATACATTAACAGCTTCTCTACGAAATTTTACTCGAATTCTGCAAGTGTTTATAAGTTATTATTCCATTTTGAAACGTCAAGAATAAATATATAATATCATTTTTAAGGTATCCGACTACATTCGGAACCGTGATTTTGCAGAAGTGTATAAAGGGATAATTTTCATGATATTTAGTGTCACTTAGATTCGAATACATGTATAAAATTATTTCAAGGACATTTTGACAAAAAAAGTTATTTAAATACAATATTTTGCCAAAAAATTAACTTAGAATAATCTTTTTTTCAAAATGTTTTCCTTTTGTGAAAAATGGTTCGATTATAATAATATTTTGCCTGTATATAGCTCAGACCTCTCTATAGAGGCTGAAATAGAATTTTGGAAATATATACCTTAGAAGTGTGTCTATCCATATTTTACGACAACAGAGGGGATCAATTTTAAGAAAAAAAAACGTCAATAGTTATTTCAATTGATGGTAACTCTGAAAATAATGTAATTTTTTCAAAAATTCTAATTGAGACTCTGTACTGAGGTCTGAGTATATACAGGCAAAATATATTATAATAGAAGCATTTTTGGTGAACATTTTGAAAAAAGATTATTCTAAGATAATTTTTTGCCAAAATATTGTATTTAAATAATTTTTTTTTGCCAAAATGTCCTTAAAACAATTTTATGCATATATTCTGATCTGAGTGACACTAAATATCATGAAAATTATCCATTTAGGTGCTTTTTTAAAATCACGGTTCCGAACTTACACTGGTGTGCAAAAATTAAGGACGAAGTCGAAAAATTAGCATATCAGCTGAACGAAGAGGCAGAGCGGACAGAAAGACCAATCAGGAGACTAAGTAAGGTGATGTGCGGTAGCACATGCGCAGATATGCAGGTAGACGTAATGGGGGGGGGGATATCTGAGTAGTATAAAGCATGTTGTCGGTGTAAGATCAGTATTTCTGGCAAAGAGATTGCACGCCGTATAGCAGTTAAAATCACACCGAGTTGCTGCCTCAGCGAGAAATGGCGACTAATCAATCTTTTAGACGACATCTGGATGCTTTTACCCGAGGTCGAAACATTGGGAAGTTGGAGGAAGGCCGCAGTGTGACAAGTGTGGCAGCAGAGTTCGGAATTGCTCACAGCATCGTTTCACGACTTTGGAGACAATTTCAAACTACAGGAACAGCTATCCGGGGTTCAGTAGTGGTCGTCCACGAGGAACCACACCCGCAGATGACCGGTACATTGTCTTACAGGCCAGAAGAAACAGGCGGCAGACAGCGGGAGAAATCGCTAAACACACGACACAGGCGACTGGACGACCGAAATCGCGTTTTACCGTGGCCAGAAGACTGCACGGTGGTGGTCTGTTTGCACGACGCCCTGTACGGTGTGTACCTTTAACGCCTGCCCATCGGAGAAGGCGTTCTCTGTGGTGCTGGGAACACCGGAATTGGAGAGACAATGAATGGGGATGAGTACTATTTACAGATGAGAGCAGATTCAGTTTGAGTAGCGATTCTCATCGCATACTCATCTGGAGAGAGCGGGAAGCCGCAATCATCCCTCGAACATCATTGAAAGGGACAGGTATGGAGGTAGCCGTGTTCTCGTTTGGGGAGGCATCATGCTTGGTAGTCGTACAGACCTTCACATGTTCGACGCATGTTCAGTCAACGGAACCCGTTATTGTAACGAGATTCTTCTTCCATATGTGCGTCTTTTTAGAGGCGCTATGGATCTGCAGTTCCTTTTCAGGGACGACAATGCACCATGTCATCACACAGTAGCTGCCGAACAGCTCTTAGAGAGTGAGGATATTGAACGTATGTATTGGCCGGCACGATCTCTGGATCTCAATCCCATGGAGCATGTATGGGATTTTCTAGGCAGACGCTTGGCAGCTCGTACCTTACCACCAGTAACGATTCAGGAGCTTCGATTGGCGCTTCAAGACGAATGGGCAGCAATGCCTCAACAACTCATTGGCAGCCTCTTTCTCAGCATGGGCAGACGCTGTGAAACCTGCCTACCAGTCAGGGGAGATCATATTCCCTAATAACGACCGGATGTTTCTTGCTGGACACCCATCACAGGGATGTTTCGGCCTTCAGTCGCATTGCGCTCCATGCTACTTTTTCAATCAGGCCTCTTTTTATCCCTCTGATTTCTCTTTTAGTAAGTGTTGCTTACATTACACATGTCCATACGTATTGGGGATCTTACGGTATTAAATGTGTTGATTTGGAAAGCTTTTGTGCAAAATTATATTGAAAAAACCGTCTCGTCCTTAATTTTTGCACACCAGTGTAGTCGGATACCTAAAATGCATTTTGGATATTCTCAACATTAAAGATAGCCATCTGTTTTTTTATACAACTTTTTTTCAAAATGTTTTAAGCTACATAAAGCATATATAAGTGTATACCTCATTATACAAAAATGGATATGGTGGAATGTCAGTTTCCTCATTGAATGTCTTAGAAATAAAAAAAAATGGAAACAAAACTTCATATGATTTTCCAATTATTGAACTTGAATTTTTTTTTATTCTTGGCTTTAACTTTCTTCTGAGTAAAAAAAATTATTTTTCTGTCTTATTATTATGAATACTAAATTATTTTATTATAAGTAATTCATAAGTCAAAAACGTCATTATGATGCTTTAAATATGTAAAATAGTTATAAAAATTGTTCGTTCCTTAAATTCGAATTTCATTCATGAAAATTTAATTTTTCATTTATCATTATGGTTTTGAAGTATTCAAATAGCAAATATGCAGCGTATAAAAGTCTATTTTTAATTAAAGAAGTACATTTTAAAAATATAATTTACTTTGATCTGTTAATTTACTCATCACAGAAATGATCAAGTTTATTTTATTCTGTGCACAATTTCATTTGTTGAGTTAGAAACAAATTAATTATTCAGACTTCCTTTTTCATTACAAATAATTTACAAAGTAATCATCAAATATTCAAAAGCTATACATCAAAAGAATCAAACCTAGAAATACATTTATATTTCGACATAAATACTGATGCATTTATAACATGAGCTGCTATTTTAGGATATATATTTGTTACTTATTATACCTTCTCTTCTCTATATGAAATAGTATACCTAACTATTAGATCAGTTAATTGCTATGTTTGGCTTTAAAGATCCATAAAATAGATTGATATTACTTTTACGAACATTATGAACAAACATTCGAGTACCTTATTTGTGTATTGCTGTAATTTGATCAGTATTGCAAGTTACTGGAAATAATATCAATTCGGGTTACTGAGTTATAATGAACTGATTTCTAAGAATATGTGTGTATTTCTCTTAAAATTTCAAACAATTCAATTAGGTCAACATTCTGAACAGAATTCAATATTAGGATTTTTATAGTACAGTGAAATCCAGATCTACACTAAACAATTATTTTATAAATCAGAAGAGTAATTTCGATACTAAATTGTATTTATTGAAAGCATTTATGACGAAATCTGAACGTAACTTTCATTATAAATATTTAGTCACAATTTCTTAGTTATATTTTAAATTAATCTGTTAAAATTATTATATATATAAATAGAAGAAAATAAATGTATTCTTTATTATAACATCTAATTACACTTGTAATCGGATTTTTAATGTTTCATTTTATAATATTAATAATTGCATTTAATCTTCATATTTAAGGTAAATAATTTTATTGTTTTGCTATTTGAAATATACAAATATTACTTAGTTACATAATGAGTAAAATTTCCTCGTTAATTTAATTACGATTATTTTTTTTATTCAAATCAGGGGATTATTTCATCAAACAATTCATCCTTTAGTAAGTTTAAAGTAATAACATTATTTCAAAAGCAATGATCAATATAATATAGGAAACCTTATATTATAGAATTAAATAACAAAACTTAAACGGTTTTTAATCTGTTTTACTCCTACACAAAAGAAAATGTGAGGCATGATCAATTTAAGGAAGTGTATCAAATAGTCTAGAAATAGCCATATATACTAATAACCCTATTAATCGAGAAAAAACCATATTCGTGCATGCATATTTTACCTATTGTTTAAAAAATAGTGCTAACATATTTAGCAATTGTTAAATATTTTTAATGAAGTATATACTTGGTAATGTGTTTTAAATATTTCATGGTATTTGCACAATTGACTTACAAATGGATATTTTGAATTACGAAACAATTCAGTGTATTGAAAGTAATACATTATTTTTAAAAATTAAATTTATGATGTCCGAAATCGTATGCACAAAAACAAAATATTCACTTTTTACAAGGTTCAAAGTCCTTTACAGTGATATTACTGCATCTGATAGGATCTAATATGTGATTTTCTAGGAATAACACCAAATACGGGAACATTTTTGGAGAAAGTCTGTATCAAGCTTCTTCGATTGCTGAATTTTATTTTCGCGGTAGCTTAATCGTCATTGTAATGAATTCTTAAACGGCGTGTCGAGAATTTGAATTTAAGGGCCAATAAAAACTCACCACATAGAGATACTGTTACATATCAAACCCATCGTGACTTAAATTCGTTTTTCGCTGCTGTGTGGGGAAAATTAGATAATGTAGTTCAGGTGTCACTTTCTTTTCACTCTTCATCACCTGAGTGAGGTTCAAAGTCATGAAATTCATTGCCAAACGCAAAGCTTCAAAGTGCCACATCAATAAAAAATCAAATCAAATTCATTGTTGTGGTTTGATTCCTTTTTCAATTCCTACTATTATAACTCACACTCTATATTTATTTATTTATTTATCTTGGAGGAATTTTCAACTGTTAAAAAAGTACATTTTAAAGCGCTCAATTGAGCTGAAATTTTATATACATGATTATTTCGGATAACAATACAATAATTTTAATATAATTAATACAATTTAATTGAATAAAACTAATTATTTAAGGAATTACAAATACAGCCACGTTGGTGACTTATCGACCATTTTGGCGACTTATGTCAAAACTTGAAAAGGTTTTTTTTTTCTCACGTTTTAAAGCATTTAGTTGTACTGAAATTTTATATACACGATTGTTTTGAATGAGAATACAATACTTTAATAATAATTAGTAAAACTTAATTACCACTTAATGTTGTGATTCTGTCCTTTGTATATACATATTTATATTAATTGTAACTATTTAATACAAAGTAGCTAAAATAAAAATGTTCTTTGATCTAAATAGGAATTAACTTAATTTTTTTATGTTACTTGTTTTTTTATTAGTACTCTTTCACATTCTCGCAGATATGCCGTGAGAAGTGGGATATCCATCGGACTTAAATCTGAATTAAGTGTAAGCACTAACATTTTCTCGCTAAGAGTTTTTGGAAACAAAACACTGGAAATTCCGTTTTGGGAACCGATTTAAAACAAATGAAATTTGTACAAAATAATTTACCCTCAGGGGTTTCAGCTTCCACACTTTCGTAATTCTTCGAAAGGGTTCTGTAGATACTCCGGTATATTGACAAATCATAGTGCACAACTGCTACGCGCTATAATCTAAAAACGTATCCTATTCATGAAAAGAATTTGTGTAAACTATTATTTGTGTACTTAAATGTTTGCAAATTGTTTTCTTTTCTTGTTTTTCTTATTCTGATTACAATGAAGTTTTCTTCAAACTTGAGATACATGTTTATAATCACAGTATTTACTCACAGTGAGTATTTGAAGGTTGTTAAACATTTTTATTACACTTAAGTAGATATAAAATGCCGGTTCTGGGACAAGTGGAGCGTGGAGCCTCCATAGACTTAACATGGGGCCGGTTCTGGGACAAGTGGAGCGCGGCTGACGCCTGGGGGCAGAAGAGATAAGGAAAGGGTGACAATGGGGGGCCTCCTTATCTGAAAAACATTCCCAGCTTAAGTGTTCGATCGGCAATATCACCGACTTTGACCGAAGAATTTATTATGCTTCCCAGTGTATATGCTGAAATAAAGAAACTAGGCCACGCAAAGAGCGATGTTTTATTGAATGAAAGTGAATCCTCTTTAGGTGCTTATGCTTATCCTAGTGCTGTTTCTTTTTCAAATGTGATAGAAAACTCTAGTTATGATTTGCCACATGTTAAAAACTTTAATACTAGAAATGATTCGAGTTCTCTAATTAAGGATTATAAATGTAATAAAATTAAGAGTACTAAGTTAAAATTGAGTATTGTAAGAGAAAAATGTTCTGATATAGTATTGTGTAAGAAAGTCAATGGTGCCATGAAAACGAGTTCCGTGGAATTTATATATCTCCCGCTCACCTACCCCTTCACCTATGAAGACTAAACAAAGACGGTTTGCAATGCTCCGACGAATCTTCCAGCCCTGGCAGTGGAAACGGAGGAAAAAGAGAGATCGTTTTGAACAGACGTCCAGAACTCTAGAGAGGAAAATATCGATGCGTTCAACCAAAGAACTCATTAAAAAAGACGTTCTTATGCCTGTGAAACACAATGTGTGTGTGTGTTTTCCTGTGGAACTTTCCTGATGTCGAAGAGATGCCTTCACAAATGGAGAAACTGTTTAGTTCAGCAGAATTATAATATGTTAAATCTTTGTATATTTGTCGTATAATCCTTGTCTGTTCCGTCTTTTTTGTATGTTTCAGATTCTCCTCTGGTCTCGATGAAAAAGGAAAAAAAGGAAGACGTACCGCTGCGGACAGCGTACAGTCAGGTTGGCCGGATATAGTATCCAATGGTTATCGACAACTCCACGCAGTCTTCGCGCGCAGGCGCAGCAAATCCAAACACGAACTGAAACTATGGGACTTTTAAGAATTAGAGAAAGAGAGAAAGCGAAAAGGAGGAAAGAATGAGGTGCGCGAGCAGGCGTTACCATAAAAACATCATCGAAACCCATCTGTTAGAATAGCTACCTTTTTTAATTAATTTTTGTTAAATTTTAAAATAAATGTGAAGTAAGACAAACGTCTTGGACCCCTTGTTGTCTCCCATATATATATATATATATATATATATATATATATATATATATATATATATATATATATATATATATATATATATATATATAATTTTTAAAATAAGATTTCAATAATATTTTCTATTTTACTTTAGTGCAAACAATAATGACAAAAAATAAACATTTTTTTATGAGAAGATGAATCATTCCAATCCTTTCTCGTATTAGTAAGGGGTCTTCTCTATCAGTATGATTGGTTTGAGAACACGAATATGTTTTTAATGTTAGGTGATTCGTATTTTTACTTAATGAAATGAATTAATTAATGTTCAACTTTTTTTTTTGATCGTAGGATTCGATGCAAATTTTAGTCTTGATGAAGGGAGACAAAACTTTTTTTGAAAAATAAAACTTAATGTCAGTCAGAGCTATTTTCGTTTCAATAAATGTTTTCGTTACTTCAAAACTAATTTTTTTTTTAGAAAAAGTACATTTATGAGTGGTGCCATCTATGATTGATTTTAATTTCTATGTGTAAAATTAGACTTATTTTTAAGTTGAGTTTCGAACCCCAAAAGAATTCGTTGATGAATGTTAGAAGGTACGATCCTAACAACTCACCTACGAAAACCTGTTATCATACATTTAGTTTACTCACATATTATCAAACGTTAAGCGAAAATACTTAGAATAAAGTTGAATTGTAAGATTCCTATGGCTAAAAATTTAATATCATTCTAAACTATTTAAAGCTATGAATTTCTTCATTTTATACGTCATGTAATAATTTCGAGGATATATATAAAATACATGTTTTTACTTGCCAAGGTCATGATAGAATTATCCAGAAGTGGTAATCTATCTTATCTTAGAGGGAAAGGAATGTGTAAACGACCTTTGAACACGTTGGTACATGAATATCGATAACATGACCAAATTACAGACAATGTAACACTACGCACGCGTAAGAATACATTATTCTCTTCCACCAATAAGCTTCTTTAAGTTTTTATGATAATATCCTTACAAACCAATCACAGTTCAACATGAGAGTAAAGTTCTAATCATGGATTTGGAATATATTTGGTTTAAAGACATTTCTAGCTCTTTTTCTCTCTCAGACTGTAGTTCAAATTTTATTATTGTTGTAAGCAGAATTATACACGTGTAGAATTAGAAACATGAAGCGAATGTTTAATTCCAATACTGGTTCAAATAAGCGAGTATGTTTTAGTGAAGATACCAAGTCAGATTCTTCTTTCTCTGACGATACTATTCCTCCACATCATTTCCACTTAGGACAGGACGTTTATGCTGCAGTGACATATTTTGCTACCATGGTACAAGTTCATCTGCGTCTCTAAAAGAAATGGGAATAATCGACTGTTTCCAACTAAAAGAGGTGTGTGTTTCTCGCCTATGCTGTGGCAATCATTTGTTAATCAAATCGAGCAAATCAATACATCATCTTCTGTTGAAGAAACTATCCTCATAAAAAGACTCTTTGATGATATCGACCGTTTTTATTGAGAACATTTCAAATATCATCTTCCAGCGCTATTTCCAGAAAAAGATTATTCAAAGAAGTTTGTACCGGGGACGTGTGTTCTAAGCGAAAATAACTGGTTGGAATTACAACGAATTCATAAGATCATCACAGAAAGTGTCATGTGGTTAACATTTGACCGTATGCTTCGCAATTTGTTACTGAGTGAAGCCTCGAAAATTATGCCAAGTGCTGTAGTGAATACAGACGCTTCAGAAGTTGAATTGGTGTTGACAACTTCATTGATTGAACTTTTGTGTGATTACTTGGGAAACTCCATCGCAGATGTGTTCGAATGCTACGAGTGTGTTCAACAATATGGTAATCAACTTGGACATGAATGTATAACAATTGATTATGAAACCCGTATACGACTTTATGGCGGTTTAACTTTGTTCACTATTGATTTTGAGCAACTTATCAAGGATTTTATCCAACGAAATATTCAAATGTTAAATTATCTAAATGCAATATTTGTAAATAAGTGGGATATACTTTCTATTTTTGATAATGCTAAGAAAATGTATATTGCATCTGATCCTAATCGTTAGTATTAAATAAAAAATATTTATTTGTATATGTCTCTGTTATTGTTATTTACTCTTTACTTCGTATTTATATGTGTGTGTATGTGTTTCATCTTTATTATATTCTATTTAAACTCTTTTTAGAAGAGTTGTTGTTCTTATAAATTGAATGCTATAAATACTTTGTTTAGTTTGCTATTACATTAATCATTCATGTGATGTTAGTCAAATAACACACATTTTTTTTAAAGTTAAGAATGGATCTTGAAAAAGTTTATCAAGAGCCTGAACATCCGGGTATCTTTGGTGGTGTCGAAGCTTTATTTAAAGCTACGGATGGAAAATTTTCTAGAAAAGATATTAAAAAGTGGTTAAGTGCAAAAGATTCATATACTTTACATAAACCTATTAAAAAGAAATTTAAGAAAAATAGAGTGTTGGTAAGTCGAATGAATCAACAATATCAAGCCGATTTAGTCGATATGCAGTCTCTTTCTAAGTTTAACGACGGGTATAGATATTTACTTACTTGCATATGTGTTTTATCGAAGTATGCTTGGGCTATTCCATTACATGATAAGAATGCGAAAACAGTAGTATCGGCTTTTGAACAAATATTTTCTGAGCGCGTCCCTCTTAAACTTCAAACTGACGCTGGTAAAGAATTTACGAACAAACTTTTCAGAATTATCTCAAAAGAAGAAAATAGGATTTTTCATGACAAGTAATAACACGAAAGCCTCTATTGTTGAACGATTCAATAGAACGTTAAAGACAAAAATGTGGAAATTTTTTACAGAGAAGAATACGAAACGATACATTGATGTCGTAGATAAATTAGTATACAGCTACAATAATACTTGGCATTGTGTAGCATACAAATGACACCAGCATCTGTAACTGAGACTAATCAAAGCCAGGTATGGGAAAATTTATATGGTAAGCAGAATAATAAAAGGTAAATAAGCCAAATTATCGACTTCGATGTAAGACTTTGAAGGGATTTTTCATTCCACTTTATATTTTTAAACTTTCTTGTATAGCTCGAAATAAAATCTCCATAAGCTGTTGGGGGAAATCCATAAGAATAAAAAAATTCTATTGTGTTTTCGTCTCGAATGTGCATCGCTAGCCAGTGAGATCCTTCTTGATCTTGTGTGTCTGTATTTACGATCAGAGTACTTCTTCTTCTAATTAAAGGTAACTTGTCTGAAGGAAATACTCCAATAAAATATTTTGAAGCATCTTTATCCTCAGACAAAATTCGATGAATTTGTGAAGCATACATTAATTTTCGAAATCAAAGAGTACGTTTCTTGTTTTGTTTATCTCGATTAAGGATTCAAATTCAGCGAAAACGATCAGCGACACTGTTTGCTCCAATGCTTTGTGTATGTGTGTGTTAAATTTTAATTCTATTCTTAAGTTACTGTGTCTAATCAGATTGAAATGTTCTCCGTCACACAAGTCAGGTGTTAAATCAAATAAAAATAAGGAATATATCCCTTAGCAAATTCATTTCTTGATAAATAAAGCCCTTCAGAATTTAAAAACAAGCTCTGGTATGCCCTGATATAATTTTCTTTTTCGAAATCCAATTCTAATGGTTGATGAGGCATGGGTTGACCATCTATATAGACTCCGATAAAATTCACATTGTAGTGATTGAATTCAAAAGGTGACTTTTTATAGTTTCCGTTGAATGCATCATTATCTACACAAGCTAAAACTATTCGTTTTGGCATTTGTCCGGAAAACACGTTGTCTTGGATAAAAGAATAGCTCGATTGAGGTATTGAAAACTCTTTACAGTTAACTCTATCTATAGGATATTTAGCTGTTGCCTTTTCTAAAGCTTTAGCATGAGCAATAAGGACTCCGGGATTAATATGCACTTTTCTAACAAAGATTGAAACGTGATCGAACACTATTTTATAGCCCTCATTTCCCATGAGACAAAATTCTGGCTTACTTCTTATCAGTTTAATTTTCAAATCAACGAGGTTAAGTAAAAGTCTATCTTGATTGAATAAATCTACACATGAAGTCGCCCTATCATGTCAACAGTTGCACTTTTTTTGAATAGTGAAGCTCGCTTATTGAATCCTTCGTTTGGCTCCTTATCATCATCATATATATTCATTCGACCCGCTGTATCCTTATAATATATTTCAGAACTAAGTTGAGAGGTTTTGCTGTCATATCCGTGATTTAACATAGTTTCTAAAATAGCTCGATAAGGATATGTATTGTTACTAGAAAAAACGTTTCTTCCATTTAAACTTATGCCTACTTGCGAAAATAAAGAATGGAGAAAAAGATTAACAGGTCCTATTTAATCATCATCAGTAAGTACTTTTCCATCGTTTTTTAAAATTTTTGCTTTAACATATAATTGCGTCTGAGACAAATCTAGATAATCTTCGCCGCTTCCAGAAATTAAGAATTTAACAGGTCCGCCATCTGTCACATTTGCAATTGGATGAAACTGAATCCATTTTGACCTTTTTCTATAACTGTTTGAGTTGGTGGGAGAGTAAATAAATTCAATTCGGACTTGGCACATTCAGGAGAACCTTTCGAAAGAAATTCCATTTTATTACGTATCAAAAATATCACGTCCTTTCGCTTTCCTGGCTTTAGACGGAATGATGTGTTTTGAGAATCTTTTCTTTCTTTTATACTTTATACCCTGACCACAAGCATATCATCCGCTTTTTTAATGGCTTCTCTAGCTAATTTTCTTCCGGTTTCTTTTGCTCGATGTTTAGCTGCATCTTCTAAATTTTGTCCTTCGAGTAAATCATTAACTATTTGATTTCCTGTTTTCAAAACTTCTTTCCCAACAGATTTGGCTCCTCGAGTTAAGAAGGGCAAAGCAGTACGAAACAGTCTTTTGAACCAACCTCCTATGCCATAACCTTTTTGAAAAGATTGACCCTGATAATAAGAAAGACCATTGCCTGCTTGGTTAACGTAATAATCCTCGTATTGCTTCACACAACACTTATATGGAACAAGAATCTTTATTCTGACAGATCTGATCTATAAATGAATGTATTTTTTTCCTTTTATCTTCTTTTATACAATTTGTCTCATTCGAAAATGTAACACAGCTATCACTCTTCCTCTTTCGAATGGTACTAATTCTCCTGAATGTAATCTAAGAACCATTTCGACCATTTGGAAATGCCGTCGTATGACAGGCACGTAATGAGGTCTTGTATAATGCGCACATTCACCACTTCTCCATCTTTTCCTTCAACTTTAAAATTTTAAAAGTGGAGCTTGGACATCTCCCACAATTTGAGGTTCTATCAAATCAGAATAAACATATATAAGAGGAAACGAAGCATTAGGATCAGCGATACATGAACTTTCAACTTTGCCTTTGATTTCACCCGATTCGAAACCAAAGAGTTTAGAAAAACCTTTATGTAAAAAAACTTTAGCGTGTTCTTTTGTCTTGATTTTTACTCTTTTGACTATAGGATGGTAATGGAATTCTATTTTGTTCTTAAAATCTTCTAAATACATCCCATCTAAAATGTCAGGTATAGTCTCATAAAAACCTTCAGGAATTCTTCTAGCAATCGACTTTCCATCACCGAGGTCAAAACCAAATAAATTGTTGTCTTCTCTTATATTATACCATGTATGAGGATAAATAAAATCAACTAATCCCATTTCCCATTCATCATTTAGTGTAATGGGAGTTGGAAGTTGTGTAGTAAAATGAGGTTTTATTTCCTGGAAAAAAGTGTTTGGAGCTATCACTTATGAGCGTTATGTAGAAAGACATTTTCGCGACTGATGAATAAGTAGATTTTGATCTCTTTTTATAGATGCTTCAAGTCTTGTACCCATGTATTAAATTTTTCTGAATATCCGAAAATTTTACAAAATATTCCTTTTTACCATTCTTTTCTCGTGTTTTCAAAATTTTTTCAATAGGATAGTAACCAGAATGCATTACTTTTTGAAGTTCCTGTTCATAAAAAGTACCCCGAATCACTTCTCCAGCTAAATATTTTAATTTATAAACAATTGGATTCCTTCTAATAATTTCATGAATGGTGAATATTTCTCTGGTCCAATTCTGCTCATATACTTTTTCAAATAATAACTTTTTCTTACTAATTCGAACTGTATCATTAAGTCGATAATTTGGCTTATTCACCTTTTTATTATTCTGCTTACCATATAAATTTTCCCATACCTGGCTTTGATTAGTCTCAGTTACAGATGCTGGTGTCATTTGTATGCTACACAATGCCAAGTATTATTGTAGCTGTATACTAATTTATCTACGACATCAATGTATCGTTTCGTATTCTTCTCTGTAAAAAATTTCCACATTTTTGTCTTTAACGTTCTATTGAATCGTTCAACAATAGAGGCTTTCGTGTTATTACTTGTCATGAAAAATCCTATTTTCTTCTTTTTGAGATAATTCTGAAAAGTTTGTTCGTAAATTCTTTACCAGCGTCAGTTTGAAGTTTAAGAGGGACGCGCTCAGAAAATATTTGTTCAAAAGCCGATACTACTGTTTTCGCATTCTTATCATGTAACGGAATAGCCCAAGCATACTTCGATAAAACACATATGCAAGTAAGTAAATATCTATACCCGTCGTTAAACTTAGAAAGAGACTGCATATCGACTAAATCGGCTTGATATTGTTGATTCATTCGACTTACCAACACTCTATTTTTCTTAAATTTCTTTTAATAGGTTTATGTAAAGTATATGAATCTTTTTGCACTTAACCACTTTTTAATATCTTTTCTAGAAAATTTTCCATCCGTAGCTTTAAATAAAGCTTCGACACCACCAAAGATACCCGGATGTTCAGGCTCTTGATAAACTTTTTCAAGATCCATTCTTAACTTTAAAACAAATGTGTGTTATTTGACTAACATCACATGAATGATTAATGTAATAGCAAACTAAACAAAGTATTTATAGCATTCAATTTATAAGAACAACAACTCTTCTAAAAAGAGTTTAAATAAAATATAATAAAGAGGAAACACATACACACACATATAAATACGAAGTAAAGAGTAAATAACAATAACAGAGACATATACAAATAAATATTTTTTATTTAATACTAACGATTAGGATCAGATGCAATATACATTTTCTTAGCATTATCAAAAATAGAAAGCATATCCCACTTATTTACAAATATTGGATTTAGATAATTTAACATTTGACTATTTCGTTGGATAAAATCCTTGATAAGTTGCTCAAAATCAATAGTGAACAAAGCTAAACCGCCATAAAGTCGTATACGGGTTTCATAATCCATTGTTATATATTCATGTCCAAGTTGATTACCATATTGTTGAACACACCCGTGTAGCATTCGAACACATCTGCGATGGAGTTTCCCAAGTAATCACACAAAAGTTCAATCAATGAAGTTGTCAACACCAATTCAACTTCTGAAGCGTCTGTATTCACTACAGCACTTGGCATAATTTTCGAGGCTTCACTCAGTAACAAATTGCGAAGCATACGGTCAAATGTTAACCACATGACACTTTCTGTGATGATCTTATGAATTCGTTGTAATTCCAACCAGTTATTTTCGCTTAGAACACACGTCCCGGGTACAAACTTCTTTGAATAATCTTTTTTCTGGAAATAGCGCTGGAAGATGATATTTGAAATGTTCTCAATAAAAACGGTCGATATCATCAAAGAGTCTTTTATGAGGATAGTTTCTTCAACAGAAGATGATGTATTGATTTGCTCGATTTGATTAACAAATGATTGCCACAGCATAGGCGAGAAACACACACCTCTTTTAGTTGGAAACAGTCGATTATTCCCATTTCTTTTATAGAGACGCAGATGAACTTGTACCATGGTAGCAAAATATGTCACTGCAGCATAAACGTCCTGTCCTAAGTGGAAATGATGTGGAGGAATAGTATCGTCAGAGAAAGAAGAATCTGACTTGGTATCTTCACTAAAACATACTCGCTTATTTGAACCATTATTGGAATTAAACATTCGCTTCATGTTTCTAATTCTACACGTGTATAATTCTGCTTACAACAATAATAAAATTTGAACTAGAGTCTGAGAGAGAGAAAGAGCTATAGAAATGTCTTTAAACCAAATATATTCCAAATCCATGTGATTAGAACTTTACTCTCATGTTGAACTGTGATTGGTTTGTAAGGATATTATCATAAAAACTTAAAGAAGCTTATTGGTGGAATAGAATAATGTATTCTTACGCGTGCGTAGTGTTACATTGTCTGTAATTTGGTCATGTTATCGATATTCATGTACCAACATGTTCAAAGGTCGTTTACACATTCCTTTCCCTCTAAGATAAGATAGATTACCACTTCTGGATAATTCTATCATGATCTTGGCAAGTAAAAACATGTATTTTATATATATCCTCGAAATTATTACATGACGCATAAAATGAAGAAATTCATAGCTTTAAATAGTTTAGAATGATATTAAATTTTTAGCCATAGGAATCTTACAATTCAACTTTATTCTAAGTATTTTCGCTTAAAGTTTGATAATATGTGAGTAAACTAAATGTATGATAACAGGTTTTCGTAGGTGAGTTGTTAGGATCGTACCTTCTAACATTCATCAACGAAGACTTTTGGGGTTCGAAACTCAACTTAAAAATAAGTCTAATTTTACACATAGAAATTAAAATCAATCATAGATGGCACCACTCATAAATGTACTTTTTCTAAAAAAAAATTAGTTTTGAAGTAACGAAAAACATTTATTGAAACGAAAATAGCTCTGACTGACATTAAGTTTTATTTTTCAAAAAAGTTTTGTCTCCCTTCATCAAGACTAAAATTTGCTTTGAATCCTACGATCAAAAAAAAAAAAAAAAGTTGAACATTAATTAATTCATTTCATTAAGTAAAAATACGAATCACCTAACATTAAAAACATATTCGTGTTCTCAAACCAATCATACTGATAGAGAAGACCCCTTACTAATACGAGAAAGGATTGGAATGATTCATCTTCTCATAAAAAAATGTTTATTTTTGTCATTAATGTTTGCACTAAAGTAAAATAGAAAATATTATTGAAATCTTATTTTAAAATTATATATATATATATATATATATATATATATATATATATAATTATTGAAAAATAAACAGTCTATTCAATGAATTCAGAACATTTCAAATTTTCATAACGCATGCGCAGAATGTTTTTCATATAAGGAGGTCCCCCATTGTCACCCTTTCCTTATCTCTTCTGCCCCCAGGCGTCAGCCGCGCTCCACGCTCCACTTGTCCCAGAACCGGCATTTTATATCTACTCACTTAAATATCTGTATGATACAATTATCGCAGTATTGTGTGCTTAGTAACCAGCAGAAAAAGTCTTTTATTTTAATAACATCCTTGACAATTGCTTAGGAATATACACATTAATAAAGAAATTATTAATTTAGAAATAAATTAAAATAAACATTTATATTGAAGAAATGAAACTTCATATTATTTTTGTAAAAAAATAGTTAACCTTTCAATGTCTCTTTCTTTTTTGGAAACAAACAAATGGCCGACGATGCCAAATTATGGTTGTAAAAAGGTTGTAGAACCACTGTGAATTTCATTTTTCCCATGACGTCCTTTGTTTTTTCACTGCAATGCGGTCTTGCATTGTAGTGGTGCAAACAAAGGCATTTCTTACGGTTCTGATTCTGGGGATACGTTGTTTGAGGGATCGTAATGGGGCACAGTACCTGTTGGAATTCAACTCAATCCTTTAGTGAGAAATTCAATACAGAGCACACTACTTGCATCCCAAAAGATGGTTAGCATAGCTTTTGTTGCTGACATTAACGTTTTAAATTTCTTGACACTCGGGGAACTAGGAATTTTATATTCCATGGATTGCCTCTTGTTTTCAGGGTTTAAGGATGAATCCAGGATGCCAAAGTTCAGGCAGAAGTGCGCAATTGGATACGCAGCCAACCAGAATATTTCTTCATTCACGGAATGACAAAATGTATACAACGATTGAACAAATGGGCAGTTGTTAGCGGTGACTACGTTGAGAAAAGAGCTTACAATATGTAAGAGTAATGAATTTCCTTACTTCTAATATTTTTGTTATTATTTTACGTTTATACTATTGGAGACCTTATGTATTAACCCCCCTCGTATGTAAAATAATTTCCAAACAGCCACTCAAATGGGTTTTCTTGCCAAATTAAATTATGAATACCTTACTAAAGTGTGTAATCTTCACAGACATTAATTTACATTTGGCTTTTGTTATTCATGCTGCCTACAAACCTTTTAAAAAGTCCTTAGAAGATATTGCCCCTCTCCTCTCTCAAGACATTTGCCAGTTCTTGGACAATTCAGGGAAATAAATTTCTTTGAGGAACACGTCTGCTAAAGGTGCCCCAGCTCTGCTGTAAAAGATTTAGGTTAAAGTAACAAGCACATAGAGGAAGAGAGGGGAAGACTCTTAGAACTTTTTTAAACCATTCAATTCCTCATTCATGACATTAATCTCTCAAATAGTATTTTGCAAACATTTTACAATTAATTATTGTTAGATTACACTGAATTTCCCACAATATGAATTTTAATGGTGCAAGGGCCAACTTCGGCCAATCTGTGCCAAACACGCATTAAAAAAGAAAAAGGCTTTAAGAAAAATACATAAAAGTACATGCACACGTGCATATGCATATATACATGCATACATACATATATAATATTAAAAATCTAATTAAACACACAAATCAAATCAAATATAAAAATCCAATTTTTAAAAGAAAGGCAAATAGATTTTGATGGGGAGGTTCTCCCACCAAGTCAGATAAGGTTAAAACAGATATATGAAAAAAGGTGATGCGATGATCGCTAAAAACTAGACAATCTATTAAAATGTGATAGATAGAATACGGGACTTTACATGAAGGACATTCTGGGGCATTCTCACCCAATAAAAGATGCCGGTGCGTAAAACGAGTATGACCAATGCAAAGCCGAGTCAGCTTAACATCGGTTCTTTGCATCGGCGAAAAAATTTCTGAATTAAATTTCCCAGAAATGTCCTCGAAAACCCAACAGCATAAACTTTGGAATGAATAAAGAATTTTTGTGCAATGTTTTTCTATACATATAACAGGTCCTACCTTTTTACAGTAATTGTTCAGTTGTTGGAAGCGCTAATTTGAAAAAAAAGGCAGTTGTTCCTTAACAATTTCCAAGCAATTTATTTGGTTAAACCATCTTTGGATCGGATAAACATGCACATTCGACGTGGAATGTTTTTCTATAAAATTTTGCATGGATTCAGCAATTATAATCATAGAGATTTGCAGCAGTTCTTTTCTAATTCAAAGAGCCAGCTTTATTTTTATCAGAAACACCCAATAACCACTATTCCAGAATATTTGAAAATTTTTCAATTCAGTGAATTGTGGAATCTCATTTTGGAGAATAGACCATCATGTTTCCTAATTGTTTCTGAATAATTAGTGCTCAAGGGACTTGTCATTGTCGTGTAGAATATGCCAGTTCCATTGAAAATGAAAGTCTTTTGTTTATATGATCTGATCATTAAGTACATTCAAATAATCAAGTGTCTTCTTTTTATTGTTGCGTAATGTTGCTAATAGAAGACCACACACATTGAAGATCATAATACAGGCTCGATTTTCTTGTTTATTGGGCACTTTGAATGGAGGAACATCGTTTCGTGAAGCTCTTTACGTACAATGAGGCTCATGACGTTTTGGAATAAGCAATATCTTGACTCACACTAACTTGACTAACACTATCTTGACTCACACTTGACTATATCTCACTGCGGTTTTTCAAAGCTTAATAATCCCTTATTAATGTTTTTTTCTGATTTCCCATGGCAAGTCACACGAAACAATGTAAAACTCGAGCGAAATTGATCGTTGTCATTGCTGCAAGATTTCTCAAGCTTACCAGTACTTCGCAGTCATAGATTCGCTATGCAGTGTCGAGCAACAACGGAGGTGAGCTTGGTCCAGTGGCTCAGTCAATTCAAAACGAGAACAGTTTGGTTGGTCAAAACTCCCGATGCGATGGTAATGTTTACAGGCAGTCGTGACCTATCAAAAATCCTTTATTTATGTTGTATAAAAATTGGAGTCATTTTCTTTAGAAAATCGCCACAAGAACATGCCTTTTGGCCCACAATTAATAATTATCATTTGTTTAAGTTCTCGTCGCATTCTGAGTTCTGTGAAATACCCTATGCTTATTTTTAAATATTTTTGTGATTTGCATAGTTGATTTTTTACAGTGTTTAAAAGGTGTTAGTTCTCAAACATTTAACAGTTTTTTCGACCCTATTTATTTAGCAATCCTGACACACGTTACACTACTACTATTACTACCTTTACATTTTAATAATGCCGTGGACCCTACCAATTCTGTTCCATAAATTACAGTAGTAATTCTAGTATTTGTCTTTGATTGATGTATGCCAAATTGAAGCATTGAAATATCTCGTCCATGATTGCGTTGGAGCAACTTCACACATATTTGTCTCGGAACCCACCAACTATACATTGCTTACCCACTATCACAAAAGAGAATAAACATTTTTTAAAGTATATTTATTTAAGACGAACTTATTTATTTAAACAGGGGGGTTTTAATACAAATAATAGTATATTTTATAAGGCATACATAAAAAAATTCATTAATATTTTAAAAATGTGTTTTACTTCATTCATATTAGAAAATTCATCTATAATCGCGATTGTAGGTTTTAAGTTAAAGGTTTTTACACTAGTTTGCCTCTGCTTTTTTTTAATACTTTGAATACTTTACTTTAGTTTTATTTGAATGAAATTAAAGCCTGATGTAAAAATACTTTTTGCAATGACTTATATAATATGTGATGAGTTCTCGACTCTTTCGGAACTCTCAATACCAATGCCCTTCCACAAAGTATGTACTTCACACTACGAATGTGAGAAAGGTGGCCGATTGTTTTTTCTCGACCCCTCCGCAAATCTCATTTTTCTCATGATATCCTATTTTCTTTCCGAACGTGCTTATTATTTCTTTCTAACAAGTAACTCGAGAACAAAGGGAGAAATTTTAAAAAAAAATCTGGAAAAAATATTTCTCTTTCCATCTTCGCCGTGAATCTGATTTTAATGATGTCGTTAGTTGCTCAGCAGGGGATACAACTAGACAATTTCATATCGATTTCGTTATGTATCAGCGAGTGAAATAAATATCGAGGTGTTTTATCAGTAGATTTTTTTAATGTTTTTCTTCTATTATGAATGTTTTCTTACGTTATAAAGATATAAGTTTTGTTGATTTGAAAACTTTTTTATGATAGACATAGAATGGTATCATTAATAAGTAAGCGAGTTGTGTTCTTTAGTTATACAATTAAATTAGTGGCTGTGAAGATAAAAGTTTTGTTTTTCTTGCTCATCTCAGAGCATTTTATAGTGTATACTTTTACTTTTTTTATAGTTTATACCTTTAATGATATTCATTGTTTACCAGATAGGATTGATTTATAATTAAAAGAATTTTTATCATAGATTTTTGATAAAAGGAAGAATGACGGGAAAAGGATAATAAAAGAAATTATAATTTTAAGTATCTAGAGAGAGAGAGAGAGAAACCAAAAAATGCGTAATTTTAATTCGGTTTAATAATATTGCGTAGATGTTGAATTTTTAAGTTAATTGTTACTTAGTCAGCTAATAAATATGCTAATCATACGAAATAAAGAAATCGAAAATGTTAAATTTTAAGTACTGTAGTTATAATACATGCATTTTAGGTAATTATAATGTAAATGTATGTTGGATACAATGATCTGACTTATATGGCTAATATTTACTAAACGTTTCTTATTGAAACTATTTAGTTTGCTTTGTGTGAAATTTGTTAATTAAATTATATAAAACGTAAATGGTGTGTTACGTATTAATCAGCCATTGTGTGTTTAAATATTTTGAACTTTTATTATTGCTAAATAAAAGTGAAACGGTTATGAAATGATTCACTTTTATATATTTTTTTTGAAAAAAGCTCTTTTAGTTAGGCGAACTAATTGAACATCTTTTGAATAATTTATATTTGAAATATTGTATAATGATAAATAAACTGATAAAAGACAATAATTTTAATATGAGTTTGCAATAATTATTTTAAAAGTAATGCATCCTAATTTCACAGTTTACTTCTATTTTTTCCTTCCTTTTTCTGCACTTTTTCAACACTGACATATAATACATAAGCAAAATAAATAAGATTAATCATAATACTTTCCTCGTAAACTTTAATGTATTAATTGTAAAAATATCGCAATTTCAGTCATATTTTCAACAGTGAAATTTGATTATAGTTAACTCCGTATATCATAAAGATATTTTATATTGTTATATGTCATAATTTATTTGCATAATGCATTAAAAATTATTTAAGAGAATTTTTAATTATAAAATACTTGTTACATACTATTAGTATGTTAGATAAAGCAAAAGTAAAATTAAGTTATGAAACAGACCAATAATATTACTGTTTTTTGAAAAATCTTTTTTATCCGGGTATCAGTAAAACTAACCATTTTATGTGAAATGTCGATTTCAAATTTTAATTATCCACCTTTGGAGTATGCGATAACTTTCTATCTTCGATTATATATATTGAAATAGTTCTTGCATAACTCCTTCACAATAACAAAAACATTGAATATTAAACATAACGAAGTCTACTTTTTAAAACATGCGTTATGGATATGCATTGATATAAGATTATTCGACTCTCATTTCAATTTTTTTTTTTTTATGAAAAAGTTCATTTTACTCTTTTAGAAAATTATTATGCTTTATATACTTTAAGCGTCGCATTATAAAGTATTTTTAGCTATTTTGATTTCTTTTTTTACATATTTTTAAAACTTTGATCATCAATATATATACGAATGATTTTGGAAGAATCAAGATATACATATGAAATACATATCACAATCTTCATATAAATCAGACAGCATTGTTTCTAAGAACAAAATGTTGACAGGAAATAATATATATTTGGCGATGTAGCAGTAGAATGCGAATTCATATGTATTTATTCATTCTGAAAGTTCACAGCAGGTTGAGAAATTTATGAAGTTGCTGTAAGCGAGGAACAAACATTCAGAAATTGATCTCAAAATCAAACACGAAGATTGTTTTGCAGCCTATTTTCATAAAACAATGTAACAGCTGTTTCAATTGCTAAGACATGCAGATATAAATTCCACTATTCCCTACGTTATAAAAATATCTGAGTGTTTTTTCAATAAGAATTATTCCAATAAACAATATCAGGATTCTTTAAAAAATTTATGCAATAATATTCGGTGCTACGATTATGCAAAGAAAAAAAAATTAAATATTATAATACAACACAAAAAGAAAAAAAATTGCTTACATACACATATTATAATAAAATAAATTGTGTGTCTGTTCATGCTCGTAAGCTTTGGATCTGAACAACGAAAAACAATTTTACATTTAATTAATTAACACTTTTATGGAAAAACGTCGCATTTTAAATTCCAAAGTGTAGATCAATTATCAAGGTTTTAGAAAAAAAAAACTATTAAAATTATTACACTTACAACTATTCTTCATTTTTTGCTGATAAACTTTAATCTAATTTTTAACATGGAATAGACAAGAGATTAAAAAAAGTGTGGTCTATAAGTCACAAATACTCTCGAAACTCAAAGGGGATTGCAAAATTAAATTGAATTTAATACATTTTTTTCTTTAATTACGCATGTTTTTTAAAGAAAATAATTAAAATACATCAGAATATTTCTAAATACTATATGAATTATGAATTTTAAACCATTATTTGAAACATTTAACTTATTTTACATCTATGGAGCAATTACTACAAATACATAAACACTAATATCCATGTAAAAATAGCATGAAAAACAGGTTTTTAAGGTAAGAGAAGCATCCATTTTACTGCATTAATCTTTGTAATCTAACCTAAAATTTACAACAAATAAAAGGAGCTTTATTGCTCAATAATGCTTTGTATTATTGTTGTACAGAAAATATAGATAAATTTCATGATTAAATTAAAAGGTAAAACTAATGAAACTGTAATTACGATATACATGACTTTTTAGCTACTTAAACGTGTTTTTTTCAATTCCTCCCCTGTCTCCCTCATTCTCCAATCCCTCCGTTACTCTCTCTCCCTATATATATATATATATATATATATCTTGTTCAAATTTTCAATCGTTAATAAAATGCGTTCTGTTCATCCATTCAGGTTCAAATGCATTTTTTTAAACTTGTAGGGGAGGACACTTTATTTTAATACAGATTTTACCAACATTAAATCATTAATTAAGTTTTAAAAAAAGTGAATAAATAGTAACAAAAATAGAAGTCGAACAACACACACATATATAGAAAGGAAAATCGTTCGTTGTGTCCCTTTAGCCCAGTGGATAGTGTTTTAGAATTCTAAATCAAAAGTCGTAGGTTCATATCTCAGCTGGAATGGCCTAATTTCTCTGAGGCTGTGTTTTATTTATACTATACTATTTTATTAGAATTATTAAATTTAATTAATGAACAAATAGAGGCAAATAAAAAAATAGTCCAACACCATACATAGAAAGAGAAATGGAAAATTCCAAGGAAAATCGCTTTCTATTATTACTTATTATTGTGATTCTGTTTGTGAGGACCCCCCTGGGTCACACCTTGAACACCAAGATTAATTTGAGGTAAAGAACCACCAAGAGACATTTTGAATAATAATATTATTTATTTTGTTATAATTTCCTCAAAAATCTCTGATAACAAATAATACAATAATGTTACGTCGTTCAAAGAGATTTGCCTTTATATTAAATTAAATTACTAAGAATACAATTAATTACTAATCTAGCTCAATTCAAGCAAGTTTTACCGAAATAGGAGATCCGAGAAACACACGTATTCGAATTCTTAACTGTCATTAACTTTAACTAAGTAGCTCAAACTGACGCTTACTTTAAGCGTATAAGTGAATTATATATTTACCGCTGGCTTATATCAGCTTTCTGCTACATCTAGCAGCACGACTTCTTCACGAATATAATCTCTTTGAATCTTCTAGTTTTGCATTTAACGTTATTGGCTCAATAGCCTACCATCATCTATCTTGCTATCTCGCAACTCTCGACTTAAATACCTTATCTAATTTAAATATCCCATACTTCATTTTGGAGTTGATTGGAAATAAACGCGAATTTATATTCCCCAGAAAGACGCCTAAGAAGATTAGTGGAAAGGTTCCGTACAGATTCGTCTTATGTTATATGTATATACATATTTATGATAATTATAACTATTTAATGAAAAGTAAGTAAAATAATATTTTTCTATGTTGATCTAAGCAGGAACTGACTTTATTTTTTATATGACTTGCATATTAATATTTTAAGAAATGTTTGTTGCAATTTATCAAAATTGGCTCTTGCGCTATGAAATCATATACTTATTCACCAAGAAAATGCATGTAAAGTAATGATTTATACAATTTGATCAATATCTGTTTAATTCTTGATTTTAAATATACATTACATTCATATTATGACGGGGTATTGCAATTGAAATGATTTATAAATATTTAATGTTTAAAAACATATATTTCTGTTTATTTATTGAACCACATTAATTACTTGAACATTTTTCATTTATCGCATTCAGGTACGTATTTAGTAGTGTTCTGCTTACTTTTGCCTGATTCTAATTTAAGCATGACATTATCATATAAGTAATAATAATTAACTTATAAAAATAATTACATAAAATAACTATTTTATAGTTGTACAAAAGCATGCTACATTATACAATGTATTTCTTAAAATCACATACAATACAGAGAAGCATAATGAAAAACATTTTCTAGTACTCTTATTGTATTCAACATTTATTGATAAACTGAACCTTTTTTTATTGACTTTCATGATATAATACAAATAATTCATTCAGTAAAATTATTTTGTAGAATCTCCCTTCAACGAACTATTTGTTTCATGACAACAAAACAACGGCAAATTTTAATAATCCAATATTAATATTACAGTGGCAGTTTTTATTTTTAAAAGATGCAACTATCATTCCCTGATAGTATGAGATTTCCACCGTTGGGAGTAGTTCCCATGTATTCACCGTTTTATCTTGAAAATGATCTCAGTACCATCGGCTAATTAGTGTTCAAAATCTGGACAATACTGCTCGAGAGAAATACGATAAGGCCTGTTGTTATTTTCCGGAAATGTCTCATTAATGCTTTTCCCACTAATTTGCTTTCAGATAAAAAAAAGACTCAAAAAATATCGAAACACTAATCACATTAAGCCGCACAACCACATTCATGGGAAAGATAATTTGGAGTTTCTAAATTATTTGAATCAATAATATTACGTTACTTATTTGTTTATTTTTGGAGCTGCTTTGAATATTTTTTGCATTTTTTAAATCTGAATGCTTATTTCCGAGACAATGGATTATTTCCTCGTAATGAGTTTTAAGCTGTACTTTAAGTATGTAGATGTGCTTATTAAAATTTCCCATGGAAAGATGTACATGCATTTTAGAATTGAAATTCTTTGAATGAATTACTTTGATAACATCCAAGCACAATTTTTTTTTCTAATAATTTACTTAACTTTGATTTATTCATCTAAGCCATTCAGTTTTTTGACTATTTTATAAGTCATTTAATTTTATGATTATTTTTATAAGGTATTTGATTTTATACGAATGCTAGAATTCCCCCACGAAAATATAGTCATTTTCAATATAATTAATATTTTGGGTTGTATTGGTTGTAAAGGTTTTCCACCATATGAATTTATAATTAATTTTACAGTTAACACATAAAATGAAATTTCGATTTTTTTATTTTGTGGGATTTTATACATGATGTAATGTTTTACGAGGAACTCATCCGAGAATCCTTAGTCATATTTTTAGCATGCCAGATTTCATTATAAAATTATTTATGTGACAATAAAATTAAATAAATTTAAATTTATTTTGGATTAGAATAAGACTTTTTAACCTTTTTTTCCTTTTGAGTTATTTTATTTATTTTTTGAGAGATATGTAAAATCAACTTACTGAATTTTATGTGCGGAATCCTTGTTGGAAAGCTAAAATCTTATTTTTTTGACAATTTGAGATTTTTACATTTTTAAATTGTATAGATTTTAACCTTTCTAAAAATACCTTGCTTTAACCTCTAGGGTATTTAGAAGCCCTTCAAACGTATTTTTAAATAATCGTTGAATTTGGGCCAATCCCATTCTAATGGCGAAAATTATAAAAAATTACTTTGTTTTTGATTAAAAGTGTAACGACTGATGTGAACCAAAACATGCATCTTTTATTTTAAATTTAGCCTTTTATTTTTTTATTTCCTAGCCGATTAGAACTCTCACTGTATACATTAAAATCAATTTATCTCAAAATGTAAATTTTAATGTACGATGTACCTTTTCTGAGAAACAACTGTTCTAAGGTATGTAAATTTTTTATGAATTATTTATAATGATGTCTAATATAATCTAAAATGAGCTTTTTGTAAAAAAAAATTAATTTTTACAAATTTTTTAAGTAAAAAATGGGTCAAATTTCGCAATGTTTGATAAAATATTTCCTAATTTATTAAAAAATTCAAAACTAGCTAAAAGCTCATTTTAGTATAATGAGAGAGGTGAACTTTAATAGTATGAAAAGTTTCAAGCATGTACATAAAACAGATTTTGAGAAAAGGTACATTGAAAAAACAGCCAATTTAACATTGTCAGTATAGAGAGAGAGAGAGGTTTCCAACTCCCCTTAAAGCTAAAATAAAGTACAAATATACGAAAATGGAGAACTTTGATTCCTACATATCCAATGAAACTTTAAAAAAAGTAATTACTTATAATGTATCTTATTAAAATAAGCACAATTGTTTATTCCAAGATAAGTGACAAGAACATTATTCCAGCTTCCTTACATATTGAAATACTCTTAGTACTATATTTTTTAATCGACCACATTCTTTAAAATAACACTAGTATTGTATATAAATACTTTTATGGATAAAAATATAGATACACCACGGTAAAACAGAGATATTAAAGTAAATTTAACAAACATTTTTACTAATTTAGAAAAAGAAAATATAATCATTTATCTTGCATAAAATTTTTGTAAAACTTTATATTTATATTCTGTGTGAAAAATAACATTAAATATAACCCTATTACCCTACACTTTTTTAAGGGAATGATCATAAACATAAGTAGAAATGTTATCACACAATTTTCAGAAGTAATTTTCTTAATTATTAATGCAATCTATTCGAAATGTTTTTATTTTACTTTAATAACATACTTAGCTTATTTAACTGAAATATTTCTTCAAAGATTTCTAATTGTTATTTAAACTTTTAGTATACAAATTGAAATAAACACATCGGAATAAACATATCAGATTTAATCAAAATAAAACTCGTTAGTATTCAAATTAATAATAAGTAAATTGAATGAATACTCAGAGCATTCTTGAACGCTTACTATTGGTTTAGTGTATTTTTTTTATTAAAACAATGAATTTTAAAAAACCTTTTACCAATTTCTTCCTTGTCGTATTTTGAAAACTGAGCCCCCCTCCCCTCTCTCTTCAAACTCTTTCTACATTCCGCAACTTTTTAACAGAACTTTTTTTTTTCGTCGAAACAATTTTGCCAAAAAAAAGAAAAAAAAAAAGGGCGTTGCTTTATGCTGCCATTGTTATAACTGTTTAGGGACATGCGTGGAACCAGTTTACCATTATTGGCTGCATATCTTGGCTTTTGGTGATGTCGAAATTATCAAAAAATTGTTTTGTTACTTACGAAAATAACGTTAAAGTTAGTTTCAGTATCTATCCGTCAAGAAATATGAACGAGTATATACGGGAATAATATATTGCATAAAGATGTAGTGGTACTTTTCCGTTTTCCAAGCGATAAAGTTACCAAAAAGGATACAACCGGCACCAAATGGAATATTCCAGCTGATAAATTTCACAACCACATTTTCAAAACAAGACGCAGTCTTTTCATAATTTTTCAAAAATTGATGAAAACCTAATGAGAACTAACATTCATAACATTTTTAAGTGCATAATGTGTGTTGTTGCCAACAACGCCAACTTGTGCCGGTGAAAAGGAAAAGTACCTAAATACTTTAATATAATAAATGGATTCATACATTTATGAAGGTTACAGCGATATATTTTATATGAATCAAAATAATTATTGCTGCATTGCTTTAATTAATGCAGGCTTAGATTGTCATAAAGATAAGTACAGTTGAAAACTCCAAATAAAATACTTTCAAACATAAATAACAAACCATGATAGGAATGCATGGATATATAAGCTTCATAATTCAACATTAGAATTAAGAAGGAGAATGTAAAACAAAAACGTTGTTTCAAATTCAAAGTTTATTGAGGTTTCCTATCAAGAGTGAAGAACATATGCTAAATTCACAATAGTATTTATAAATCTTTGAATATCTAAAGCATTATATAATCATGTAGTGCTATATATAATGGGAATAAGATGCATTACGTAAATGTTTGGTTTCACAAATGCGTTGTGTCTTATATTGATTTGTTAGGCCGATATCATTGCATTTAGAAGCATGCTGTTATTAGCTTTCAGAAATCAATAATTTTCAATTAATTGTTAAATAGGACCCATCTGCATGTAACATATCTCGTAATGCTTCTCGAAAATTACCACAAATATATTCTGGGGCTTTGACAAATTTCAAAATCATGTTTATGTGCCGGAATAAATAAAACATTTTCAATGCAATTTATATATATACTGGATTTTTCAAATAAATAAGGAAAACGCAAAATCTATCAAGCTGATTATTTAAAAGTATAACTTATTATAGTGATTTTAACTGAGAAATTGAATGCATTTTATAAGTATATTTTTGAATATACAGTAGTGCACACAGGAATTTTTAAAGGGGGGTTCCGGGGTCGAAAGTTCACTATCCTTGTATCAAGCTCCTTGTGAATAAATAATTAGCATTAAATAATAAAATTAATCATTAACAACAACTACTTAATTAAATTTTTCGTACTATATAATTAACATTGTAATCAATCGGAAAAAAATCAAGGGCTTTGGGGGGTAGGACCCTCCTTGTTGGCGTCACTGAATGTATATATAATTAATGCATATATATTTGTATATTTATTTTAATTTCTCAAAAACTATAAAATGGAGAAATATTTATAACGATATAATGTCTTATAAATAAATTTGATGTATAGATTCAAATATAAGAGCTCTGAAAAATAAGCACTATGTGTAAATTGCTTCTGAACACATTTGTGATATAATTACTTTGAAAAGTTTTTAATTGTTTCATGCTTTATCTTTAGGGATAGGAACCCTAATATCTTCAAAATATGATTATATATATGTATATATATATTTAAATCATGGAGATTTTTACCTTCTACAACATACAGTATTTTAATCTCTACGATAATTAAAAGCCACATAAATCCAGTTTCAAATTTTCCTTGAAGCTGGACACTGCACCCATTTATAGAACAAAAATCGTGCACAATGCATTTTGTTTTCGTTTGACGGTTCAATGTAAGGCGGAAACATACAACTTTTACCTTTAGTAAGTCTGCGACGTCATTTTTCACTTAGCCAATAGGAAGTCTCACTGTAACTGTAACGCACACATATTTGTTGGATTTGCTTACATTCACAAAAGAACGTTGTTGTTTTTATTCTTTCATAAGTTTATCCTTTTTAGCCGGTGTTTGTATAAGAAAATTCAACTATGTTTTCTAAATGCTTGCTAGATTCATGCAATTTAGTGATGCTTAGATCAGCTAGAAAAATGTTTTTTTTTAAAGCTTAAGAGCAATTTAATAATGATTACTGTGTAAAAATAACAAATGAATGCTTAGAAAACTACCAATTGGTCTGATGCTGCACATAATCATACCGACAGAATTAATTTATCTATTGTTGAAAAAAAAATTGTGAACGCTTCATATTCAAATGATGTTTTCCGTGGTTTTAGAAATGTTATTGTGGTTGCTTATATTTTGGTTTGTGTGCTTTTTTGAAGATGAGTGAAATATTAGAGCTGTGAAAATGTGGAACGTAAGTGTTTTTGTTTAATGAGAATAACATCGATTAAATTGTTCAGAATTTCATTTCGAATATCCTTCTTATGAATATGACTATATTTTTAATTTGAAAAATTGTGACAAAATTTTTCAAACTAATGCTGGGTTAGTGTATTGTTTGTACTTCTGAAAGGCCATAAGGTGCTGATATGTGGAGTGCATTTAAAAAAGAATGATACTTTACATTTTAAAAACAGTTTACCAAATCCTGAATTATTTAATAATTATTTATAGTTGTTAATGTACCCAAAATACCTAGTGGAATGTGAATACCGCAAATGTTCTTGTGACGCAATGAAAACATTTATGTAAATTGAAGTCTTCACCTGAAATACATATGATGTCATTCAGTTTAAGAAATTACAAATTTTAGGGGTACTTTTCCGTTTCGCTGGCGCAGGTGATGAAGTCTCCAAAAACAACGCAACCAAAGCCAAATGGAATGTAATCTTTTACCATCACATTTTTAAAACAATTTGCGATCTTTTCTTATCAGTAACAATTTTTTTATAATACATCAAAAATGGATGAAAAACCACCAAGAACTAAATTTTTTTCATGTGTATATTATGTGTTGTCACCTTCTCTCGTCAACAAACCTCTGTGAAGACAATATTGCTCAAATTGCCAGAACAATCATCTGGGGAACATGGTACTGTATGATTTGGTCCCTTCATGGATACGACATCATCATGATCAAGTAATTTTTAAATATTAAAATAAATCTTTTATAAGTTAATTATTTGTATATCAAAAAAGTGGGGGAAACTGAAATAGATTGCTAAATATTTAGTAATCCTATCTTTCCTCGACAGTTTCCCATAATTATAGTTCAAAATAAGCAAGTTTTTTTTCTTTCGAAATAAAGCTTTTTTGTTTCGAAATAAAGCTTTTTGTGTTTCGAAATAAAGCTTTTTTGTTTCGAAATAAAGCTTTTTTGTTTAATTTATATGTAAGGAAAAATATTAATTTCATGGAAACAACTGCATTTTCATTTGTTGGGGAATCTATTTATGGAGAAGTGCTTATCAAATTTTATTATAATATCCAAAGCTGTTTTTTTTTTTTACTTTTATTTATTTTAGGATTACCTGGTACGATTTAAACATTTTTTTTAATTTAATGATTTTTAAAATTCTGTGGTTGCCCCCAAAATGCATGCATTATATAAAACTGATTTTGAAATCAAAATAACAAAATAAGCTAACCATTTAATTATTTAAAGGGAAAAAAAGCTTAACATTTATGAAGTGATTTTAAAATTCGATTCTCTCCTCCTACAAAAATTGACGTACACATGTGAAACTTGATTTACAAGTGCGTCAAACGTATAACAAAAATCTGTATGTGTTTTGGGATATAACTAAAAAATTATTTTTGTATTTTTATAGATTGATTAAAATATATTTATTATAAGATCACAAAAACTTCTAAGCTCTTTTGGAAATTTTAAAAGATATGTGTCCTATAACCAAAGGGTCTTAATTTTGGCATCATACTCTTTCGATGATTAAAATCTTAAAAATAGTTAAATTTAAGTAATCGTGAAAAATTACACATTTTCTCTCAATAGTGCATATTTATTTATTTATTATACCTGAATAAAGAACCGAAGAGAATTTAACAAATTAAAAAATATGTTTTATAAACAAAATAAATTCCCAATTTACAGCAAAGAAAAAAAAAAATTGTTATGTTACGGCGCAATGTTTAATTTTGGCTTCTTAGTATTTTTTTTTCTGAGTCAACAGAAGCCTTTCGATAGCTCTGTCTCTTACGGTATTCTTATAGTACCATTCTTCATGACTTTTAGCTGTTCACCGAAAGGAAGATCGTTTTCCGAACTGTAAATCATTGTTTACGATACCGTGCCTTCAACTGAGAACCTAAAGAGTTCAACTCCGCACGGATTTCAGGGAGCGTAGTCAAACGGAAAACAGCTGCCATTTTACGAAAAACTATATTTGTTCTACTAAATGATAAAACGTTTATAAAAACAACCTTTGGAAAAACAATTAAGCCGCGTCTTGAAACGTTAGTATATGTTTAAATTCTTATAAAAGTATTTTTATCTAAGTTAATCTGATTAGTCAAAAATTTAAATAAAATAATGTTTTTTTTGTTTTAATGACTTAAGGAAAAATATTTATGATGTTTAAAAATATTATTTAAAAATTAATTTAATGTTATGCATTCAAAGATTATTAGGTAAACGTCAACTACTATTAAAGAAAAACTCGAAATTTTTCCAAAACTTTTCTTTAAAAAATATCGCGTATCGTCTTTCCTAAAATAAATAGATTTTTTTTTCCAAACATATCTCTTAAGAGCTCATTTAAAATAGCTCAGATGTTACAAAGATATATTTAAATCAATTAAAGTACAATAATATTATGTTTATAGGCTTCGTAAATAATGCATTAAAAAATGTAGATTTAAAGAAATCTCCTGCTATATATATTGAATTTAGATGTCATAGAAATTAGTAATTACTGTTAAGATATTTTGAAAATAATTAAATAAATAAAATGAAGTACACTAAATATTATTGAATTTATAATGAGAACAAAAGCTCTCCTGTTATTCAATCAACAATGTTTTTTGTGAAAGGATATAAAACAAAAATTAATGGAATGTCTATATGGAGTTTGTTTTAATTTATGGCCTTTAGTTTTACATAACGGGCTTTTAACAAAGGATTTATAATGTAAAATTGTATTCAGCGCAGTTGATGAACTATGGATATCACAAAATTTGAGACCTCTTAAGGTAAAATTCAAATTGTTTCAACTTTTTTTCCAATATTATACTCGGTCTTTGGTAAACTTAAGATATATCTTAAATGTATATACAATAAGCTTATCAAAGAAAGAATTTTCTTGAATTTTTATGAAGTTTTTAGAGCCAATATTTCGACTTTCAAAATTAAATGTGTAATTATATGACAAAAATACAAGTTTTTGTTCATTACAATACTGCAGATTATAAGAATATTATATACCGTAAAATCCGAGGTATAAAGCGCCCCTACACTTTCCTGCTAAATTTTTTCTTGTTTAGGTATATTCACCGTATAACGCACACCCTCTTTTTTCCGAAGAAATCTAAAATATTAGTATACATTACTCTTATGTTTTGAAGTCATTTATTCGAGGTATTATCCCAGACTTTTGAAAAAATAGTATACTTCTAGAACTGCAACTCTTTTAGTTCATTAGACAAGTAATTTCTTTTAAATAAACAGTATTACGATACATGTAGAAGTAAAAGATTTTCTTTGGGCTCATTTCTTTTGTTATTTTTAAAGCTATCGTTGTTAAACCTGGCGTATATCGCTCACCCTCGAGTCTGGATGATATTTTTCGTGTTAAAAGTGCGCGTTATACGCCGGATGTTACGGTACTTTAATGTAGTGCATAAAACACCGTGCATAATGTGGAATAGGCTTTGAAATAAAATATTAAGAATGCAAGTTTTATGCATATAACAAAAAAGAAAAATATAAATAATTTGGACTTTGAATTTTGAGGTATTTTAGGAAAAATGATCTACATAATTTTTATTATAATTGCTTTTTAGTCGTAACATTCCACACATATGATCTATTTAAACAGAGTATAATAAAGTTTGTTTTATTTAATTTTTTTCTTATTTTTGATTTAAATTATGTTATTTTCTAGTATGAATATATTCACTATATTTACACAAAACGCAGAAATTAATCTAAAATTACTTTTATCAAGAATTTTCAAAGCATTATATTTTGCTTAAAATTTATTTTACAAATGCCACACGTTACAATAGCACATCTGCCTTTAGTGCACGTGCTCTCCAATACTTTTCGACAGTTGAATTAAGGCTAATGTGCAGGGCACACGTCCAAATATTCAGCAGTCATAGGCTGACCAGAGTTACATAGAGTAGAATCCGATGAGTTGGCGATACCAATTTTGTAGAGAGGCGATATCAGACAGTCATGACCTGTCAAAAGTCTAAAATAAGCTACAACAGATTTTCTAGGAGCCCCAGGAACCCAGCACGGGTCTTTGTCCTGGGTTTGCTTAAAATAAATTTATTTTAATGCAGCATTTGTATTAAAGCAAATACAAAGTAATTCACTTATATAAATTATCATTTTCTTTACTCCGTATCTAAACATTTGAAATTTTCAAATTATTTCGTAGATCAGCTGCATAAGTAATATAAAATATAAATTTTTGAAATTGTATTTCATATGTAGTAGCTTAATATAATATTATAAACACCGAAATGAGATTAACTTGTAAATGATGATAAATCATATTAGCAATAAAAATGCACTGTATTTTTCTTTTATAGATTATCTAATAAACGTATTCATATACTTAAATAAAAGATAATAAATGAAAAAATAAATGGCATGTAAACATTACCTAAAAATCTCAGGTGAATCAGGTGAAGTTTTATGTATATATATATATATATATATATATATATATATATATATATATATATATATATATATATATATCAGTGGCGCACACAGGAATTTTTCTAGAAAGGGGGGGTCCGGACTCGAAAGTTCACCATTCTTGTATCATGCTCCTTTTGATTTTGTCGATTTTCGGGAACAAAACACAGTAGAAAACTAATTATTGAATAAATAATTAGCATTAATTAATAAAATTAATCATTAATAACAAATGCTTAATTAAATTTTACGTACTATGTACTTAGAATTATAATCAATTCGGAAAAAAATCAAGGGCTTTGGGGGGTCCGGACCCCCAGGACCCCCCTTGTGTGCGCCACTGATATATATGCTTAATGCTTCAACGAAATGTACTCGGATAGTGTAATTAGAATCTGTACTAAAAACGTGATCGCATCACTAAACAAAGTAGTATTAATTTAAATTAAGAGATAAAAGCAATATTATTTCATTAAATTTTAAATAAAAGGTAAGAATTTATATATACGAAACAATGTCATTAGAAATATTTATATGATTCTCAGAGGTAAAGTGTTTGTTCTTAATATTTTACAAAGCGCAAAACTTTGTAATTTTAATACAGCAGTTTGTAAAATTAAAAATATATATATATAACATATTAATAAAATGAATGTTTTGTAAATGAGCAGCATTAATTTGAGATTAAAATAATTTTAAATTGTATAAATTCCTAGGTATTGAAACTCTCCAAAATGAGGATCACGACACTACGAAGTTATTTAATTTCTTTAGTTAAGGAATTTGTAGATTTATTTCACTAATTTGAAAATATTTTTGGTTGGTATTTGTGATGAATATTAATAATCAACACTTGAAATGGAAATGACGCACTCAAGAACCGTCGTGAAAGATTAAAAATAACAAATACTGATTTTATACATTAAATAACTTTGAACTTCACTATTAGTAAAATGATGTGTTAATGCGATTTCAATACCATCCAAAGGTTTATTTCTGAGTAGTAAATTATAAATGTTTGATAACTGTGCGTTTATGGTATATGTAATTAAAATTTTGTAACGCATTTTTTAAATAAAAAAAGAAAAAGCGTATATTTCATCAAAAAGAAAGTCATCGTATGGTTTTGGATTAATATAAGGACATTACATATACTTTTTTCTATATATATCTTTCTATCAATTTTGCTAGCTTTCTAAGTTGAAATCTTTTAATTTGCTCTGTAAGTTTATTATCGATGTTTGAAATAATTTCAATAACCACATAATTATATAATTAATAAGCCATACTTAAGCCATATTTCTCTAGTTATGTACAAAATTATATTTTACAAAAATAAATATTAAGAAAAAGAGATATTCGTGACGATATATATATATGTATATGCATATATATATATATATATATATATATATATATATATATATATATATATATATATATATATATATATATATATATATATATATATATATATTGCAATATTATACATTATTTATTTTTATACATATTCCATATTTTCAGATACATATTTTAATTTAAAATATGATTTTTAAAGCTATTTCAAACATTTTCAGTTTTATTCATGAGTTTTTTCTAAAAGTGTTACCTTTCGAATAGGTCTTGATGCTATCGATAAATTATTTCTTATTCAAAGCACAAATAATCGCATATAAAGAAATTGTTCAAAAAGTTTATTGTTTATACTTATAATTTTTGTGGGGTTTTCCCTTATCAATAATAAATTTATACTGATATATATGTATAGTAGCAAACGTCACTCATATAATATGAAAATTTTATTTCCTATTTTGTTAATGTCTCTGTTCCTTTAATACAGAAACACATGTTGGTTTATCTAGTATTAAAACGCATGCGGATTTATAGAATGTGTCACAAGATTTTATGAAGTTTTTAAGTTAAAGGATAAAGTTATTTTAAGAGGTGAAAAGGAAAGAAACAAAAATTATTCAAATTAAAAAAAAGCATCTTACAATCAAATGAATTATAGAAAAAAAAATTGAAAAAAGTTAAAAATCTAGACTAATAAATTGTAATGTAATTTGGATTCTTAAAATTGTTTCTGAAAAAATTAAAATGCTAGAAGCCTTTTTTCGAAGCCAAAGATGATAAACCATACTCTCTCTCTCTAATGCACCTTAATAATTCATTATTTTTACACATTATTCCAAATTTAATACGATATCATTGTGAGTTAAGTACTCTGATATCAATAATCTCGAAAATTTCAAAATAAACTAACCCCATTACCCTCCCGATAGAAACGGGAACATTTGATAAACAAACAAAGAAACAGTTCAATATGTTGTCGCTCCCTCAATCCACCGAGGACTGTAACGCAGCAATTAGGTAGCTTCCGATAGTAGCAGGTACTACTTGCGACACCGTGAGGACAAATGGCTGACACCCTAGTTTAATGGACCATAAACGTGGCGCGTCCACATAAAGACTCTGAGTGGACCGGATTAGAGGAGAGGTCCAGAGAACGGAACCCCTTCCCTTATGAAGTTCGCAGGAAAACTATTAGTCATCGAATGCTGAGTCAAACTCGGCTAAATTGATTCACTTTCCACTACTTTTCTCCGGGCCAAGAACTAAAGCTGGATTTGGTGGGATTATCCTAGATGCGGGATATTTATTGTCTTAATCAATTGATTCAATCCTTTGATCCTCATTAATCCTAGTAATAAATGCAACCATTCTGACTAAAGTAGCAAATCAAATGTAAGTGCTTGAGTAAAGTATGTTTTGCTATTTTAATGCATCTAATTCAAATAGTTGAATGAGTTAACTTTACTTTGTAATCGGAGTAAAACGGTAAATTTTGAATTATCTTCGATAAAGTAGTTGGTAAATTGCGTAAATATGTAGAAAAGTTCCCTCTTTTTTTTAAAAGTAAATCCAACATTATTTAAAACTGGAAAAATGCCTTCATATGTGTAATGTATATGTTGTGTAATTTTTTAAATTTTAAATAAACTTAAATTACATTTTTTAAACTTTACACACCCACACACACCAACACACACACAATCAATTTCTGATGAATATTTTCTTTAAAATCTTAAACGCACTTCTTACCTAATGTATATTCTTAAAATATCGTTTCTTTCTTTTTAAAATAAGCATTTATAATTAAATATAGTATTTTGACTCAATTAGAATTTTACCAAATATACCTAAATTCCAGCGTATAACGCGTACGGGAGGATATAACAAACACCTATATTTTCAGTTGACTCACCAATTTTTTGCATAGAAACTTGAAATGCACGTACTATTTTGAGGCAAGGCTATTATGTTTTGAAGTCATTTATTCTAGGTATTATCCCAGACTTCTGTAAAAAAATGAGTATACTTCTCAAATAACCACACTTCATAAGTTATGTGGTTTATTTTAAATGAACAGTATTTCGATACATGTAAATATCTAATATTTCTTTTTTTTAATTTTTAAAGCTATTATTTTTACACTCGGTGTATAAAGCACACCTGTAAATTTCAATTTTATTTTTTGTGTGAAAAGTGCGCGTTATAAATCGGAGTGTACGTTGTGTTAATTTTCATAATGTTTTAGTGAAAAACTTACCAAGAAATTTGGTTGTAATTACATTTACTCACATTTCGATCCAAATCAATATAGATCTAGACTAGCATGAAATTCATTGGCAATGGTACACATTACATGACACAGAGATCAAATGACGAATGAAGTCATTTAGCCTGTACAAATTTCCTAATTAATTCATCCCACCTTGAGAGGAATTTGAGAGATCCAGTACCATTAATTATATAATCGTAGAAATTCGTTTGCATGAAAGATCTTTAGTATAGTATGTCCCGTATCATATATATTTAAGTTCGTAACTATAATGTGTTTGTTTTTGCTGTCTCTCAATAATGAAAAATAATTTTATTATTATCATTGAAATATAATATCTAATTCAATAACAATAATATATTTTTCTTATTATTTTTGAAGTACAATATAATGAAAATTATGGATTATTATTGAATTGTACTTTAATAATTTAAATTGAGTCGAATTTCAACGGTGCCAAACATCTTTCCTTTACATTAATTATAGCAAAACAAGATTTAAAAACTTGGTTCGAATAATATTAGTTGAAATGTTACAAAATTATAAGATTTTTCAGTTCTTTTGAAATAATGTTATTGCATTTTATGACGGGAACACACACAACACATAAAATTTTAGCAATTTTTTACTTGTGTACATCTACAATAAACCTACTTAAGTTATGCACTTCCATACCAACATTTAATTTATAGAGTTTACATATTTTAGTTAATTTAAATAATTTTAATATCACTTAAAAGAACCTATGAAATATTGCTATGTAAAAAATTTGATCGATTATATTTTAATATTTTTTAGCCTATATATATATGCTGAAGATTTGTTCTCGTGCACATCAATTAATTTTTCTCCTTTTAATGCTACGCCGAGGTCGATGAAAGTAAACATTAAGAAATACGATTTATGAGTAGGTTTTGTTCCTTAGTTTTTTTCCGCATTCTAAAATTACAAATATAAATAAAGAAAAGTTATTATCGAAGACAAATGCTTACTTTCTTTCCTTGCATAATGAGTAACTCTTACAAGAGGAAGGTGGGTCATAGAAACGCTGCGAACCCTTCTACAAATGCTTCTAGGAAGTCGAAAACAATTTTAGTTCAATTTATACTTTTTTTTTATTTTAAATGAATAATCTTGTGCATCCGTCTCTAGGTACCTTAGACGCTGGCAATATGCCACAACAAAATTGAGTTTCAGCTAACACTAACTTTAAATTCGGTATTCTTTTTTTTTTCTAAGTACTTCTTAAAGGATATGTTTTAAAAATAATTTTTCATCCTTTTTTGTAAAAACAGAATTTAAATTAGTATTTATACATGTAAATAATAAAGTAAGAATGTTTGAATTTTTTAAACTAGCAAAAAAATATGGGTTGATTAATAAAATCTTCTTCCTGTTGACTTACTTTGATTGTATATACTTGATAACTAAAGAAGATCAGAATTAATATTTAGTTACTTTAGATTGAAATATTTTTAATAACTTTTTATGACAAAAGGTGCCAAAATTATGTTCCAAAATATTGTGTATTTTCTTCAGTAATTATTGGTAGCCGCATTATGATCAGGACACACCAGCTTTAACCAAGAAAACTTTTCATTTAAAGTTTCTAAATACGTTTCAATCACATGAAATGATTAAATAAAATAAAAATACGGTAAATTTCTCAATAATAATTTTCTCAATTATTGCTTTTAATACAATATAACAAAAAATACCCTGAAATTCAATTAATTTACTGAAAAACTAAATTATTGTGTGGGTTGTATTTTTGAAAATAATTTAAAACATGGTTTTTAGAAGTCTTGGATGTCATAAGGCTGTTTAAAGTGCAGAAAAAAAACCCTTTTTTTTTATACTTCACTTAGAAAATTTTCAGCAAAATTTTTACAGTCTTATATTTATAATAAAGTTTTTGATTATGTGAACATTTTCTTTTTAACAATAAAAGTGCTCACGACGCTCTAAAAAGTTAACCTAATTTAAATATGATCATTTTTTCATGTAACATAAACGAGTAATTAACTTTTGACTGTTAATGACTGACTAGCTGAAGCTAGTATCCTGTTGGTTTATAACAAAGAGAATGTTCAAATCTTTTTTTTTTAAGACATAACTTCCATACAAATGTAGTTCCTACTCTCCATGTGAACTGTATCAATACCTCGTAAGTGATTTCGCGTACAGTAAGAGCAAATATGCTATATGAGAAAGAGGAAGATGTGTAATTGAACCAAAAAAAAAAAGGATACAAAGTGGTCAAATCTAAGTGTCATTCATAACTGGATCGGATCATCGCTGCTATTCAAAGTTGTAGGCTGAATCTTAAAGACGAAAAGAGGCACGATGATAACAGTCAACTAAGAGCGACGACAAAATGCAAGAACAAAGTAATTAACTGATCGGCGCTTATAACCCTGACGTGTCGTTATCAAAGATCCGATATATAACTGAGTTACCAGAACTGCAATGAGCCGGCTAGGTGGCGTAGTCGGTATGTCGCTGGCCTTCTCGACTTAATGTTGCGGATTTAACTCCAGCCCAAGTCGGTGGATTTTCATGATGCAGAAAATTGACAGCAGCCATGTCGTACATGATTATACGACATGTAAAATATCCCTAGAGTGAGTCTGTTTGCCTTGGGTGTTCTCGGTAAAATTAAATCTTAGTACGGGTTTACATCGTCTGAGCTCAGGTGCCTCCCTCTGGGGAGGAAATTGGGCATCAAAATTACTTGCAACAATTGATATCGCCTATATGGTGCCACGCTAAAAAGGGATACCAGCTCCTGGGAAATGTAATAGGTCTGCAATTGTTAAAATACCAATGCGCAGCCCCATTAGAAAAAAAAGAACTGCAATGATCATTGATAGGCAACTCACTGAACGACGACTGAGGTCACAGATGATTTTGCGTTGTCTGCCTCTCACTATTGTACGTCGCTTACTGACTGTCTATTACCATCTGTTGTAGGCGTATTTGACCTGAAATCACATGCGTTGGAGTAGAACTGTTTTCAGCGATGAATTACGCTTTGAACTCCATGACCAGCGTCCAGTATCTGGAAATTTTTATGATGGTGGCGGGATAAACATTTGACTTTAATTCACACACAAACCAACATTCAGAAAGGATGTCATTTAATTTGATAGCCGAAGCCCTTGGGTTGTAGTCTGTGACTCTTTTACAGCACAGCAGCTTTCTAGTTCGTATTTATTCTTATTCAAGACTTTTCTGGTCAATATGATTATTAAGTTTGTCCTTAATAGAGTACGTGAGCTTTACTGAGCAGCCGTCTTTGACCAGCTCAAGATCGGGTTGATCTAACTCACCTATAGGAATATGTATGGAAAACAATCTCTCAGTTTGACATCCTTCAATTATTCGAGTTAATTCCTGACCGAATAATAACGTTTATCAGAACCATAAGTGGGTTGATATTTTTCCTTTTTTTTTAAATTCTTGTTACATTCTTTTCTCTAGTAAGGTATTTAATTCACATGAAATTGGTAGTGTCTCATTTTTAATTCATGCACATTTCTTTTACTGCTTTCTTTCCGTTTGAACAACTTCTTATTGGCGCGTCGTTTTCTTTTTCTTTCAGAGTGAATATTCTATTATGATTCATGAAATAAGAAAAAAAAAAGTTAAAGTTACATTTTGAAAATTATTTAAACTGGAGCATTGATAATGATGCAAACGTAAATAATTTGTATGTGTCCAAAAACAGCGTGTGCGGAGGAATTATTAATCATATATACAGATTCTCATAAGATTTACTGATTTAAGTAGTTTAAAAGATGCATGATTTTTCTCATATTTAACTTGATGAAACAACAAAAGGGATAATTACATAAAAATCCTCATCCTTCATTGGATATATAGCAGTTATTAGTAGGTAAGTAATAGTTCATGCACAATTAGTTAGTTAAAAAGGTGCTTATAATTTTTTTGTTTGAATCGGTTAAAAATGTTTAATAAATATTTTTTTTCGAGAAAAAAAATATCTAGTTGGTAAATTTCTAAAATGTATTTTACAAATGTATCTGATTTCGTGTTTGAAATCTTAATACAAATTATTTTTATATTCGTAATAAAAATTATATTTTACTATTTTTTTTAAAAAATAATTTGAAAGTATTATTTGAAATTGGATGTTACTAAAACACACAAAACTTATATCTCCTAAAAGCCGTGAATTTGGTTACACTTTTAATAAAGTATCTCACACTGTTTCGAAATAAATGTATGAATTATAAGAAACAAATTGGGGGATAAAGCTGATAATATGTGTCTTCATTTATCTGCATGAACTTAGCAACAATTCAAAAAATTAAAGGAAAAAAATGCCCATGATTATCATACATAGATATAAAAGCAAAATTATGTCCAAAAATGATCAATAAGAAACTGTTGTCAGTAAAAATGCAATTACTGAGCCAAAAAGAAAATCTATTTAAATTTATATTCTCATATCATTAAAATATTCATTATTGCATTCCAAAGTTTTATTTTGCTGCATGGTTAAATAAAAAAATATGAAACATAACGGAACAATTGACAAGCATTTCTTTAATCAAGATGTTTTACATGCATTTTTGCATTTAATCCACTGTTTCAGTTCTTTATTACAATGCTTTAACACAATGTACAACCAGATGAAGTTCTCGAGAATTCTAATCAGTTTAGAGGAGAGTTTTTTCCCTGTTATAGGGCTTAGCATAAAAAACGGCTTCATTAGCATATTAAAATGAAACAGGCTCACATTTCTGAGATATAAAGTGGGTTGGGTGTAAAGAAAAAAGTGAAATGCTAAAATGAGCTTACTGATTTTGAGCAGGAAATTGTGTAAAACTACATGGTAATGTTAATTGCATTTTACGGAAACGGACGAGTTGCATTAAGGAAAACTTATTCGTTTCTAAAGTGTTTCCATATTTTAAATTGTCGTTTAAACCTATTTAAGTAACTCATCTGAAATTTATACATATATTTATGGAATGTGGGGCATGATACAAAAATCTCTTTAATTTATTTAATTCTTGAAATTTAACTTATGTTTTGAATGGATGGATTTGTTTTGTGAGATATTATTTTTTTGTAAGTTAGTTTTTATTCATTTGCCAGGAATTTACTAGTAAGATGCTCAAAAAACTTGAAAACAAATGTGCACAATTTCATTTGAAATTTTTCTAAGCCGCAGTTTCACTTAAAGAATTATAATTTAAGAGGAATAGGTGAGAAGAAAAATAAGAAATAAAGAGAAACAATCACACGTTAAAATTTATTTGAAATTATGTTTCAGTTTATTTAAGAATTAATGCAATTGAAATTTTTATCTCATTATAATATATTTCAAACAATGCATTAAAATTTTGAAAGAAAATCTAAAATATTTTTAATTTTTTAAATTTCCTTTCTTATACTTTAATTACATTATCACATAAGAAATTCGAGAAATTAAGAATATATAACTGTTTAAAAAAGTTGTCAACCATTAAAACAAACGATGTCCCATTTCTCAACGACTTTTTGAAGTAGCAATTCTTTATACAAATCAACTTTTTGACTAAAGCATCAATTCAAAGAAACGGTTTTAATAGTTCATGATCTTTGTTCGTAAAATTAAGCTTGTTTTGTCTTTAAAAATTACCATTCTGTTTATTAATACCCATAATTTAAAGGAGAAAAATATTACAGAAAGATTTAATGTGACAAACAAAAAAAACTATGTTTAAAATGTTTAAATGTCCCCCATGTTATTTTCCAGTGTCATTCAAGTCGTCGTTGCTTGGTATGCGGTAAGATGACTCACCGCTATCTGTTGAGTAAACTTTCCGTAGAGGGTTCGGTAGTGAAGGACAATAGAATCGCAGCGGGAAACATCACTGTATGGTTAGGGATCACAGCTGTGTGTAGACAGAAGATTCCGTCTACTCTTCTTTCAACATTACATTCAAAGCTAGAAATAACTAGTTCATATCACTAAATATTTCAAATGCGTATCTTCGCGACTCACTGGGAAAAAACAAAATATGCTAGCTATTTTTAACAGTGTCTCACAGTTAAGTTTCCTCACTATAAGCTGGTCAAATACTTTAGTGCTAAGAAAAGAAAAAAAAATCTTGCCCTTTTGAAAATCAAGTAATCATTCAATTGCCAAATTATGATGGTGATTTTAACTGTATTATCAAGTTATTTATGGTTTCTAAAATTACAGATAGTATGCCATAAAAAAATGTGTTGAATATTCCAAGGCATATAAAGACCTGAGTTTTATATACCTAAATGTTAGATCTTTTAGGAGAGATATTATTTTTTTTGTTTTTGAATGTAAACATGGGCTATAATTTGAAAATAATTTAATTGGTTTCACAAGCCAATTGTTTTGGCTATTTAGTTTCGGGAATCATGCATTTTCCGAGATCATTATCTAATAATCCTTCAAGCATTTGTTTTCTAATTTAACTTTGATAATGTTTTTCCCTGGATACGATTCTTTGTAAAAATTAAAAAATATATATCCAAAACTATATTCCCTCTAGCATTCTTTTTATTAACTCTTTTAATAATATTGAAATAATCTTTTAATTATTTGGTTCGAAACTAACACTCTGATTTTAATCGTAATCAACTAATAATATTACATCCTAAATCCCTTTCCCGCCCTTTGTAACCAATCAGAGCTCTTATTACAAGCATGTCACGTGGTCTTCAACGTCAGGTATAAAAGCCGATGTCTCTGGAAACCTCGCTCTTCGATCATTTTTCTCTGTAGTCATGTAGCTGCTGCAGCGCGTTCTGTGTGTGTCTTTGTTTGTGTTGTGTCGTCCATGTTTGCTTCTTGTATGTGTAATGCCGTCCCTACTGGATCTTTATGTGTTTCTGGATGTGAATAAAAAGGAATTTCGATTTCCATGAGTTCTTCGATACTATCTTATTAGACCATGCTCCACGTAACATAGAAAATCACACCACCGGCCACGCCCAACCATTGGTTCTCCATTATTTAATCAACCACTCGCTACGTCTTACAATATATTTACCACTCAACGGAATTGTTCCAGAGGCATTATATATATATATATATATATATATATATATATATATATATATATATATATATATATATATATATATATATATATATATATATATATATAATCAAATAGGGGTATGAAATCTACTTGTAAAGATTGCTTGGTAAAACTAAGTAATTAAAGTAAAAAAATAAGTAGTTTTTTTTTTTTTTTTTGAAAAAATAGTGCTTATATATAATTATTGGAAAATTATGCTTACTGGAAGTGAATTTCGAAGTAGAAATGCTTCACTTACTGCACATAAACTGCAACCATGAACTGTGTGCGTGTGCATTAAGTCAACTATGCACCAAAATATGAAAGGTTTCCGAGTGTACTTGCTAATAGTAGTTACGAGTTTTCTACTTATAAAAGTGCATACATCTACAACTGAGTTTCAACGAACTGCTTCTGTATTTTTATCAAAACTCTAATGAATAATAGTTATTCTGAAACACAATCTACTACTTATAATTTATTTACATCTAATATTGCATTTGCATTGCATCTGTTTGAAGCATGCAAGGCTTTTTTTTCTTGTAATTATTTGAATATACTTATTTTTTTGTTTAAAACTATTTGGAACTGCTTAAGGTTTATTGGCAATTTGAATTTCACAGTGTTTTTCTATTACCATTTTTATTACACTGCTTGTTTACAATCATTTGAATTAGACAACATTTATTTGTCATTATATAAATTACATAATACCTATTTGCTATTATTTTTATTACAAAGTGTTTAAGGCAATTATTTAACGCATATTTTTATTTTTAATTATTTATGTGTGTGTGAATTGCATATTATTTTAATATTTATTTGTTGCTAAGATATTATTTCCTATTTATCTTTAGATGCAGTCTGTATTTTTACACCGCATCTTTTCTTTTGAATTGAAATATAAATATTTCACCACTGAATGAAATGTTTAGTTAGTTCATTTCGCCGGGACAAAAGACTCTTATTTCTCCCTGCCGAGGTCATGCCCTTGTCGTAACACTTGGGGGGTATAATTTAAACTAAGCAAGGAAACGTACGGCCGTTTTTGTCTCACATCTGTAAACATTTTTAAAGAGCAGCGCTCCCCAACTTTTTTACCCCCGTGAACAGTGGTCAGTTCTTGATTATTCTGCCGCGGCTCACAAAAGGTGGGACGTTGTTTGTTTATATTTCAGATTATTTGGATTTAATATTTTTAATTTAATTGAATCCATATATATATGCCTTCAAAGTAGAATACAGTTATACCAAAAAATTAACACAAAGTGATTTCCCATGGAAAATAAAGTGATATACACAGAATGACATACAAATTTGAGAGAAATATACTTCAGTAAATAAAATGGAAAAAACTTTTTAATGTTTCTTGGAGAGCTCGGTACCATTTGATTCATGGGTGGTACCGATCCGCGGCTCGAAGGTTGGGGACCACTGTTATAGATTCACTAATTTAGATTCAATGCATATAGATACAGGAAATTTGCCAATAATTTAATTGTTTAATTTTACTAAAATACAGTTCAAATAACGTATTTATACATTGAAATTCCTACTACTACACTAGCAGTTATTAGCATTTCCAGAACGTTTTGTTCTGATTTTTATATTTAGCCAGGTATCAGTATATATATTAAATATCTCCTTAAAAACAATAATACTTCTTTTTTTAAAAATAACTTTTACGAAAGATTATTAAAAAAAAATAATCAAAGTGATTCTATCCACTACATTTAAATTCAGTTAAATAAGTATACAATTTTGTTTGGTTATTCTCACCAAAGTAAGTTTTTTAATATTATCTAAAGACAGTTCACACACTCACTCTTAAGGCAATAATTTTATTTTCATAACATGGAAAATATTTACTATTTAAAGAAAAGTAAATGTATTTTGATAGTTGCACTTATATACCTCATTTACATAAAAAATGTCTTCACTTTAAGCTACATAATTTTTTTAGGTCATTACACAAAGAGAAATGACAAAACGGTTTAAATAAAATATTTGTTGAGAATAATTTACGCTGTGAATTGTTTCCTGAGAACCTCCCAATAAATAATTGAATTTTGAAAGTAATACTAATTCTCTTTTTTAACATTCTAAAATATTTGATAACAAAACCATTTAATTAATTTTAAAATAAGTTAAACATTTTTAGAGCTATTACATTATTATTTATACAAGTATAAAAACTTTTATTTTGTACTCAATAAGTATGAGATAATTCATACGAGGAAATGTTCATGCCACTCTATAATAGTCAAAATAGTTTCATTGTATAAAATACATTTTATTTATGACCCACAATTTCATAGTCTTACCACTTACTTGCCACAAGAAAAAAGATGTTAGATAAAAACGTTTTGGATTTTTTTTTCTGTTCCTTTCTGAATTTAGAAGAAATTTTTAAGGAACAATCAATGAATGACATCAAAAATTTGTCTGAAATTTGTTCCGATGTTCATAATAATTATTTTTTCAATAATTATCGTAATTATCTAAGATTTGAAAGATAATAAAATTATTAATTTTTACTAAAAATTACAAATATTCACCAAACATTATTCACCGAATCGACACATGTTCTTAAGGTATTACACAAAACTTTAATATGAGATTATCGTCTGGAAAAATGTTTTGTTGTATTATTAATTTTTACGCGCTTTTTAGACTTCACAAATGTAAGAAAAACTGTGTTTTATAACATTTTAATATGCTCTAAATATATAATATTATTACAAATTAGGTTAGTTTTTTCATTCATAAAACAAGTTAACATTCATAAAGCAACATTAACTCCTCGTAAAGCTATTCAATTTATTGAACTCTGATTAATGTGAAAAATATTCTTCATTCCAAAATAAAACTTGCGAGCCGAACAAAACAAATATCAGAACGAATGTTATTTTTCTTTTCCTCCTTTTTAAATATTTTTCCCCCTTTTTTTTCCTTTTCATTTTATGTAAATTTTACTTAATCCTGCAACAAAAGAAGTACAAAACGCAATTTTTATCTAGGCAGAGAAAATGGTTATTTCTTTCAATGCGTTTGAAAATAGACTCGTACCCTTAATTCCTTAGGGATGCAACCAAAATGTAGGTACTTTTTCGAATTTTTTCCCTCCACCGAAACCGCAAGTCGTGGATAAATATTCTGCATTTAAATTCAGCTGAGGAAAGAGCGGGCAGAAACTAGCTGAATAAATGCTACTACTCTTGTATGCTTTTACCAATCCAGAATCTGTACTTCATATACATTTGCGAGTATGTCATCGAAAATCTATCTATTTATTGAGTCAAGAACAGGTCACGGTTGTGCAAATCAGGGCACATAGAATACATAAAAAATATGCCATCTTTTTTGTTGTTGCTTACGCATCTGTTGAAACATCAGTCGGTGTTTACATTTCCTGTATTACGCTCTCTGCAAAAAAATAAAAAAGTTTTAAAAAATAAAAAAAAATGATAAAGAGTAGTTTTTATTGAAGTAGAAAAGTAAGAATGCAAACCATTCTTTTCAATGACAGGCAGAAATATCAGAAAACTGTTGGGATTTAAATAAGTTTCAGCGTGTTGGTATTAATACAACTTTCAATTGCACTGAAAAAAAATAGAAAAAAGAAAGTAAGATTTTTTTTTCCTTCGGTAAGGCAAAACAAATGCTTTAAATTGAATTTGTCAATCTTTATTTGTTTTCTTTTTTAAACATATGCTTCAAAAGATGGCATTTTGCGAGTTTTGATTAGATTTTATCGTGAAATCAATTTAATGAATTCAAAATTAAATTTCCGTCCCATTCTATTCAACTTTTATGAGTTTTAAGATAAACATATTTCGAGCGATATTTTTCTCTGGAATAATTCTTTTGATAGATGCAAAAGGAATAAAACTTTGTCTTTCAGAATTGTTTTAAAATGTGAAGAAAATAAAAAAAAATAATAAAACCGAGTGATTAAAATGCATTTTGTGCCTCATTGCTATAAGCAGAATGTTAAAGATAAGACTAATTTAATAACTATTAATTTTACAAAAAAAGACACAATTCAGTAAAAATAAAATGTCTTTTAACGTATAACTACAGCACTTTCGTCATTTTAAGGACATTGATCTGCATTTTCTTCTTTTCTATTGCGATAATAAAAATGATAATCATCTTTTTTAAAATAATAATAATAGATAAATATGTGTAGAAATTTAAGATATTCTTATTTAACTTATAAAGGGTGTTTTTTTCGAGGTATAGAACTTTAAATTGCAATAAAACAACGATGTATTATTCGATTGACATGAATTTTTTTATTCGAAAGATAATCTTGTGGCATTGCATTTTAAATATGATCAAGCAAGGCGTAGATTCGTCGAATGGGCCCAAAACGAGATTGCCGTTGTACCCGATTTTCATAAGCGAATTTTGTTTAGCGATGAAGCGCACTTCTGGTTGAATGGCTACGTCAACAAAAAAAAAACTGCCGCATTTGGAGTGAAGCTAATCCACAAGTGTATGTCGAAGCACCGTTACATCCAGAAAAACTGACTGTTTGGTGCGTTTTATGGGCTGGTAGAATCATTGGTCCGTACTTCTTCAAAAACGATGAAGGCCACAACGTTACAGTCAATGGTGATCGGTATAGAGCCGTGATTACTAACTTTTTAATTCCTGAATTGAACAATCATGATGTCCAGGAGCTGTGGTTCCAACAAGACGGCGCAACATGTCACACAGATCGTGCCACAATCGATTTATTGAAAGACACGTTTGGTGACCGCCTAATTTCACATTTTGGACATGTAAATTCGCCTCCAAGATCTTGTGATTTAACACCGCTAGACTATTTTCTGTGGGGCTATGTAAAGTCATTGGTCTATGCGGATAAGCCACAAACGCTTGACCATTTGGAAGACAACATTCGCCGTGTTATTGCCGATATACGGCCACAAATGTTGGAAAAAGTCATCGAAAAATGGACGTCCAGATTGGACTACATCCGAGCCAGCCGTGGCAGTCATATGCCAGATATCATATTTAAAATGTAATGCCAAAAGATTATCTTTTGAATAAAAAAAATTCATGTCAATCGAATAATACATCGTTGTTTTATTGCAATTTAAAGTTCTATACCTCTAAAAAAACACCCTTTATTTGAAAATATGTACAACATTTTATCAAAAAAGAATAACAATATCTTGATGACTTCATAATTATTCTTTTAAAAGAAGAAACATATCTTATTCTTATAATATTAATCACTAAGGTTTTTTAAGTCGATATAATATTCAATGTTTTCATTAACTATAAAAATTATGTAATAAATACCCACTTCAGTGTTTAAAACTTCAAATTAAATGCCTTAAATTTAAAAATCCAAAAAAAAATTACATTATTATTATTTATTTAAAAATGAGTTCTTGACATGCAGAAAACACGTAATTTTTTTTTTATTTTAACACTATGTTATTAATTTTTCTACAGTAGCATACATAAAGTGATTCATTTTTTGAAAGATACAAATTTGTAACAACAAATTTTATGACACTACATTAAATATTTTTTTTTATAAAATATTTTGCAATTTCAATTTTCTTTTTGTTTTGTAGTAAGTATCGTTTGATGTAGCAACTGTTGATATCTATATTAAAGTTTATCTGTAATCGAGAGAACAGGAAATCTTATTTATTCTGACAAAAAAAGAACTATTTTTTTTATTATCTATTTATTTAGATATCTCCGATCCGAATTTTTTGTATTAACTCATTGCAACAAATGTATAAGTATACTCTCAAAAATAGCATTGATAAGAATTATCAAGGTTCAGATAATAGGAGACAAATGACTTGTAAAACCCGTTACAAAAAGATTTAATGTGTAAATCATGAATGTATTTTTCTTCTGAAAGATTCAAAGTATTATTTTGTTTCTGATAATAAAAGACAGAAATAAACAAATATAAAAAATCCTGTACTGTACACTCTCAAAATTTCAAATTTTTAACTTTTCCTACAACATAAATTTTAAACTATATTCATAAAGAATGATAGTTATGTACGTTTTTATTCTTTTTAAGTAACTTAATGTAAAGTTTTCTATTTAAAGTCTTTTGACGAATCCACACAGAAATGTTTTATCAAATTCTTATCATTTTAATTTTATAGCATCAAATTTCCTTAAGCCAATGTGATAAATATAGAAAGAATATATCTTAGAAATGCTACGAAATTATCATGATTTTTTTAATAAATACGTATGCCGTAGAAAAAAGTGTATAAAAAATAGGGGGAAAAAGAATTTTTAAAAATATTCGATGAAAATTAACCAGTTGTGAAAAAACAAAATTTTATGTATACTTAATTCTATTTCAGATTCTTTTTTGTGAGAATGATTATGAAAAAAGATATAATTTCTAAATTTTGCGTGTGCAAATTAAATTTTTTTTGTGAGTCTATATGTTATAATTCTCCTAATACTTCTGTGCATAAATATCTTAAATATCTTTTTAATTGTTAAGTACAAAAGAAAGAATTTAAACCTGTTGGTGAAACATTTATTAAAAGAACAATGATTTATTACCTTTCAAATTAGGATGTTTCCTATTACTTTCACCAAACTAAAGCATGTATCATAATATTATATATAAAGTAATTTTTGCAATCCTTAAATTTTTTAAAAATATTCTGTCAAAATGGCATTTCTAGATAACAACTTAATGTTAAAGAAAAGTTACTGCTCCAAAATTGTCAGTGTGAGAAAAATAAACTAGAAAGTCGATTGTGCATTATTCCTTGATAATGCTTACGATACTTTTAAAGAGAATACATTGATTTAACCCAAATTTTTAGGACATTTCTTACCTGACTGCATATAAAAACAGCATCTGTGTATAAACAGTATCAAATTCTATGTAAATAGCTTAGGTATAATTATATTCTACTTCAATTCATATTTAAGAAGTTTATATCAGTCTTTAATTTAAAATTCATAATAACCAAAATATGCATTTTTTAAAAAATTAGTTTTTTCCAATCTATGTTTGTAAGAGACCATTCAAGTTTCTTATTAAAAATAAATTAATAATTCATCATTCAAAAGTTTTAAATCAAAAGATAAATTCTTAGTATGTGGTTAAAGTTGAATTTAGGCTATTTAGTTTTTAAAATTGAATAAATTTTCAAGATTATATGTGGAAAATTGCAATGAAAAATGAAAAAAAAACTGCAATCAAACATGATAAATCATAAGATATACACTTATAATATTTACTTTTTTTAAATCAATCATAATTATTTAATAAGTTTAATTAATATGAAGTGTATTCTAAAGTTATATTCGTTTTCTTAAGCACACGATAAAGTATAAAACTGTGGATGTTGAGAAAATTTTATTACCCGAATCATTAAGTTCTGGTAAACAGACATATTTTTTTTACATGAGCTTTCCTTGTTAAAAGTTCAACGAAATTACTTTGTACTAGAAAACATGGATGCAATTTATAAAGCATAATTAACTTAAAGGACATGTAATATCAGCTTGGTTTTCAAAACTAATTGAAGTAGAATATGTAAAATAATTCTATTTGTAAATTAAAGCAAATAAATTTTGAGCGTGCAATGAAAATCTTCTTTCTCTAGTATTAGACTGTGCATCCAGAATTAATTCAATGTTGATCATGTTATTGAAATAATAAATTCGTTTTTATATTTTCGGTTGAATTAATTATTAATGTAATGTGGAAAATGTTTCCTTAGATAATTAGAAATATTTCTCGCAAAATGAATGATATTATATGATAGCTAGTATAGAGAGTAGTATTTCCTGATAACTTCTACTAAAATTATTCTTTTTACAGAATTTTGTGAAAAAAAACTGTTAATCTCATAAACTATACCAGCCCTTAACCACCCGCTACACTGAAAATTTCATAAAATTGTAAGACTAAACATTCTTTTTAGGTTATTATTACGTAAGTCCTAGCATTGAGGCTTCGATAGTATGTAAAAATAAACTTATAGCCGTCACCACTTGATTGAGAACAAATAGAATATGAATATGTGAAACACAACACAGAAGTATATATTTATAATTTACACCCCTGCAGCACACCCCTCATAGCTATCTTCATCAAACTTTATTTTCTGCGGATCTAAACTCATGAAAAGGTACATGCTTGCCAAATACAATAGTCTAATTATAGAGAAACGGGACTTTTTTTTCGTATCTATAATATAACTCCCCTCTAATCCCCTTGGGAATCTATTTTCGCAAAAATCTTTTTTAGTGACTCTGCAAGCAAACAAAAAATTCTGTTTGCCAAATTTAAATTCTGCAAGTTTAATAATTTTAAAAAAATGATTTTTCTTGTCTGTAACGCCTTTACAAAATTCTTTGGGAATAGATTAACACAAAACCCTATCTTACTAGATCTATACACAACAGAAGTTATATGTATTCTAAGCTTCAAGTTTGTAATTGTTTGAAATTGAGGATTTTCTTCTAAAACGCCCTCGCGTCTTCCTTCGGAAATCGATTTTCAAACAACCCGTTCTACTCATTAAAAAGGACATTCCTGCCAAAATTTAAGACTATATGTCTAATAGCGTGGAGATCTGTTGATGAGAGAATCGTTTTTTTTTAGTTTGCAAACTATTACTTACAAAAAACAAGAAATCGATATTTACAAGTATTGTTTATAAAAATATATTTTTTTCGTGACCTTATGACATTTACATAGTACATTGAAACTTATTAGAAACTAGCAAATGATGAAATATTTAAAAATATGTGCCAGAAACGTTTAAAACTAACCGTCTTACTATTTTAAATTGGAAGATAAAATGCAAATTAAGTTAATTTTTTTAAAAAGATAATGGTAATCGTAATTTTGATATCTTTTTGTAACTTTATAGTATAGCATTCTTAATGTAATCAACATTATATCGTTTGTTGAAAAGAAGTATAATTTTCTTCGATATATATCTCAATGTAATTTACTGTTAATCAAACATAGTATTTTGTTTTTCAAAATAACAGATGTCTATCTTTGGCTTCCTGAATTTTATCTGAGAATTTTCATGAGGAAAAAATTATAAAAATTGTAATCCAAAGAGTGGTTATGAATCCTATTATATTGCTTCGAAATTCCAATCTAAATTTGATAATGAATCTTTAATGCATGCATCTTCATGAATTTGTGTTAACATTTTTTTATATAAAATTACATAGTTAATTAAACATAATTCATAGATATAAGATATTAAAATGCCCTATTTTTTTAAAAAAAGTAATATAATTAATTAATTTAAGATGTGTACACATAAAATATATGAAATAACTTTTAGTTTCTAAGAATATGATTGTATCATAAAATCAAACATGTTAGGAATTTTAAAGAGCAAACAAAAAGATTAGTAAAACTGTTAGAATTGAAACAAAATTTCAAAGGAATCTTTGACAAATATAGCTCGTATTAGGTAAATACTGCTATAAGAAAGAAATGCAAATTTTTAATAACAGAATATTTCTGCACATAAAATGTGCTACTTTCCTCAAGCTTCTAAAAATATCTTGAAGTTAGGAAATTATATTATTGAATGAAAGTTATCATTGCAAGAATTATGATGAATATCTTATGAATATGGACATTTTTATTTGAAAAATATTTCTAAATTTAGGACTTTCCGAATTTCAATGCAAATGTTGATAATGGCCCAAAGCATAATTTCTGCTGCTATGCTTAAATGTATTTTATTTTTAAAATCTTGTATTTTATTTTGTATTTTGCATATGGAATACATTAAAATAAAACAGAACTTATCCAATGATAATATTTGATTTATATTTTTAAATATATATTAAGGAAAATTTTATGTATCCATGCTAAGAAAATGACACATTTTAGGAAACATAATTTATTTTACAAATCAGTTAATGGATTTTTTGAGAGTTTTAAAGAAGCATCATACCTTTACACCATATTTTTTATGGCGTAAAACTCTACGAAGAGTGTATTTCACACAATCATACATAAAATAAATAACACTGAATTTACAAAAAAACACTGAACTTTTTTTTTTACACAAGATGGAATTTATATGGCTAAATATTGATTTAAGTTGGACATATGGCTAAATATTGAAAAAATATTTGATTTAAGACGATTTCTAAGTCATTGTTATAAAATTATACAGACGACTATGAGAATTCTATGTATTTTACAGGCTTTTGTCCCAATGAATCCGAAAAATTTAAGTTTTTACAAAATTTCAAAATTTTGTGACACTTCTGTATTGTAGTATGCCTTAAGGAATTTTAATTAATAACTTTTATTTCTACCTCTAAAACTGTGGTCAAAGCTGCCACAAGCAATTATATGTATTATATAGTAGAGACGAATAATGATGTAACCAGTGGTGCACACCAAGGTGGGGGGCTGGGTCCAAACCCCCCATAGCCCTTGATTTTTTTTCGATTTATTATAATTCAATGCATTAAGTACGTAAAATTTAATTAAGTATTTATAATTAGTAATTAATTTTATTAATTAAACCCAATTATTTATTCAATAATTAATTTTTTATTGTTTTTTGTTCCCGAAAATTGATAAAATCAAAAGAATATATTGAGTGGCATTTTGGAGTACGATACGAGAATGGTGGAATCTTTACCCTGGATCTCTTCTTGAAAAATTCCTGTGTGTGCAACTGGATGTAACTAAATATTATTCCTTAAATTATATTTTTCTTTTTTTTTTTTTTATTTTATATTTATAATTTTACTTTATCCGTGATAATTAATTTTACCTAAAATTTAATTTTCAGTGTATTTTAAATTTTAATGCTCATTAAAATTGTATCTGAATATATCATTCGTAAGTCTGTCAGAACTTTTATAGTTTTCAGCGCTTTTTTACTTGAATTTCTGAACACACACTAAAACGAAGTGTTTATTTGGAATTTTGGTTGTCACCAACTGCTTTCCTAATTAATCTTTCAAATTAGATGGTAGACACGGTAGCCCAATGCTCATGGTCACAAAATTGTGGTGGGCGTTGTCGAGTCGGTAGTCCGAGTCTTGATGTTAATGATGATACACGCGCACAAAGGTTGATGCGTGGTGAAATCTGTCATGGTTGAAAAATTCACGTGGCATGGTAAAAAAGGTATCGTTTTCGTCATATAACCGAAGTTCAAAAATGTGAGTTCAACTGCCTATTGTCGTTAAGATGCTTGGAGTTGCATTTATAAATGCTCACTATTCAAATAAAATGTGTTTTTGTAAGAATTCAGTTGTATAGGAAACGAGAAAATATTTAAGTTTTGTCATGATATTCCAATTAAAATTGATAGAGGTTAAAGTCAGCTCTTAATGGTAAGGGGTTTCTTCTCTACTCTTAATGTTCCTTCTAGCGAGATGAAAGTATTCAATTTTCAAATATGCATATAAAGCTAAAACTGAACATTTCAAGTTGAAAATTTCGAAATTTAGATTTCGAATATTCCTATTTTAAATAAAACTAAGTTATATTTTTCTCTGAATGCCCTCACTTAGCTTGTAAGTTAGATGTCTCAATTAACAGAACATTGATTAAATGTAGTCGCAGATTGAGCAACGTAATTGGTGCATTTTAATTATCGCGTATTTAAACGCTAAGGTCATCTGATTTATCAAAACGATTAATCGATACTGGATGACTGCCAAAGACCATCAATGCACATTTAGGGGAGCATTCAAAATAAATAGTAGCATAATGACCTCCGGAATGAAATTTATGTTTTCGGATATAGCTAGAGATAATTAAATTTTCTTCCGATACAAACATTTCATTTTCATTTTCATGCTTAAAACTATTAACTTTGATATTGCGAGTCAGATTCTGTTTAAAGAATTCTCATTCTGTGTCGAGTTTGGTGTAAAGTTTCATTAAAACATCAATCTTTATTTATTATAGGTAGAAGGGATTAGTTCAAGTATTTATGAGAGCTCACAGAATCAAAGATAAATATAACTACAGAATTGATGTTTCGAGTGTGTTATTATTCATGTATTTGTATGATATAGTCATGCATAAAACATTTCCTTCAGAAAAAATATTCTCAAATCAGTTTAAATGCTCTATTATAATATGAGATTAAAAAAATATATATATTATTGTAACTGGACTATGTTCACTTTGTAAATTTTTGCAAGTGGAAAGATGTTACTGTTGTTGGTTTTTTTACGAGTAATATCTTGAAACTAGTGCTATTACAGTTTTTATGAAAAGATGGTAGTTGTAGTCCAGGTTGTACTTTTAGCTGACAAATTTAGCTTTGCTTACAAATACAACGAAAACATGCCTTATTTTTATCTGTCATGAAAAAGGTAATTATCGATATGTTCCGAATTGCTTTAATGCAAAATTTTGTTTTAATATTTGAATAATTGTAAAAGAGTAAACATAATAATAGTACACTAGTAATGCTGCTTGTAAAACTGAGAACTTCGTTACCCGCACGATCGCGCGCGTTGGGCGTTACTTAAGTCACTGCAGCTGTAAAGATAAGTACTTGTCATGTGAGTTTTCTGTTTCAATAATTTTGATGGAAACCTACATAAAAAGGAAAAATATATTTAGATATATATTATAAATGCAAAAGTTTGTGAGGATGTTTGACCGTCTTTCACGCAAAAACAACTCAATGGATTTTAATGAAACTTTACAGTAATATAGCTTATACATCAGAATAACACATATGATATAATTTATAGCATAGGTTATAATTTATAAAGATATTTTTTAAGTGTACAAAATATAACGATATTTGTCAAGTAAGTAGGAAAAAATTCTGCCATCTGGAAGAATTCCTGTCGTGCTCTGGAAAAAAGCTAATGTCAGCATATATCTATCTTTTGCTTGTGAAGAAACCCTTTTTGTTTTAGCTACGCAAGGCACTCGCTTCTAATTAATTCCTGTGATCAGCATAATCCCTAACTTTTTTTAAATTTCAGAATAACACTAAATTTTGAAGGGAGAGGTTGTTATAAATCTCTCTTTATTTGAATGTTTTGCTTATATGATTTTATTATGCACATTTAGTAGTAAGAAATTTATCTTTTTTCAAAATAAATGCTTTTATCGGTTCTGGTACTTAAAGTAAATAAACTTTCTCTTTCACACTGCATCATTTGGACAAATTTTCAAAATTTGTTTGTCGTTAGTAGTTAATTGTAATGCTATAATTTTAATTGAATAGACGGGAATTGCATTTTAAGATATAAAAATAATTATAACTACTGTACTGTATTTTTTGGAGTGAGTGAGAGAGTGAATATTAACGTCGCACTGTTCAGTTACACGAGCGCTTTTGGCAACGGACCACGTAATTTTGAACCATAATCAACTGACGTGGTCGACACCTGAGCTGGCACCCCCTTCTCATAACTACCACACCACACCAACAATACTTAGCAGGGATATTCTTTTAAATCCACTCTTCCAAGATATATGGCAGCATGCGTTCTTTGATCAGTATTTTAGCGGGGAAAGCGAACAGTTTTGTAGCAGATATTGTGTTTTCAGCGGATTGCAAAGATTATTATTTTTGTCCTGAAAAAATAGTTTATGTCAAAATTTAAGTATATTATGTTTTTTTACGTTAATGAGGACCTTAGAAAACGATTTGACTATTTATTTTAAGTGAACGGTGTATATAATTAATTTTACAGAAGAATATCTTTAATTAATTTATTAGATCTAACGGATTAAATTTCCCGGCGTGGAGTATTTTGTTTATGTATATCCCTTAATTCTCAATGTAGTGATCCATAAAATATATTGTATGAAAAAACTGCAGTAAATCATAATGCGGTGGATAAAGTATTAGCTTGCATCGCACTCTCACACGGCGGGTCTTACAAAGCTATAATAAAGCTCGAACTATGAAAGTAGCTAGACATTTACCAACTTGACTCTATCGTTAACATTTCGCTAAGTGTTTCATTGAATCAACAGTATAATTTAAGAAACGGCGGTGCTTGCGAATATTACAATTTTAACATAAAGTAAATACAACAGAAAGTAATATCAATGTGTTACACTTTCAGATATAAATTATTTACACTATTTTAAGCGTTCAGTACACAAAACTTTTAACAATGTGTTACTTTTGCTGAGCAGAGATCAGCTTAGGGAGGTATTTTCAAAATCGACTCTCAAGAGTGTTACGGGGAGTTATAAATACAAAAAAAAAAAAAAATCCTTTTTTTTATCAGCTTTTAGATCTACATACTTAAAATTTAACAAAGGTTTTTTTTTCTTTTTTTTTCTTTAGCTGAGATATCCAAAAATATTTTTTTATTAATTTAATTTGCAATTCACGTAAAATTAACTCATTAAAAACTTCATCATCCTTCAATCTATGTTGTTTATTTTTTCAGTTCACCCGTGCGAAGAACGGGTATACCATCTAGTAGTTATATAATTAATATCGAATTTCCTCTGGTTTGAGTCAATTTTATTTTCTTTCTCTCGTTCTTTTTTGCAATTACTTTTTATTTTCATAATTTGTTGAGGTGCCTGGCATTTTTATTTTCTCCACAGATATCTGCCTCCATATCACTTCTCCCCTAAAATTTGGGTTTTTCCGGTGGAAATTGGTAGGATATATTTTTAGTTTTTTAAATTTTTTTCAATAATAAACTTTTCTGATATATTTTATTATTTTCCATAGAATACTGTGCTAACGTGTTTAACCAAAAAGTTTATCACGTGTCTAAAAGGAAACGAATTCTCACGGAGAAAAAAATTTGAAATTGATGAATAGATCAGATTCTCTGAACTTAGTGATCTTTAGGATGATGACTAAGCTGAGGATAAAACATATGGCGACGCATACTGGAAGAATAATCAAGTTGAGATAAGAGCGTAGACAAAAAAATGGAAATATTTGTTATATAAAGACAAATTTTTATTATCCTTTACCATCAAAATTTCTTGAACCCATTCATTTCATTGTCATAGCTGTAGTAAATTCTTGGTTTCAGTACAAATAAGATGCAGTATCAAATGACTTCTCCCAAAAATTCAAGAAGTATCTCTTAAAATTTAAGTTTGAGATAGTTGAAGCGCGTAAGCAACATCTACACTTACCTACAAAAGTATTTTAACTGATGATGAGGATGATAGTGTAATTCCACCCGCAATAAAATCGAAGTATTATAATCCGCCTGCTAAAAGGCCATACCAGGATAAAAGGCATGGCATGTACAGCCATTTTCGATGTGTTGATGACATTTCAAGGCCTTGCAAGTGCAGATTTGAAAACTATGATAGCAGTTCTAAAACATGTTATGAAAAACGCCGTGTTTATTTATACGTTTTCAAAAGCAAAAATTATGCTTTAAAGATGTTCAAAGTAAATAAATAATGAGTCAACAAAAGAATTAATTATACATCAACAATTTCCTTATTTGTAACAATTTTATTAGAATTTTTTTTCTATCTACGTACAGCCAACAAATGTATAACTCATAAACATTTTCAGGTGATGATTTCACTGAAAAGGCCCACCCCACACGATTGTGTGGTTACGGTATATGTTCTTGGTTGAGAGCATGAATTTTTTCAATTTTTTCCCGGTGTCATTGAGGTCCATGAAGTATTAATAACTAGTAGAATTTAACATTTAAAGATAAAAATATTTCGGGTCTTAAAAGGGTTATCACAATTAAAAATGGAATGTGCTTCTGTGTATACATTAAGAAAATGAATAGAGTAAATATCACTTTTTTTGTATCGGTTTGAAAAATTTACTTTCTTAAATTTAAAAAAAAATGGAATACAAAAAACTCTTAGTTGCTTTGAGTAGATTCTTTCTTTTAAGTTCTATATTCTTGAGATTTATTAAAAAGTAATATCTTTATTCCCATCTGATATTTAAATTTAAGCGATTTTTAAGTTCATAGGTAAGCAGACTTAACCCTCTGGGCGGAACACCAATTTTTTTGACGCTCTTAGAAACATCCATCTGACAGACCGGTACACAAGTTTTTTTTTTATTGTTATTACCATAAGGGGACTTGGTACCCCTAAAATCCCAAACCTATCGTTTTTTTTTATTTTCATTTAATCTTATTCTTTGCATTATTATCTTTCGATTAATATATCACTTGTGCATGTCGGAAAGTTAGAAGTTGAATAAAACTTCATTTGAAAACAAATTAGGCGATTCAGCCGCGCCCCCTTTTTAGAAAAAAAAAGCTAAAAGAAGCGTTTTGATAAAAAAAAATCTAATTTATAAAGAGAAATAATAACATTAAAAAAAGAATGTGCAATATATAAAGCAGAATATTTCCGAGGCAATGCATACAATCATTTTTTTTCTTTGTGAAATGTGTGCATGTAAAATTTTTAACTTATGGCATTTTATATTAAAAATTTTATAATTTTAGTTCTTATTCCTGATATATTTTTCATACAAATGTAATACTTTAATATTATAAGTAAAAAAACGAATAAAATTTCTGTCGTGACAGAAAAATTTTTTTTTAATGTTTTTCTTGAATTTTCTTGTGCAATTAGTACTCTCTAAAAGTTGATCATTTATAAAAATGTGTGGGTTGAAAACATATGAAAATGCAATTATTTTAAAGAAAAACGTATAAGTAATATCTTAAAGTGGTATTTTAAGTTTAATTAAGCTTATAATAATTATTTTTTCAGAATTATAAACTTTAAAGTGGTTTTTCTCAGTTTGTTTTTTTCGAAACCTTAGTGCATTCAAAATGCTACTCCTTCGACAATTATTTACCAATCACTTCCATTTTTTTCCTGCGTGTTAAAAATAAAGCATGTAAAAAATTAGGAATCCGTTTTGCTATAAACTGAATACTTTTTTTTAAAAAAAAAAAAAATGTAAGACATGTTGGCTTTTTCGTTAATTTTTAGCCTGTATATCAACATTTTATTTTTTTTCTCAAAAACGAATAAAGTTATTCTAAAATCGATCCCTAAAGTTGTTGAGAACATTCATAAGAATATTATAAAAATTTTCAGGTCAAAAAATTAATTTTTACAAAAGGAGTAAGATTTTAAAATTTTCCCAATTTTCTTCAAAAAATTTAAATTTTTAAAATTGTGTAAATAATATATGAAATTTTTCATCTGGTATCATTTTCTTGAATAGAAACATTGTATAAAATGCTAAAATATAATTTTTAAATACGTAAATAAAGAAATTTGCTCAAAGGGTGCCAAGTCCTCTTAAGGATTGTTTTAAATCTTCTTATCGCTCATGAAATTAAGTAGAATTTTTAATATTTAAGTCTTTTTATGAGGTATACTATATTAATATATTTTTATCACAAGAATTGTGACTAGTACTTTTATAAAAACATATTAGAAATTATTTATATTCATGTACAAATAATTTAAAACAATAATACCAAAAACGAAAAAAATATAGGAATATCCCTATGATAGACGATGTTAGATAAGAAAAATCGCACATATTGTGAGTTAACAAAGCACCACCACGTGATCCTCTCATTGGGTAGAATCCATCTGAAGATGTCAAAGCAGCCTACCCCCAAAATCACACCACAGCTTTATCTACAGGCATCAAAGCAAATCATTTCCGTCTGAGAAACGGATGTTCTGGTCAGAGGTTTAATTTTTTTCTCCAAACACAGTAAATTAATTGTGCATAAAAGGCTATACAAATACATATTACTTTGTAATACAAAATTAAGGCATTTTTATAGTTAACACTTTAATAAAATAAAATCTCCATTTAAATAAAATAAACTTCCTAAAAATAGTTTATAACTGTGATTGAATTAAACTTTTTAGATAGTGAAAACTGAAGTTTAATTTTTAAAATTTTGGGGAAATACTTTGTTTTTGTAATTTATTAAAATTGTTATTATGTGTACATAACTTAACTCAGTGACGTGACAGCCCATGAGGGCCAAGGCCAACTGTGCTTAACTCAGTATACGTGACCTTAGGCCCTGAGGTGCATTATGTATATATATATGAAATAAAACTTTAGAATGAAATGATTGTAGTTTAGACGCGCACGTATCTCTGAAATACTTCCTTTTCTTCTTGCCATGAGTAATACATCTTATTTTTCCAAACATATTGTTAAATATACCAATAAATATGTACAGCGACAACATTATACAGTTGTATGGTAACTTGTAAACATCACTAACTATTGCTGTAACTATTTTAAATATCTAAAACTGGAACCAAGAGCAATAATGGTATTTTTTATTTATAATTAAATTACTGAAAGAAATTCAAAATGCCAATAGCAAAAATATGTTTTGATTCCTTGAATCAAAAATTGAAAAGTATATATATATATATATATATATATATATATATATATAATTATTCACGGTCAAGTTCACGAAAAAAATTGAAGTTAAAGTCATAAACATCTTCGAATTGCATATTTTTTATATTTCCTTACTGTATGAAGGAATGTATATAATTTTTTTCAAACAGAATGAATTATACTTTAGTTTAAAACAATTTCTTATTATTTAAAAATTTAAAAGTAATCTGACCTCTTTTTAAAGTATAAAAACTTCTAGTAATTATTTTAATAGAACTTAAATCAAATTCTTATTATTCTTAGGTAAAATGATACCGTGATAAAAAGAATGTTTTCTTCCTTGGAATGCTTATTTCATTAAGATATGGATTTTAGAGCTTACTTTTGTAAATACCTTTAAAATATCTTTCTGGGATTTTTATATTGCACTTTAGAGAATTAAATGTATTTCATATATTCTTATACTTTGTTTACTTCGCAGAATTTGTAGTATAATACAGGAACAATTTATTGTTTTGCTATTTAATATAATACAATACTTTATACAAAAAACTAATCAAATTTAAATGCTGCGATATATGTTTTATTTACTTAAGCCTTTTTTAGTGCTCATAATAAACTTTATTGTTTACTCAAATAAAAACTGTATTGTTAATAAAGAGTGTTTTTTTCCAGGTATAGAAGTTTAAGTTGGCATTACTTTCCAAGATGGTGACCGATTTAACAGCTGTCAAGTGATTTAATTTCAGTTTAGTTTGGCAATTCATCAAAACGATCATCAAGCAAGGCGTAGATTCGTCGAATGGGCCCAAAACGAGATTGTCGTTGTTCCCGATTTTCATAAGCGAATTTTGTTTAGCGATGAAGCGCACTTCTGGTTGAATGGCTACGTCAACAAACAAAACTGCCGCATTTGGAGTGAAGCTAATCCACAAGTGTATGTCGAAACACCGTTACATCCAGAAAAACTGATTGTTTGGTGCGTTTTATGGGCTGGTGGAATCATTGGTCCGTACTTCTTCAAAAACGATGAAGGCCACAACGTTACAGTCAATGGTGATCGGCATAGAGCCAGTATTACTAACTTTTTAATTCCTGAATTGAACAATCATGATGTCCAGGAGCTGTGGTTCCAACAAGACGGCGCAACATGTCACACAGCTCGTGCACGAATCGATTTATTGAAAGACACGTTTGGTGACCGCCTAATTTCACGTTTTGGACCTGTGAATTGGCCTCCAAGATATTGTGATTTAACACCGCTAGACTATTTTTTGTGGGGCTATGTAAAGTTATTGGTCTATGGGGATAAGCCACAAACGCTTGACCATTTGGAAGACAACATTCGCCGTGTTATTGCCGATATACGGCCACAAATGTTGGAAAAAGTCATCGAAAATTGGACGTCCAGATTGGACTACATCCGAGCCAGCCGTGGCAGTCCTATGCCAGAAATCATATTTAAAACGTAATGCCACAAGATTATCTTTCGAATAAAAAAAAATTCATGTCAATCGAATAATACATCGTTGTTTTATTGCAATTTAAAGTTCTATACCTCTAAAAAAAACACCATTTTTGATGGTAAATATGCAAGCAATTGGATAAAATGCTGCATCACTCAGCAGTTTTCATAACTTTTTAAAAATAAACGTGTAATTACAAAAATTATGCCTTAAACGGGTATTAAATGCAAGTTTTTAAAACACTGCGCGTAATTTCCAATTAAATTAATTAATTGGTTTGCTCTCCCTTTCACAATTTTCTTTCTTTTTTTATTGTTTACAGTTTTTTTACACCTCAATTTAACTTTCAAATGAAACAAACGTTTTATTAAAAAAACTGATAAGCTGAAAATCATTATCTCGTTAAAGCAACTGATACCATTTTAGTTAGAAAACTTCAAGACAGACATTCCGAGCGTTTAAAAAAAAGGAAACCTTCACAACTCAATTTTCATATTCTATAAATAGGAAACACGTTAGGAACATCTCTTTGCCGATCTCCCTATCGTCGCTAGTGCAATGCTATGTAACGAAGACATAATAATTATTGAACGTAAAAATAAAGCCGTAAAGCCATATACATGACATTCCATTTTATGCTTCCCAGTAGTTTCCGAATATAGTTCAATAGAACGTATTTAAGGCACCTGCGAGTAACTGCGTACTTCAAGAAGGCTATATGTGAAAGCAAGCACGCGCATTAATTTTGAGGCGCAAGGTTTGTTTTATAACTTTTTTTTATTTTAGAAAGAAGAATATTTTCTTATGGAAATGGCTTAGGGATTTCAGGGGAGGTTAAAATCAATGAAAAAGTTGGCGGTCCAATTTATTCCTGTGTTTTATTATATCCGTCTGCCGTAATGTTAGACAGTAAGCATGAATTCCAAATATCCTCTGTCCCGATTCGCGCTCATTCGACTGGGATATCTACGGCATGTAAATTTAAAATTAGATTATAATGGCCTGATATATTTTCAGAAATATATTCTCCAAGCAAACAGGAAGGAAAAAAAGTATTTATTTAATGTTCTTTTTAAATGTAAATTTATGTATAGTATTGATTAGAGTTATTTTTACACATATAAGAATCAAAACATTTCGCATTAGAATATTCGAACTGAATATCATTTAGCTCTCTCTTTCCTTACTGCGTAGTTTTAATTTGTCCTTAATTTAGTAATTAGGGAACTCAAAAGATTACACCATACTTGAGTGTTGTCTTGTATAATCTTAGAATTCCATATTTGTACCGAGATTTTCATCTAAATGTACTTGTTTCTTTACTATTTAGTTTGAATAGTTTTTTTTGTCGGTTTAGATTCATTGCAAATTTATTCTGAATTAAACAGACTGTATTGATTTCAAATTATTAGATCATAATTTCAATTTAAAATTATTATTATTTAATACCATTACTAATTTACTGGGAACTTTGAAATTGATTTCTTTGTTTTTTGTAGTTCGTATCTAATTTTATTACTACAATTAAATACTCTTTATATGTTTGTATGCATACATAACAAAGTAGTGATGAAAATATTTTGAATGCGTTATGGTTAATTTTATTCCTGAATGCATGTTTTTGTAAATAACATACTGTTTCATTCTCATTGCAGCCAATGTGTCTTAAGAACACACAAGATATATTAAAACATGGTTTGGAATGAAAAATAATTGTATGAAACAAATCTTTCATTTTGATGATTTTCATCAAATTAAATCATAAGTCGTTGATTTTATGATATTATATATCAAAACAATTTATTTGATTTTAAAGCTTGCAAAAATATTATGTTATTATTGTTGTTAATTATGTCACATGTTCGAAGGTGCCATCATGTCAAGGCCCACGTGATAAGTTTGTCCTGGGTTAAGACTTATAATTTAACATAGTTAAAATCTATTTATTTAATATTACTTCAAAAAATGTGTTTTTATCACAAATTTGATAGAAAACAAAATTAACTTTAAATTTATAGTTTAACATTTACATACATTATAATTAAATCTGGTATAAATGAAACATATATCTGCTTGAAATGATCATTTAAAATGAAAGTTTGATAACAAACAATATTTTATTATCGTTATAATAATTAATTTTTAAGTGTCTTGTTTAAGCAACAGAAACAGATAATTATGAAGGGAATTTTGTTCAATTTTTACTTTACGTTTTAACAAGATTTCGTTTTTTTTTGTAGCTATTATAAGCAGATAAATGTAAAAATCATATTTTTTGTGTCGAATGTATTTGATTTAAAATGGTTGACTATGTAAAAAAATGATCATTAAAAATTGATCCATATAGGTACATTTTAGACTATTTTTTAGTATTCCTTCGTTTATTATTTTTAACATTTTATCATTTTGTCAAATACACAGCAAAGAATCATGAATAAGAGTTCATGTGGTTAAAGCACATTTAACATAATGGTAAAATGATTGTCATTATTTCTCCATCAAGCCTAAATAAGTTCACGTAAGAAGCACACGCGACACTTTTTAAATGAATCTTTAATAACCATATTTTTTTTATTATTTATGTTCTATATTTTTTGCTGCTTTTTAACATGTAATACGCTGTGTTTTTTCCCTTCTAAAAATGAAAATGCAAAGAGTTTTATTTCTATCGTAAATAATGGAATGTAATACTATAGAACTTGCATCAACATTTAAAATATGATCTCTAACAAAATTATATCATCTAGGAAAAGGGAAATTAAAATTCACTACACAGGTACTGAACTACAAAATATTTTTAGTTAAACTATGTAAATATAATTCACATTTTAATCGTACTATTTTAAGAGTGATGAATAGGCCTTCAACTGTTTATTAAAAAAGAAAATGATTTTAGTTAATATTTTAGTAACAGCGAATTATATTGTTCAAAAAAGGTTACGGTACATTTTACAAAAAAATATTCCTTTAACAACATTTTACAATACAAGTCCCTACACATTAAGAGTAAAAAATGTGTTATATTTAACATTTAAATAAATTAAAACTTGTAGGGAACAAATTTAAGTGTAGTTTAACATTTTTCAAACAATAGTGCTTAAAATAAGATTAATCAAAATATTTTTTATCATTTTTTTTATTTAAACAATTAGGTAAAAAAACACTGAACGTTGTCCTTAAAAATAAATGATAAAAAATATACTGTCTAAACATTCTAACTGAATATAAATTACCTACTTCCTTTTTCAATACAGATAACATCATACACTTCGAGATACATAAAATTTTGAGATATATTTAAAATATATGATTCTCTACAGTAAAATTTAAGTTTGAGTAAAAGTTTGTATCACTATTAATTGAATAAAACGTACAGATAAGAATAGATATGTGTGTGCATTCCATACTTACCAATGAGCCAGCCTTTTTTAGGTACAATTTTTGCTATCTTTTGAAAACAATCTCTCATAATTTTTTTTAATAATTTGAAAATCTGTTTACAGCAATTCTAATAATAAAATAGATACCAATATTACTCATTTTGCAAATATTTTTATATTCAACAAATCTATCCAAATTTGATTTTTTACGACTTTGTTACAAGATTAGTGAAGGAACGGTGAATGCATTAAATCAACCGTCTGCAGACGCAGGTATGTATATTCATGACTACATTAATATGTGAGAACCCTTTTGCCATCACTTTCCGAAGCACAGGATGCAGAGATTATCGTTTTTAGGGTGCAAAGAAGAATTATGTGTTTGCACACTTAAATATTCCACCGCCAACTTTACGAGAACAGTTGCACACTTCATGACTTAGCTAAGACTATATAACATTACAGCCACAGAATTTTCTTCGTGAAAGACATTAATAGCTTTTGTCTGAGGTAACTAGGTTTAGCACTCACATATGGAAAAAAGGGTTCAGGAAAAAAGGGCCTTATTATCTGCTAATAGCTCTTGAGTAAACTCAATGCCTAGTTTAAGAAGGTCGTGGAATATTTTAACCGAGAATTCACAAGTATTTTGATAAGATAGGTATATCGCCTGAAAAATTGTTTCTTGTTAATAGATAGCACTTTCTAGAATATTTCATAATATGTGGTCATTAAATATAAACTATAATTTTAATATTAATTTATGTACCTTTTTCATATCATAAAATAGATCATGTTTATTTTAAATTTTTGAACATTATTTTTTTTTATTTATGCCTTTAAAATTCTTTCTGTGTAAATTCAATTGCATAAACACAATTATTTTCACACATTTTCTTGATACACAGACATTTTTATAACTATGATAAATCAACAATTAAAATATCCATAAAAGCTGTACTCAAAGAAACTGTATTTCATTCATGAAGATGTATAACTTGAATAACTATAGACATATTAACACATTTATAATTTCCTAACATGAGCATTTATTTTGAGTTATTAAATACATAGAAATACTTAAATTTAAATGAAAATGCTATTTTTTTCATAATTAAAATTTTTCTTATGGTTTATATAATGCAAAACTATCATTCTGAAGTAATCTAGAAATCGAAATAAAAATATAACTTAATTAAATAAAAAATACAATTGAAAAAACTAATAAATTACTTAAAGCATTCATTACCTTTATTTTTCAATGTTTTAATTCGCTTTCATATAATACAGTTATTTCTTTTTCTTAGGGAGGCACTTTAATATATTAATAAGTGTTATTAGTTACTTTTACAGATACATATCCAATTTCCGAAATAAACGTTCAATAAATACTGTGCTAACATCCTTAATTAAATACATTTACAACCAGAATATTAAAAATTTGAAATTTATAATGAAGCCATTGTATAAAAATTTATTATTTGAAGTTAAATATAAATGACTCTCGTATCTTAATTCTTCCCTTATAAACTAATGTAAAAAATCATAAAAATACTTCCCAATAGCCTTAATTTTAATCTCGAAAATATACATTTCTTCCTTTTATTATACTCTTCAAGAATTCACATCAATGTTTTATAAATTAAACTTAACAATATTAAAAATACGCACTTTCTAAAAATCAGAAACTCTATGCGTTACACTTTCAAGTTAAAAATATGAATCCACTCATATCAAAACTCCTTCAAAAGAAATTTAAACTTAAATAAATATTATGCTAACCGCTAAAACAGCTAATTCTTTATTAATTAAATACTTTCTCGCAAGCACAGCGGTACAAGCAATCTTAAATCACATTTTTCATTCGAGAAAATATGGTATTTGACATATTTAAATTTCCTTAGACAGCTTTTGCATTTAATTATAAAGCTCGCTCGCGATGCATCTTCTTGTGTAGAACAAGCATACTGAATCAAAATATAAAATTTCCTCAGTGAAAACAACAAGTAGCCACCAAGTGTTCACGACACCCCAACTACGGGAAGTAATCCTGTTTACCTAAACGAGGAATTGTAATTGCCCTTCAGCAACTGCTTACTTATTCCTAAATAGATACTCTAACCTTTTCCCGAAATCGCTTTACAGGACACTAACTGATTTATTAAGATCCCGGGAACGATGGCTTTTAATTAATTTAATGGATTTCTAAACTATTGGGGAGGGAGAGTCTGAAACATTGCGTTTGCATTTCTACCCAGCACTGAACTCACTTTGAGTAGTTAAGTGTTTCTGATCGACGATGAAGTCGGTCACACAGGGGTGGTGCTTAAATTTGGAATATTACATATTTATGTTTATTTAAACATCTTAAAGCCCGCAGTTTTCCTAAAGGGGCCGTGTTTAATACTAAACTTGGAATGTAGCTTCATTCGTGTTTCTAAAACTTTATCATCTTAAAGCTTTTTACAATGAATATAAGAAATATCCATTAAAATATTTTTTTCGTATCATAAATATTCATTATATTTATTCAAAATTCACACATAGTTATAAAAGTAATTCGACTTAACTGTTGAATATGCTTAAAATAGATGACAAAGCAATTATTTTTTGATAATAAATTTTGTGAGTAGGATATGAAATCACTATATTTATTGATAATAAATTATTTTAAATACTTTATTAAAAATTAAGAAAATTCATTCTCTAAAGTAAAATGTAATAACAACACCAGATATTTAACAGACTTGTATAAGTATTAGTTTTTTTTTTGCCAACCAACGTATTTTTGCAGAAATAAACAATTTGAATACGAATCCTTGACAATTGTTTCAAAGAGACAGAGTTGTCCATGCATTTACAATTTTCCTCTTTTTTCCAAATAAGTGTTTTTAAAAAATATCTTACTAATATCTCTAAATCAACATTCTTTAAAATATAACCTTTTTGAAATAATGCATATATAAATCTTAAAAATCTCGTTTATATTCGCATATTTTTTTTTACATGTAAATTTTGTGTACCTAGATGCAGTAAAATATTAAGAAAATAATTAATACTATTGAAAATTCACCAGCCGTTAAAAGGTTAAAAGTAAATTTATTAGTTTTATGAAGATACATACCATATTTTTTTGTATCGTAAGATATTTATGATAAAATCCAAAACATTTTTAAAATATTGGATTCCAAGCTCCACCTTTATTCTCCACTTTTTAAGAGACAATTTTAAAGTATTAATGTTTTTAAATAAATAAAACCGTTAACATTATTATATGAAAATATAATAATGAATTATATATGGATTATAACATGAAAATATTTTGCAAATATTTTCGTTTTATTTATGTGAGAAAAATTAATACAAGGAATTTTTAAGCAAAAAGAAATATGTATATTATTACATTATAATTGTGTCGGAAACAATAGCAATAAAAATATAATTTATTAAGATGCAACTAATTTATAGATAACATTTAATGCATTATATTGCATTTAATGATAATGAAATAGTTTATTTTAGTTGGAAGCCCATTCATGTACATTAAAATAACATTTTTCACCTTTAAAGTAAGTTCATTGTGAATATATATGTATTTATTTAAAATTTGGAATATATATATGTGTATGTAGGTGTTACTGTTAAAGTAATAAACACAATTATTACTAACAGTAACCAGCGTTTGTTCATGTAATCACCACTTTTTGTAGCAAATGTAATACATAAGGCATACTTATCAGAATAAACAATGATTATTACTAATCATGAATGAATTTATGTGTTAATGTGATTAATTAAGCTTAAATAATTGAAACCACATTGATGAAATGTTTATGTATATACGAGTATACGCTCTGCAAATGAATCAGTCATTATATATATATATATAATAAAGTTTAAAAAAATCCCTGCAAAAATAAGTACTGTTTCTCACTTATATTTTAATTTAAAATGAAAAAACGGTCCCGCAAAAGTTTTTTTCTCCTATCTATTCATGAATGACCCTTTTTGAAATCTTGACAACTTCACGAACTTTAATTTTGTTTCCAAAAATGCAAAGATACTTGGCCACATCTAATAAAATTGAAAAAAAAAGTATACAGTCAAAGCAGTGCAGCTTTTGATTTCATTGAATTGACTTTATTAGATATAGAATACGTTATATTATATATATATATATATATATAAATTAACAACTATATTATTAAGATAAATACAAAAACTGTGAATTGTATAGATCAGTTACATTTCTCAACTGATAATTTTGTTTTTGACTAATTTATTCTACATCCAAGAATAGGAACAAAGTGTTTAACTTTTGTTTAATCTAGCCATCAGTAATTTTTATTCATTTGTTTGAAGTGAAAACATACATTTACAGAAATATTTATAAATTATTGACACATTATTATATCAAAATTGATATTCCGGAACTATTTTACCGCCGCGGACTGGTCACCGTTTGTTAATTTAATCACGGTCTGCTGAGGTGAAAACGTTGATTGTTTATATTTTAGACTATTTTGATTTAATAATTTTAATTCAATTGTATTTAATCGGGACATTAGAATAAAATATAAACATACCAAAAATGAATATAAACTGATTTTCATAAAAAAGTACCTCAAAACCAAGAAAAATATACCACAGTAAATAATTTAATGTTTCTTGTGCGGCCTGGTACCATTTGATCTACGGACCGGTACCGGTTCACGGATCGGGGTTGCGGAATATTGTTATAATGGATAATTTACTTTCAGAAACATGCCCAGCATTATTATATTCCTGAATAAAAAGTTCACACACACAGGATGCATCTTGCTACAAAGGCTTGAAATGCTTTCATACTTTTATAAAAAAATATTTATGTATATTTTAAATAGTTTAATTGAAATATTTTTAGCAGATATATACCTATATAAATTGGAAATGTATAGAGTTATTAATTATTCTTTAAGATAATCTCCCCAGTACAATTTCATCAAGTAATATTTCTAAATGTATCAATGTTTTTTTGAAGCCCGTAGTGTAATAATCTTAGGATTAGTTCTAATCTGGTTTAAATAAAATATTAATTACTAAGGAGCTGAAAAGTTATTTTTGAATTTCGTTGCTTTCCTTACTGTTATTTAATTTTAAAATATACTTTTAACTCCGAGAAACGAGAAATCGTTCTTTTTAGTATTTTAAATGCAAATTTAGCATTTTATCTTGAAAAGTAATCATAGAATTCATTTAGATAAAATTCTATAATAAATAAGTTTTTTTTTCATTTTGAGAATTTCCCAAATTTACTTCTGTAAATATTTACGAATTACTAAACTTTTCATAAGTTAGCTAGGTTCCTCTAATGCTAAAATTTCTCTATAAGTTTCAACAAAATGTGTCGCTAGTATGATGCAATTTCTGTTATGATTTTTATCATAAAAAGCAACCATTCTTTATTTTTTTCGTTTTGTTTATTAGAACTTTTAAACACATTTGTGTGTGTGTGTGTCTTACGTTTTATAAATTGAAACCTTTATGAAGTTATCAATGTATTTGCTATACATTATTTTTCATCACAAAGTGTTCGAATATAAACAATTGTAATATAATTATATCTAACATAAACAGTTTTATCTGAATTTTAGTAGTACATTCTAAAAGTTTTTAAATATATTAATTCATTATTAAAATTATTCATCTTAAGTGCTGATATTTTTATTTAATTGTGATCTTAGCATGAAACAAATAAAAGAAGAACGAAGCGAAGATAAATAGTAGTGAAAGGTAAAAATTAAAATGAAGAACAAGACGAAAGGAAAGCATTGGGCTAAATTACTATGCTTTTATAACAGTCATAATGTAAAATTAAGTCCTTTTCTAATTTTGTAATTATTTTAGGTAGACGTTGAATATATTAGACATATTAGAATGTAATTTTCTTCTTATACTCCTTAGTGGTTTGAAACTCCATACAAATAAAAACAATTCATTATTTATTTTCGACAGGGAAGTGAAAAACTTTCAGCGAGAAACGTAAATTCTAATCAACTGTCAATCTGAAATTTCTTCAAAATGAGAAGGTAAAAATTTAATAGCTAAAACCAAACTAAATAAAAGTAGTTATTTTTATTAAAATAAATTTTGATTAATGATATGATAGGTAAATTGGCACTCGAACTATCGTTACGAAAGTTTTATTAGGACGCTATACATACATAACATATATGTGTAGATTTAATGAAATTATTAAGGGACACACACACACACAGTACGATTAAATTAACAAAAATCGGTCAAAAAATCAAACTTAATTTTTTAGCTTAAATTATTCTTTATATAATTTCTATAACCTTAAAAATTTGAAAGCTTTAAACTTAAAAAACTCAGAGTCATAATAGCTTTTATGTTCGTTTTTATTCACATCCCTGTTGCAAATCAAAACTTTAAATTTACTTATTTCTGAAAGATAAAATAACTAGTTTGTCTTCATTTAAAATGCTAAGGCTTTTCTCCTATGGTGTGTGCCTAATGCTTTGATTTTTTTCATGTATTGCTAAAAGTACATGTAACAAAAGCTGGTATGCATTTTTGAATCAAATCAATACTTGTTTTCTTAAAAATAATTGCACTGATAAATTATACGTCTTTTAAGGAATTTTCAAAAAGTATTCAGAAAAAGAAGTATTGTACAAATACCAATCATGTTGTCGCAAAACCCATACCAACTTTTATTATTCATAGTTTGATGTACTTATAAATCAAATTTCATGCGTGTACGTAAATTTTTGCAGAGAAGGAGTAGCATTTTAAAATCACTTCAAAAATTTTAAGTTTTTTTGCTTAAAAATTTAAATGGCTAGCGTTTTATGAAATTTTGAGCATACAATCTATTTTACACAGTACACAGTATACAGAAATAGGAGGACACTAAAAAATTTTAAAAATCCTTAAATTAAAAATTTTTGCGTAAATCGTACCATGTCCCCTTAAGTATGATACATTTTTTGAAAGTGCTCTTCTGCATTTAGCCTTAAAATATCAGTGTATGCTCTAAAATCAGAATTGGTAGTTGAATGATTTAATTTTTTTAAAAAATATAAAAATAAAGTTCCTTTTTACTTTTGAAAATTCTATTTTTAAAATAATAGTTCATACTAGAAATACATATATTTCTCCCTCAATGCTAGTTTCCAAAAGAAATGGGGGTTTTATTTTTAGTCGTTATACTTAGTTTTTCGGTTTTAAAAATATTTTCTTTAATTCTAAATATAATGCTTTAAAAATAAACTTTTAAGACATTATTTTTGCAAAAAAAATTATCACATAACATTAAAAAGAAGAATATAAATTAATATTTTATACATACATCATTATTTATTTAAATAGAAGTTTTTAATAGTCTCTAAAATTTATCTTTATGGAAGTTATCTAACGTGGTGTATGAAATAAAAAAAGTATAATGGTTTAAAATAAAATAACTTACACATATACTTTCATAGTGTCACAAATTAGTCTGCTATTTTTTTTTACTTTTAATATGCAAGATATTTAATTAACATATAGCTCCGTATGTCTGATGGGGCCACATTATATCTAATTATAGCAATCTATTATTTTTACTTAAATCTTTTAAAAATATTATTTTCATATTGTTGAAAAAAGGACTTTCACTTTTTTTGTACTAATTACATATATTTCCTGCTAAAATGAGCTGTAGGGTATTGAACTCATTAATATAAATCCAAATTATGCTTAATAATTTGAGTATTATAACTATTTATATAATATTGATCACTATATATAACTTTATAATTAAATATATTGTGTAATTGTTTTTAGGATTAATAGTAGAAATTTAAATTAGGCTTTGTTGAAAAAGTTTAGAAACATTTAAATCAGATTTGATTTGAAAGCTGTATAAATTAAATATACTGCATTGTATGTGCATGGGATTTACATATGGAATAATGAAGAAAGAAGTAATTAATTGTAGTAATAATTTTTTTATTTCAATTTCAATCAATTGAAAAATAAATTCTTCCTTTTACTTTCACTTTTATTTGCAGAGTATTATATTAATTAAATGGGCATATATTATCTACTTTATAGTTACACAGTAATTACTTTTTATATGTATTGTATTCTTCAATATCTAGCGCAATATTTGACGAAAAATAATTTAGGAGAGCTTACCTTTTATAGAGCAATCAAAATTTAACTTTTAGTATTGTTTGTATAATTCTTTTTATATTTCCTTTAAACATAAAATTCAGAAACATTTCTGGCCTCAGGTTTTAATATTTTTTAATTTTCTTCTGATTTTATATTGAAAACGTTATGCTTAATTTTACATGTATGTATATTAAACAAGAAGTTCTGGATTGTTATTAGCTCAAATTCACGATTAATTTACCTATCTTATAACAAATTCAGATTTCATTTCTTTTTAAAAAACTATTTCTGAATGGAAATGTTTTGTGATTTAAAATTGAGATTCATGTCTTCTATACAAAATTCAAATAGTTTAAAATTTCGAAATTACATTTCTTGTGTTTTATGTTTTTTTCAGCATCTACTAAATTAAATCAAGTTCAATACATATCAACTCATTTTACAAAATGTTAATACTTTTAAAAAAATAAAACTTTTGAACTACTTCGTGAACTGCAGTAAATTGCATTCTGAAACTTTAGATAATATTAACCACTTATAAAGTTAAAATGAAACCAAAGAAAAATCTCATTTAGAAGAACAAACATTTGTGGAACAAATATTACAGGAAATAAACTTTGATTTTTCTTAAATGATTTAAATTATTAACGCTAGCTCTCATATAACGAATTGAAAGTTCGTATAATAAATTTATGCATGTGACTAAACCATTTGTTTTAATATAACTTACCAAAAAGTACTTAAAGTATTAAATTTGTTGATTCGTAATGTCAATGTGTTTGTAAATTTCCCTGAAAGAATATTATTGTAGTATGAATAACAGTAAGAAAAATAAATGAATATTTGTGTAAGAAAATGTTTGGAGGTATATAAAAACGTATGTATAAGCTTAATTTATTTTCAATTACATTTTTTATTAGATCATATATTGTTAGAATTTTTTTTCTTATTAAAAATTTCCTTCTAAAAAGTATATACCTTCAATTTTGATGCATGTGATTGAGAATTTTAACTACTGCATTCGACCCATTTCTGGATTTTAATTACCACCTTTATACTTTTTAAAGCTTTTAATATGGTATTTCTACCTACCAATATCTAATGACTTCAGTATATAAGAACAAAGTCATGAATAAATATCGTACAAGAAAATATCAGTAGGGAACATAACATAATCTTCAGTGCAAACAATCTTTGAAGTTCTGACTTCTAACCATCCCCCCCATATGCTACAAAAGTTATTATTAATTCAGTACTAAGAGTAAGGCAAGATAAATGGATAAAAAGAAAGTACAATTACTGGAAAAATCCCTAGGGTTGTTGGAATGGAGGATCTGCAAAAATTAGTTCCAATCCAGGACTACTTTAACCTATTTTAGACAGCATACGTTACAAAACAATATAGAGTATACGAATCATTTCCTCTCTGTTTCTCTTTTTAAATTTCTTTTCTAAGCATGACAATTTATAATTCATTTTTCGGGCTACCTTGTTAGTATTTAAATAAGTGAATTAATTAAATGTTTGAAATCGCTTTGCATGTATGTTCGGTATTATTAATTCATGAAATGATGAAAGTTCATATATGCGATCTGGCTTTTTGCTTGCATAACACATATTTTCTTTTCGTTGAAAAAAAATTAGAACCCGATTCATAATTCCTTTTTCCTGATCATTTTTACTTAATGATAGCATCAGTGAGACAATTTTATGTTTTTATTATTAAAAAGTGTATTGCCTTTGAAAAGGATTTAAAATAATTGTATTATTCTATATATGAAGATGATGTACTGTGTATTTAAACATATTGAAAAGAATAACTTTTTTAAAAAAATAAGAAAAATAATATATTTTAGCGATTTATGTTTAATTTATCTGGATGTTTTCCGTCATTTAAATGTTTCTCAAAAAATGTTTGACTCCAATTTAAAATGTGAAAACGTTTCTGTTGTCAGAGTTATGTATCATGAATCAAAATGTTTAACACTAAATATTTTACAAATGTGCAACTATATTTCGTATCAAATTTCTCCGAAGATAACTTTTCCTTCTTAATCATTATATTAATTTTAGTAAGCTATTAATTATTTTACTTACGACTTAGAAAAAAATTATTTTCAAGTTAACGCTATTGTGTTTTTTTTTTACTTTTTAAACCCTAAATCCTGTAATCAGATACATCATAATTTTATATATTAAAATATACATTAATACTTAGTCAATATTTATATTTTTTAAAAAAAGTTATCCTAAAAATATATGCTTATCACTTAAGGGTAACCATACATCTGCTCGGATAAGCAACTATAAATGTCCCCAACATTATACTCTTTGCAGGTAAAATTCATATGTGTAAACAATAAAATAAAATGCATTTGTAATATACATTTCTATTTTTACTAATAGAAATGTATTGCAATGCTAAACCTCATAACATATTAATCATTATTTTTCTCAATAAAAGAAACACGCTTTACAATGCAAAAAGATATTTCCCTCTTAGTTTATTTCTCTAAAAACTGATGAACATCTTTTCCACAATTCTTCTGATAGAGATCATTTTTATTAATCCATAGTGATTTTTTTTAAATAATGAACTCATTTTTTTTCAGAACGGTATTGCAATGCTTTCTCTAATTTTCAATTGTTTTTAAATTTCAAATCAACAACTCTGCTATTAATATTTGCTTGAAAATATTAGGATAAATATTAATACTTAAAAATACTTTTATGTTAGAGTTACTATTAAGCTCTGTTTGTAAAGAGTAGTAGCTTTATAACAAATTTATAAACAAAAAATTATATTTATTACTACTATGAGTAAGATGTAAGTAAGAAATTAATCCGATAAATGGAAACCATTTACAACTAAATAGGAACTATGAAAGAAATTCTATGTTAGAATATTATGTATACAAACTATGTTTTAAACAATTAACTAACATTGTATACGAATTCATTTTTAGCAATGATGTAAGCCATATTTCATTTTACATTATATTTAAAATATATGTTTTCACGAAATCCTATGCAAGACTATTAAATAGACAAACTCTATCTTAAAGAACCACAAACGCTGAATAAATATTTATTTGCAGCAATAATGTAAACTATATTTTACTTTACGTGATACTGAATAAAGAAAATTTTTAATAATTTAAAATATTTCAAATTGTCAATATACTTAATATCTTGTTTGACTAACTTAAACGTACGTACTTACAGAGCGAATAGCTTTATATCATTGGAAATAATTAAAGTTACACTCTATTTTTAAATATTTAATTCATTACAAGCATTGCATGTAAACATATTTTTTTCAGTTCATAATAATTTCTTTTCTCATTAAGAAAAATATCCCATCCTCTAAATTTTATATTTAAAAAAGTCTTAATTTTTAGTATATATTTTTAAGAAAGTCCTCACAAATATTCAGCTTTTATGATAGTGCGCTTAGAGGTACTATGTTTATTTACATGGTATTTTTTGAAACCTTGTAGAGGTAAAAGTATATATTTAATTTTTGGCATAAGCAATTACTTAAAATCATATCAATAAACATTATTGCAAGTAGCATTTGATTATTTTTACACATTCCCCAAATACATTGAAAGAATCAGCTTATCTTTTCACAAAATTTCAGCATTTGGAATGATCTATTATTTAAAAGTTTTACTCTATCAACGAGAAAGAAATGAATATAGGGTAAAGGCAGTCGCTTGACCTTATGACGTCACTGACTTTTGATCTTTTATATATGATAAGTACAATGAAATGTATTAATAGAATACAACCAACGCATTTATAGCATCAATAGCTTTATAACCTTTTAGGGTTTGAATTAATAAAACAATTAATAAGGTTTTAATATTGAAATATAGTAAAAAACCCGGGAAAATGTATTTATAGTTCATTTAATGTATGAATGATTAAGAAATATATTTCAATGAATCAGATTTCAACATTGAGTATAGATGTAAAGAACATTTTTCACCTAAAACAGACAAATTATAATGATTGAAACTTCTAAATTTATCATTTTGAAGCTATTTTTTTATTTAATTTCTTTTATTTTTGTGAAAAAACAAAAACAAAAATGTCTGTATTGTTAACATTTTATTTTTTTAGACTCGTAAAAAATATTTTAATGGAACTTTATTCAACTTTGATTGAATTCCTATTACATAAAAAAAAACTATAATAAGACCATTTTTGTATCAAGTAACTAATTTTCAATTTCTTATGTTTAAAATTTTAAACAAAAAGTTTTTTTATGTATATTCTATCAAATTTAACCATTGAAATTAAATTAAAATATTTCAGTTTATTTACTAAAAATGTATCATTAGCTTTATTTGAAAATTTTTCTTCATGCTTAATTACGAATTATTAATGAAATTCGTACTTGCATTCAATGGATTTGAATATAAGAGTAAAATATTCAACATTCATTGAATCAAAGTATACTTTCAAACTCCTATTCTTTGAAGCTCATGTCTAATATCACCTTTTATTCACACTGATTTATATTATGAAATTAAATGCTTTTATTCATATGAATAAACTGAATTTTATTACACTTACCATGCATATTATAAATTTTTATTTTCTTACTCATTCAGTACATACAGAACCAAAATTTTAAAGTTAATTAAGTATATTTCTAAAATTTAAATTTAAAATTAAATTGAAAATTTAATTTTAATTTCTCTTTAAAATCTTTTTTTTTTCATTTTGTATAAGTATAAGGATATTTATAAATGTTTCTCATAAAAATATTATTTGTCATCTGCTCATATTTTAAAAAAAAAAAGTAATTTTGTGTATAAAATGAATATAATCCTTCAAATCAAGAAGTATTTTTTTTAAAAAAAAAAATTATGTATTTTTTATTCTTTCAAGGCGCAAATCATTGAACAGTTTATAAGTTAAGTGTTATTTTTAAGCATATATATGAAGTAAGCATATATATATAGTACAGTATATATTAATTATATGAACTGTCATTTTTTATTAAATGGACGAGATTTTTCCAATAAACCTCTAGTTAATTAATTACTTCATGTATTGTAATATATTTTTTATGTATAACTGAAGAAATCAAACTTACCTAGAGCGTAAAGAAACAGGAATCGATATCCAAGCCGATTACAGTTCATATTTTGAATTTTCCTGAATCTTTACTTTTCTTTTTCAAGATTATTAAACAAAAGTCTTTCTGTTTGTTACAACTTTTTAATTTTTATATTTTAATTTTCTTACAATACATATTTTTTTTCAAAAAAAGAAACTAATTTTTTTTTTCAAAAAAACTTTGGTTTATGAAGACAACGAGTACTTAAAGATATCATAAATATTTGAATAAGGTCTTGTGTTGTCCTTTTGGCAATTGTGTGTTTGCAGCAATACAAGAGAAGCACCGGCCAAAGGAAGATTCGGAGCGAGAAATGATATTATAAACTAGCGCTTAGCGGCATTCATGCTTCTGGCGCGCGCTTTCGACGCATGTCTGTTAGAATCGAAGTTACTGCGCAGACGCGAGCACGTGGCGCGCGGAGGCGAGAAATTACATTACGCCGGTATCCGCCTCGTTTTTGTCAAGAGAATTCTTCTTAGATATGAAGGATTGCGAAAAAAAAATTCAGGATTCGGGGACACATTGTATCGCTTTTCCTTATTGCGCCATTTTCCAAGCGTATTTCTTTCATTCAAATAAAGTTTTAACTCTAGTATAATAAAATAGATATTTAATTATAGTTTTTATCACTATAAAAATTAATTTATGTATGTATGACATTCACATTAAAATATTAGTTTTTCTCTAAAATATTTCTATATTCCTTTTACTTTTTAATGCTAACAATCATATTCTGAAGTATTTTCATATAAAATGAGCTAGTTTAAAAGTATTTCTTTTGTTTTTTATTAAATATTTATGCATGTTGTACCAATATTTAGATATTAGTCATTTTTTCCCAAATGTTGTACTTAGCTGTTTTTCATACGCTTTTCAAATACCACTGTCAAGAAAAGCAATCTATTTTTTTTTACGCGGTGGATTTATTATACCACGATTTAGCATTTCGAGTTGCCAAGCGAAGGACGAAGATCAAAATTAATCCGATTAACTATTACTTTAGTTTCTAAATGTCTTAGGTATGAAACAAGTCAGAGGTATTATGTTATAGAAATTTATTCACACAGAAGATCTGTTCAGAAATTTCAATAATATCTGTAAATATTTTCAGCTTCGTATAAAAAAAATTGTAAAAAATAACTGGTAAAACTATGATAACAAAAAATAAATATAAGAATACACAGAAATAAATTTTAAAAAAATCTAATAAAACAATTACAGAACTATTTTGGAAAGTAATTGATGAAATGTCATTACTTAGTAAAAATGATTCAAACATAGTTTATGAGTTTAATTCATTGAAATGAATGCAACGATTTTGATTCTTTTCGCCATAGCTAAATGAGCTTATCATAAAAATAATGACGAATAAATAAATATTATTTCCAGTTAATTTTTATCTATTTTTAATGCAATATGTAGCTTTCTTTATTTAATTTTCCAATGAAAGAAATTAAGAGTTTTAAATTTTTTATGTTTAATATATTACTTCTAAGTGCTTAAACTTTAAACATAGCTTTTGTAAAACTATTCTAATATGAAATGTATACAATTTAAATATATAGATGTGAAAAATACACACACACACACACACATATATATATATATATATATATATATATATATATATATATATATATATATGTGCGTGTGTGTGTGTGTGTGTGTGTGTGTGTATATATAGCTGATTTTCATTCGTATTTTTGACACTGTTTTTTAAATTACGTAAAGCTTTTTAATCTTTTTAAAGTAACATGAAATGCACGCATGTGTTCTTTTTTATTATCCAATCATCTTAAAAACTATTTTTTTTATCGGTCCTATGAAAAAAAAGAGTTAAATTTACTATACGCCTTCTTGCATCATTTTTTTAATATTTATTTTAAGCATAATTCTGTATTGAAATTTTGAACAATTTATTTTCAATAGAAGTTTTGTAAATATTGTAGAAACTTTTATAATAATTACAAATTAAAAAAAGCGTTATAGTTTCCGAATACATGTTTGAACTCTTTTCATGAGATTATTTTACATGTTGTAACCTGCAAAGACTTTTTTTTTTACTTAATACTATTTGGTAACAATTTTTCTTATTTTTTTTCCTTTCATTACTAATTTTTCCATTTACCTGTATTCATAAATTCTTCGAAGTAATAAGCATTTTCTATCAATCGTAAAATATAGTACTTAATGTCCTTCAAATAAAATTGAGCACAAATATTAACATTTTATAGTATTAATTCACCTAAAATTTCTGAAAAAAGAGAGTATTCTGATATCAAAAATAGCAAAAATAAATTGTGAGCCATTTTTATGTTTTTCTTGTTTAGATTTTTTTAATAAACAATCAAAAATACAATGTAGTGGTAGAGTTATTCAAGCAATTAATGGAATTATATTTGAAAAGAAACTAAAATCAACTAGTGCTGCATCATTTCACGGATATTCCAGTAAAATAGATTGCGTTATCAAAAGCAGACTATACTAACCAGAAATATATCTATATCTGTATAAATGTTGTGTTGGTTTGTGTACGCTGGCGTAACTCAAAAGGTGTTCTGCATGGATTTATCTGAAACAATGACACAACATTGCATTTGACTCCGGTCAGGTTCTTATGTACTTTTTATTTTGAAGTTCAATCTAAATTTATTTTAATTTAATTTTAAGTGATTTTTTCGTGTTATGAGGTCATACGATATCGCGATTCGCTCAGAATGCGAAAATTTTAATTTTACACATAGTTTTTTCCAAATTATTATTGTATAATTCTACTATAGTTATGTTTATTGGTTATCATATTTATCTATTATTTTGTTCTTTGATACGTAATTGGGATTATTTTTTCAATAAATCATTTTTTTTAAAATTATTCTTTCAACTACTCAAATTTTGTTTTGTAGTTTTGACAACAATCGGATAGCATTATCGCGCGATGTTTTCAATTTTGCTTAAATTCTACATCGTGTTTTTTTCTGTAATTTTAAGCTAAATTTATTTCTCTTTATTAAGCGAAAATTAAATTTACATAATTGACTTCTGTACGCTACTTATTTTTCTACCAAATAGTTTCCGTTAACCATTTACCTGAAGTAAAAAGACGTAACCAAGTGCCGCGATATAGCATTCAATGTTTGGAAACAAAATTTTTTTCCCACTTGGAGACATTTTAATTTGACGAAATTAATCTACAGACTTTTTAATAAGAATGTTTTTTCTCTGTTTTAGACAACTTTTTAAATTTCATTTGATTCTTACGTACTATCGCAACAATCGCCAACTTTCAAGATAACTCACAAAGTTTGTCATTCCATTTTCGCAAATGTTGTACGCACGGAATTGTCAATCATGTGTTCGTTTTATACAATGTCGCCTATAGGTTATGATAATACGCAAGTACCTTTTATTTGATGTTACTATTGAAATACAAATGGTAAAACTAAGATTTTCTGATTTTGAGTCATCAAAATATTGCACCTTATTTTGTTTTTGATTGCTTTATATGATTATAACTTCCTTAAACAGATTCCATTAGTAATTTGTTAAAAAATACTTGACGTTATCATGGTTTGCTTTTGTCAGGGACGTAGAGCTACCGCTGCATCAGTGATGCAGGAGCCCCAACGAATGTTATTACAGTTCCACTTACATGGTGATCATATCTCATAAAGGTCCCCAAAAGAATTTGAATATAAGGCCCACTCAGAGCTGTTTTGTAATTTCATTTGTTTTTGTTTAAACCTTCATTTTAACTGCAGTCAATCGGCTTCAGTACATAAAATTGCATTGACGAAACTCGAAATTAGATCATCATACTGGCTAAGCAAATGCAGTGTGAGAGGTAGTTGCTCATCAAATTAGAGTAGGCATCAGTGAATGAGGCAAAACAGACAGATGGCTCAAATACATGTTGAGGAAGTAGGTGGTCGTAAGATTGTAATTATTTGTTTCTAATTAAACTTTCGCCTTGATAAAGATAGTTCAGCTCTATTTATGTTAATTAGTGTAAATATTGTATATCTTTTTTCAATTTATTTTTAAGCACAGGGTATTTACTTTGGATAATATTTATACATAAAATACTAATTTTTTAATTCTGTACACTATGGATGTGTTTAGCGTAATTTCAAAATCTCTCCACAAACAAGTAGCATACCGATTAAAATTTTCCACCAATTTTATCTTTCTCTAATAAATCTAAATTAAATTAATATATAGTTTTTTTTCATCACCCATTTACCTAAAATTAAAAGACATCACCAAATCTAGCAATATGCATTCAATAAGGGAAAACCATTCTATGCATGTTTGTGCACAATAATAATACTTTTTTGCACTTGGTAGTGTTTTTAGATGAAATAGTTTTTGAAGTTTCTAATAGATGAAGCAATAACATTAGACTCACAAAATATCTATTTTGTGTAATTTCAAAATTTTATTAGGTGTTACTGTGAAATACAAAAGGGAAAATTAAGATTTTCTGATGTATATTTTGTGTTTGTTTTAATATTTATATATTATCGCAACCATATTGACAACATTAGCACTTAATTTCCAATTCACCGTGTATGACACGAACAAAATCAGGGTTGATACAGTTGCAACAGTACCCAAGTACCTTTGATTGTAACTTTTTTTGGTGATTTCATCAAAATAATGATAATTTCTTGTTAATAATTGGTTTTTGTTAGCTTTTTATCATTTAAGTTTGTTATAGCTAGCTAGCTGTACCCAACCACGTGTTCCTGTGGCTCAGTCTGGTTAAAAAGAAAGAAAAGAGAAATCACACATTTCTAATATCTTTAACCGCTTGCACTTGAGGTATGATTTTTTTTTATAAAAAATGTGGAAATATACATTGACAAAACTTTTCTAAACATGTTTCATTTGTAATTTGTTAACATAATACTCCCAAGTTATTATGGGTTTTTTTGTCATGTTATGAATCTAAAATTATTTGCGTTGTCTCTATAGAAGAGGTGCCAAGTTTGAAAATAAATTTAAAATGACTCTTCTTGAAATCAAAGAGTTAATTTTACAATGCTTATGGGTAGAGCTTATGGTGTGTTGCTTCATTGTCTGTATAGATACAGAAATTGCTTGCTATACCTACTTTAGAGCAGTAGTTGCCAGTTTTCAACACTTCATGAACCACTTATTGCATAACTTTATAATTTGTGGTTCACTAAAAGGATTGATCTCTGTGTGGTGGGCCACCATAGCTATATTTACGTCTTTATTTAATCTTCCATACCCCTGAAAATAAGCTTCATGAAAAGCAATAACAATCACCAGACTGAAGTGTTTTGCCACCAATTTTCAAAAAATTGGTTGAGGTTACCAAAAATTGCTATCCTCAGGAATTTTGTTCGTTTGTTTTTTCGTTTAGTTATTTTGGTAACTAAAAGCTTTTAGTAAAGTATAATCCAAGTTCCATAATATGTTATTTTGTTGTTCCATAATATGTTTTTCTGCATATCATCCAAAATTTCTCACTTGTCACCAATTGGTGACTGCTGCTCTGTAACACACATCAGTAAATACGTATTAGCATCACCGTGACAAAATTGGTGCCACGTGTATCGTACCTTAATATCTAAACAACAAATATTCTAACATTTTTTTTTATGAAAAAAGTAATGGATAGAAAATGGTGCGATTTTTGCATGGCGGTAATTTGGCTGCGGTGATGCGAATATTTAAGTACACATAACAAATAAATGTCCATGTGAAAAGCAGTATGTGTCTAGATATAATCCACTCTGTTTTAAAGATATGCCCTTAACTTTGTTGATAAAAATTGCTAATGCTAATCGAATTGTGAATTGCAAAAATACTCCATCATTATCAACACTTTGTCGTATATTTTTGATGCAAAATCCATGTTTATATTGGAATTTTCATGGCGTATTTGATTGAAAAAATCTTCAGCCTCTCATCGAGTTGGATTTCAGCTGTGTCAATTGATGCACGTTTGAAGTTAAATATTTCATTAGCATTTTTTATTTTTTCCTTTTCTTTTTGTTCCTAACTTTTTTTAATATTTTGAAATTTTATATGTTTTTGTTTTAATTTTTTCTTTTCTTCTTAAATGTAGTTTTAAGTTTTTAAGAAAATTTACATGCTTTGTTTGATTTTTTTCTTTTTGTGGGCAGTCAATTGACCTCACTACATAAAAATAATGCCTCGCGGGAAATCCAACTTAGGTCGTCATACTTGCAAGGCAAAAGTACTGCAACGAGTGTAATTGAGAATCAAACTCAGAAAGAATGGATATCAGCAAACGATAAAAACAGACAAAGAATGCCACAAACACACGCTGAGGGCGCAGCAGAGCAACATGACTTGAGGATTGACTTGAGACTTGAGGATGCACATTTGCGAGCACATGATTAGTGTTTTACAACCTCAGAAAGATGTTAACCAGAAACAGCACATCTGCGTCAAACATGACTTTGTGGTGAGCAATCACACAATAACAGTCACCTTTTATTCCGGTACAATCCAGTGGATTATTCTAGATTCAGGCAGCATGTTCTCAGCTACACAATGATTGACGGAAGTGTATCCTTATTGCAATGCTCTGGAATTTAAGGGAGAAACAAAAGGAATGTTTTGTACCACTGAAAAAGTTAAACTGCCTGAACTTAGAGAACCACAGAACCATTAAAAATTTTGCTTGCTAGATATAATGCGGGATCAAAAAATTTCCTATATACCATCAGGAAATGTTCATCATGTTTCTAAGTGACATTGTTTGGATAAATGCGCATTTGTGAACACACCTCTGATTTAATAGAAAATCCATAAGCATTGTAAAACCAATCCATTGCCCTCAAGGAATCCAGAGTAGAGGCATTTAAAATTTATCTTCAAACTTCAGGTCTCCACTTTAAAGACAATGTAAATATATTAAGTTTATAACATAATGACAAAAATAAGCCGCAATAACTTCAAGCATTTGGTTAACAAATTAGAAATGATATCATTTAAGGAAAGTTTTGCATATATATATATATATATATATATATATATTTATTTTATATATATATATATATATATATATATATATATATATATATATATATATATATATACATTTGTTTTACAAAAGATCATACCTATAATGCAAATGTTTTAACATACTGAAAACATGTGCTTTCTGTTTAACAAGACTGACTTACAGCAACGCGTAGCAGGGTACAGCTAGCATATATATATATTTTAAGAAAGCGCTTCCTTATATTTAAGAGATTATTTTACTGTGAATTACGTTTTAAAATCTTACTATAATTAATTTTTATAACATTTCATATATACACAGTCCAGTCATATTAATGTGACCACTGTAAAAAGCCAGAATAACCATCTTTCGCAGAGGGGAAAATAGTCATTTAGGATCCTTAAGGTATTCACTAGGATGTTGAGCCATGCCGACTCTATTGCTGCACTAGATTACGCGCGTGAGGATCCATGACGTGAACAACCCGTTCGAGAGGGTTCCATAGATTATTGATTGGGCTTAAGTCAGGTGAGTTTTCTGGACACGGAAGAACGATAAACTGATAATGGTGCTCTTTGAACCACGCACGTACGCTGTCAGTTGTATGACACTCCGCAATGTCCTGCTGGTAGATGCCACCATCCTGAGGAAAAACAAAGCGCATAAAGGGGTAGACATGGTCTGAAAGGACAGATGCGTACTTCTATTGATCCATCGTGCTTTCCACAATGATAAATAAACGCAGAAAATTTAAGGAAAACATTCCCCAGACCATAATGCTCCCGCCTCCAGCCTGAACCTTGCCAGCAATTGTTGCAGGGTGTTTGCTTTTAGACGTTTCATGCCGTATTTGCCACCAACCATCCATCCGATGGAGTATAAAGCGTGATTAATCAGAAAACTCTACCTGTCACCTCTCATTGGATGCCCAGTTGCGGTACCTGTATGAAAATTCCAGTCTTCGTTTCTGATGAACAGCAGTCAGCATAGGTGCAAGAACCAGGCGCCTGCTTCGGAGAACCAGACGCAACAACGATAGCTGAACAGTAGTTTGGAAGACACTGTTGGTAGCCCCTTGGTTCATCTGGGTGGTATGTTGCTTAACGGTAGCACGTCTATTCTCCCGAACTAACCTCTGCAGCCATCAGTCACCTCCATCACCTATGGCCCGTGGTACACCACATTTGCCACGTCACTGATTTTGGACGGTCCCATTTTGCCATGCACGGTATACTTTAACCACGGTGACACACGAACAGTCCACAAACTTAGCCGTTTCGGAAATGCTTCCAACCTTTTCCCGAAAGCCAAAAATTATGCCGTTTTGGACTTCGGATAACTCTTTACATGTTTGCATTACGCCAACGACTGTAGTGTTTTCCGAAGCCCTCACACACTCTTTATATACGCTCAATAGCACTGCGATGCCAGCATCCTTCTGTGATTGGTTATTTAACGTCAAAGTCGAAAGTACGTGGTGGTCACATTAATGTGACAGGACTGTGTATATTTTTTAGTATAATAGCGAAAACATTTAGAGCATATATATGAATAGTGACGCATTTATGTAAAAAAAATCTATGAAAAATGTTTTATTAAGCCTTTAATTTTGCATTTATTGTTAAATAAATAACAATAAAAATTATCCAATGCCAAAAATTTTAACCCTTTAGTCCAGAAATGAAATTGAAATTTCACTGAATTTGAAATGTTCTCCTCACACATTACGTTTGTAAAATATCTAATCATATATAAGTATTATTATTCCACATATTTTGATCAAGATGTCAAATAATAGATGTATATTAGGGTTGATGAAAAGTTTCCTTCTAGAATTTAAGACCTATCTATCTGGAAAAGAGGTTCTCCGGTATCTAGATCAATGGAAAAATAAGATAAAAGTCAATTTTTATAACAAGTACTACCTCAAGGAGAATGAAGTTTAACTGCTCAAACTATTTAATTGTAGAAAGTCAAAGAAACATTTGAAAAAGTGTAACAGGTAATTTAGTACCTTTTAACACTTATTGCGATCAATAGAGAACACATACTAAATAAAAAAAAATTTGAGGTACATTGAACATTTCCTTCAATATACAAATATAAATATAAAAGAAAGTTACTATCAAGATTACAACCCACTCACTATAAGGCGCAGGACTGAAAAAAGCTTCGAAAGGACTAATTTGATAATGGGGGGTTTTGAAATGTTGAAATATGGATTCTAATGATCAAATTTTAATACTTATCCACTTATCAATTATTGTTAATTTTGTTTATTTATATTGTTGTAGAGTAAATAGTTTAATTTTTTAAAAAAAATCATCTAACTAAAATAAAGTATTTCCAATTCTTTTGAAAATTCAGCCTCTTTGTAACATCAAATTTTAAAATAATTTTTTTCACAAAATATGCTGTTCATAATCCCCACATTGTAGAACATATTTCTTGCATAATTAGGTTGTAAATAATGATAATTGGGTTTTTTTCATATAACAACGATACATCTTAATGTATACATGATTAGTTATTCATGAATGTTTTAAATAGATTTAGCAAAATAAATTTCAAAAATTGAAAAAGGCAATTACAATATTTTAGTGTGTTTATAAGTGTGTTAGATAATTTAAGAAGACTCGGTAGCCATTTAACATTTTTTTTTATTTATATATTTAAAAATTATGTTTTAGCAATTCATATAATGTTTTTATTTAAGAAAATTATATGGGATGAAATTTTTCCAATATTATTCATATAATTTTAAAAATTTTAATTTTTTGATGAAAATTAGGAAAAATATAAATTTTTGAAATTTTTAATTTTTTGACCTAAATTGCTTTAAAATTATTTTTAAAAATGTTCTAAGCACCTTTAGGGATAGAATTTTTAAAAACTTAATTAGTTTGAATAAAAAAAATAAAATATTGATATGCATGCTAAAATTAAACGAAAAAACCAATATCCCCTGCATTTTATTCTTTTTTTTAAAAAATGCATTCAGTTTTCAGCAAAATGGATTCTTAAATTTTTTACATGCTTTATATATAACAGGAGGAGAATAGGAAGTGGTTGGTAAATAATTGTGGAAGGAGTAGCATTTTGAATGCACTAAAGCAGGCGTACTCAACCTTTCTCCCCACTCGTCCGCATGCACGACAGGTATTTCAAGTATGCCGCAACACGCGGATAATGGAAAAGACACACTATAAAATCCATGCAATATTGAAAAAAAAATGACAACAATATTAAAACTCATATTTGACATTTATTTTAATACAATATTAACTTTTCGATCAAACAAACATAAAAAATATTTATTTGTATGCATTTTTTACTGAGTTACAGGATAGTTTTTATTTCCTTTCATTCATGACCAAGCCTCTTGCTTACATTACACTATTAAAAAGCGAAATTGAAAGCAAAATTTACATATTTGATTACTTGATTGATAAAATTGTCCGCTAAAGTTTTAGAGCTTTGTTCTCCAGTAACTGAATTTTTTAGTGCATTGGACCATGACCGGGCCACTCAGAAAAAGCTGGTGGGTCACATGCTGCCCACAGGCTGCAGGTTCAGTATCACTGCACTAATGCAGCAAAAAACACAAACTGATTAAAACTACTTTGAAGTTTATAATTCTGAAAAAATAACTATACGCTTAAATAAACTTAAAATACCACTTTAAGGTATGAGTTATAATCTTTTCTTTAAAAATAAGTGCAATTTCGTTTTTATTTGGCCTGTACATTTTTATAAATGATCAATTTCTAGACAGTATTAGTTAAACAAGAAAATTCAAGAAAAATGTTGCAAAAAGTTGTTTTTCTGTGATGACAGAAATTATAATTTTTTTCCCTTTACATGTATTAAAGTATTATATTTGTATGAAAAACATGTAAGGAATAAGAACTGAAATTATATGAAATTATTAATATAAAATGTCTTAATTAAAATTTTACAGGCACACATTTCACAAAGAACAATAATTAAATTATTGTAATGTCTCGGTAATATTCTACTTTATATAATACACCTTATTTTTTGTAGTTATTTTATTTATCTTTTTAAAATAGTTTTTTTCTAACAAAATGTTTTTTTTCCCTAAAAGATAGCATGGTTGACTTGCCTAATTTATTAATTTACATTTTCCAAATGGAGTTTTATCAAACTTCTAACTTTCCGACGTGCAAAAGTGGCATATTGATCAAAAGATAATAACTCAAAGAATACGATTAAATAAAAAAAATTAAAAAAAGTTTGGTCGATGATTTTTGAGGTCTTTTGGGGGATATTTTTAAATAAGAATATCAGAATATTTTCTATTTTTAAGTAAGCTTGCGAATTTGAAAAAGTGAAGACAAAATCATTTACATCTAAAAAATATATATTTTTTTTGTAAAATATTCCTGAAGCAAAGTAATAATCAAAAGTTTAATTTACCACTAAATATTGGATAACAATATTTGTAACTAATGCTTTCTTTCAGAAATATATTTTCAGAATTTTAAAATATATATTTACTCTTATGAATGAATAAAAGAAAAGAACAAATATAAAAAAATCCATTTTTCTTACATTTTGTGATGGCATTGTTTATATGGAGCATTATTTGAAGAGAATATCGTAATTCTCTGCAAGAAATGGAGAAGAATCAATACTCTCTATTCCAATGTGTGAAAAATCTTGTGGTATATATATATATATATATATATATATATACCACAAGATGCTATCAAACAAAACATTTTTTGTACCTTTTGACTAATAATAAAACAAACAAAAAATAATAATTCAGAGAGAGAAAGATATATATTTGTTACAGTTTTGTTTCGTATTATTTTTTAAGGAGAAGTTAAACAATTTGTAATTAAATGTTAATAAGCGTCCATGAATGTTAGTGACATTGTAGTCGGACAAAATAAAAATGTACTCTTCCCTCGCGTTTACACTACTGCTTACTTAAAATATTATACATTGATGACAAATGAAAAGTAGCATGAGTTATTAAATTTAGTAAAATTTAACTGGTATGTTTCTATCGTGATTTATTTTTTTATTAGTTATTTCATAATTATTTCGCGATTTTTTTTTCATAATCATTTTATTTATTCCATAACTTTACTCATTATTTATTTCATAAAAATGTGGATGGATACATGTAACCTTGAAAGAAATTTGATTTATATACTACTTTACTCGAATTACGCTTACATTAAGAATCAAAGCACTAAAATAACTTATTATTATAGATAAAATGTACGTAGCATTTTTAAAAGTATAAATAATATTATTAGTACACATATCAATGCCTTTTAAAATTATCAGTAAGCATATCGAAATTTGGTGTTCATTTTATCTTTGTTTACGAAGGAAAACATAATCAGTAAATAAAAACAATTGTTAGTAAATAATATTAAATTTGATTACATAATACCTCATGAAATTTATTCCTTTTATTTCAATGATGTTTAATGTTAAAAGAACACTTGTAACGAAACAAGTCAAACAAAGTAAAAAAGCCATTAAGGAAGCAAAAGCAAAAAAGAACAAAAAACAAAATAATAAACAAAAAGCTATAAATAAATGCATTTTAATTTGAAATTAAATTTTTAAATGTTTCAAATGAGATATTTTTAATACTTTTGCAAGTGAAAAAATATTTTTAAAAGCGTAGCTTTTTAATAACTCGCTTTTTTTCATCATCTTCTTATATATCAAGCATATAGTCATTGTTTTTATATAGTAAGCAAATATTCTTACAAATAAACCTGAAATTTAGTTTTTTTTCTGATAATGCATTTGTTTAAGTATGATTTAGTTAATACTTTTCAATAATTACTATTCAAATCTTAAAAAAGTTGCCAGCATATATATATATATATATATATATATATATATATGTATGGTTGTTATGTATATGTATGTGATATATGTATGTGAATCAGTAGCGAACACAGGAATTTTTCAAGGGGGTGTCCCGGGTCAAAAGTCCACCATTCTTGTATCATGCTCCTTTCGATTTTGTCGGTTTTCGGCAACAAAAAGCAGTAAAAAACTAGTTATTGAATAAATAATTAGCATTAGTTAATAAAATTAATAATTAACAAATATATAGTTAAATTTTATGAACTATGTAGTTAGAATTATAATCAATCGAAAAAAAATCAAGGACTTGGGGGAGGATCCGGCCTCTAGGACACCCCCTTGTGGGCGCCACTGATGTGAATGTATATATATATATATATATGATGTATGTATATGTATGTGGAATAGTAATGTTATCCTGAAAAATTAAATCAATGCCTCCTGAAAAGATGCATAGAAAATTCCATTTCAACCGTATTCCTCTCTATAGTCACAAAACCTCTGAGAAAGACGTGAAGATCTGTACACCCATCCAACACGATACTTTTCAAACCAGTGCAGGTTTATCCATTGGGTGCTTGGAAAGGGGACCCCTATTGCTGAACTTAACTAGATTTCTGGTTAAAAATTCGATTCTCTTGTTCTAAGAGAGCATGTAGATCTTCTGCGTTCAGGGTCCAAAACAGGCTTAAATCGACCCTGTTTCACACCACTGCTACCAAGATAGTCTCTTTTTCGTATGTTGAAGCACACGTTACAGTTCCTTACACTAGTATGTCAGTAACCACTGGTTATACTGAATCTGTACTCATCAGCATTTATCCCAGCTCCTGTACCGATATCCTCTACACTATGTTAAAACTCACTTTTGGGAGTCAATTCAATATTATTCTCAATAAGATAATTCAGGATTATTAAAATTAAAGATAAAGTTTTAAAAGATTTTATGTAAATATTTAAATTTTTTTATTATTATTTTATAGATTTTCAAGAAAGTATATTTTTTCAAAATGTAAATTTGATTTTGATAATGTTTCCTAGAAAATATAGATTTTTAGCTCTCTCTCAAAAAAAAAGAATCTTATAGTGAGACTTTATGTCGAACGAAATAATGCGAGGCAAATGATAGGAACCGCATATTTTGCTTCAATTATTTTCTTTAAATGTAAAATATATCAAAATTTAAGTTAGTGCATTTTTTTAATTAGTGCAGTCCCTAATCGTATTTTATACGAGTCTAAATAACTTCATTTTGTTTAGATTGCATTACGCTTCAAATACTTGATCGTAATCGAGTAATCTCTTAACAATATCATCTACTCAGAAAAAAGCAAAAATTAGAACATCTAGCTGTAGTTCCGCGGGAGGAGAATTTTTTATCTCTTTTTTGTGCAATCTAAATCAAAACAATGCACTTGATCCTTCATTCATTGAAACGAGAATGCCAACAAACAAAGAGAACACTCTCTAATGGTCTGTATCACACATGTACTACCTATTCCATCGAAAACATTCCATCAGCCTAACATCGAAACGTGATAAGAATGTCTACTACATTCTTTTTTTTCGCTTAAAACTGAGAGCGGTTTGTGCTAGCATTTGGTTCCCGTTATCTTGCCCATCCTATATTGGATCTGACGTGAGTTGCCTTCGTAAAGGATCGGATATTTCTACTCTTGTGTTTTTTAAGATACTTATTATGATGTAGAATCGATGTCTGCACATTTAAATCTACCAGTTCTCTTAAGCCTTCAGAAATGACTATTCTTTGTGAGTAACTTTAAAAAAATGACTATGGTGGCATAGTAAGAATTTCAAAAGACTTACCATACAGAATTTGAGAACTTTTTAAAATGGGGTATAAGAGTGTTGTACATTTTGAATATATCGTCATACTTCAAACAGTTATGTCTCAAATTTCATGTGTTTTCTGTGTCCTATTATTTATACTAGTTGAATAAAATATAAATGGAAATTTATAAATTTAGTTCAGGCTTTATAATAAATCCGTTTTATTATTATTATTCTATTCTTCGTATAGTTATAGTAGTAGTCTGTGTATACCCTATATCTTTATTTTACTTGTACATGTACTTATAAATGGGATATTAGATATAGAAAAGGTATGCAGACCATATATGGTATAAAGTACATATTATTTTATACGAACTTACTTATAAAAGTAATATGACAGCTTAATTCATCCTTTTCTTAAATTTGAGATCAGACATATTTTACTCCAGTTTTCTCAGAAAAAGATATGATTTAAATATTGAAATACGTATGTTATAAATTTCATCGTTATTTTAAATATTTTTATAGGTAGTTCATGAATAAATTTGAATTACGAATAAATAAAATATGCGTTAAAATAAATAAAGCTTAAGAATTTATACATTTGACAATGTTTAAACACTTTTGGAATTGTCTATAAAATATTTTAAGATTATCATCTCATTAAAAGAAATGAAAAACACATAACTTATCTTCAATATTTCAAATTTTCACTAATCATTACCTTACTTAAAAAGAAAAAGGTTTACAATATTTTTTTTAAAAAAAAAGATTAAACAAAAACTTTATCAACTGAGAAAATATACTTTTTTTTTCTTTTATTTTGATCACATTTCTTTTTATTCTTCATCATAAGGCAGTTCCTTTTTAAATGCTAATAATATTTTCAGAAATATTATTTTTAGAACACTTAGTTCCAAAGCAGCATTTTTTAATTAATGTTATTTTGAGAGTGGGTAGTATTTAGTATTCTGTGCAAATATTGTGAAAACAGATGATTTATAATATATTGAGATTACCAAAGACTATTTTGAAGTATAAAGAATGCATGATAATTAAAATAATACTTTTATTTGTTTTCTGTTTGTTATTTTGATAAACAAATTTGTAAGCTTGCAATTATGTTTCCATCAAAATAGCATCTTAAAAGCGAAATATATATTTTCAAAAATTAATACTCTAGCTGCCATTTAATCCATTTGTGCGAGTTTTATACTTCGGGTATAAAAACAGAAAAAATCACGCAATGAAAAATATAGAAAATCTATTTAAATATTTGTTTTTTCTAGTTTATCATACGCGTCATTTAATGATTTAAATTTTTAATTAATATATATATATATATATATATATATATATATATATATTAGCCATTACTCACCTGCTTCACTGGATATTTAACGATGTTGTATAAATGTATACTGTTTACATATATATGAAATATTGATATCTAGCATTAAGAATTCAATTGTATTGAAAAATAAATTTATAGCTGTAACTCTCACCTCTGGATAAAAAGAACACAAATTAAAATATCTAAATTCTATTTATATCTAAAATAGAAGTAGAAAGATTTTTGCGCTCAACTAACCTAACAATCAAGTGAATTTCCACCAAAGCAACTTTCAGTGGATCTCTACTCCATAAAATAAACATGCGTGCTAAATTTCAAGTCTAAAACTAACAGAGCAAAAACGGAATTTTTATCATCAATACCTTGTTGAGAGCCTTCTTAGCGAAATCCAATTCAAGAAAAGAAGCATGCAAACCAAATTTTATTATTATAGTCTTAGCAGTTCGAAAACGGGAATTTTGTCCATCAATATGCCCCCAAAACTCTCCTCGCTCCCACTGGAGTTGATTTCCGTAAAATCCATTCTTAGTGGAACTCTATTCAACTAAAGAAACGAGCTCAACAAATTTCAAGTAAATGGGTTAAATTCAAAAACAGAAAATTTTCTATAACACGCTTTAATCCCTCGCAACCTCACTCCTTTGGGGGTCCGTTTTCGCTAAACTCTTTGTAAAAGGAACTCTATTCCATGAACGGAACATACCTTCTAATTTTCAAGGAGGTGGTTCTATTAGTTGAAAAGCGGAAATATTTTTATATTACGCCACTTAATACTCATCAGTGATCCTTGGGGATCAATTTTCCCCCAAACTATTTTGCAGCGGATCTCTACGAAATGAAATGAATCCGCTTACCAAATTTTAAGACAGTAAGTTTAACAGTTTAAAAATGGAGATAATGATCTATAACGCCCCTTAAGCTCCCGCAACGCCCCTTAGGAAACGATTTTCACAAAACCTATCTTATAGCAGATCTCTACACAATGAATGGAATCTGCTTACTCAATTTCAAAATTTTACCTCTAATAGTTCAAAAAAGGAATTATTTGCCTATAACGCCCCTTAATTCTCCACAACCCTTCTTGGGGGTCGATTTTCACAAAACCCATTTTGTAGCGGATCTGTACTCAATGAGTTGAATCTGCTTACTCAATTTCAAAATTTTGCGTCTAACAGTTTAAAAATGGAAATAATTATGCATAACGCCCCTTAAGCAACCTCAACGCCCCTTGGAGGTCGATTTTCGTAAAAATCATCATGTAGGGAATTTCTACTTTATGAAATAATTCTGTGTACTACGTTTCAAGACTGTACATCTAATAGTTTCATAATAGAAATAATTATCTATAACGCCCCTTAAACCTCCGTAACGCTCCTTGGGGCTCGATCTTTGCAAAATCCGTTCTTAGCTGATGTCTGCTCCATGAATGGAACCTACGTACCAAAATTCAATTTTGTAGGTTTAATTGTTTCGGAGATATCGTGATTAGTCAGTGAGTTAGTCGCTTTTCTCCTTTATATACGTAGATAGCAAAACCTCTATATTGCGAATTTTTCTATAAAGCGAACTTTTTCTTTGAACCTTGAACGTTTCACGATTTTCTTCGTAAAATAACCTCTATATAGCGAAGTGCATTTTCTATATTGCGAACTTTTTCTTTTGTGAATCAATTTTTTTTCTGACTTTCTTAAAAGTATCTATGAAAAAAAAATTCAGTTATTCTCTCTTTGACACGTTTTATGGTGGTCATAAATCTTGAACTGGTTTTATTAGATCCAAACTCGCCGACAGCAATAGAGTTCTGGACGTTTCATCCAAGAAATGCAACTTTTAACCCCCATTGTCCAGTTCACTAGAAACATCTTCGATATCCTCTTTTACACTCAGTGCACTTGTCCAGTAACCCCGTGTTCTAATTATAAAATAATGTATCCTTAATATTACTTGTATGCTTTAAATTATAAAATGTCCTTAAAATTCATTAATTTTAGTATAAACATATTTTCTTAATATTGAAAATACAGTCAATTTTCTTCGACATTCTTTTTTTTTTCCTTTTAGGTATTCCTCACAGTTTTTTTTTTTCCTTTCTTTCTTTTTTGATGGGTAAGATATAAAAAATAAACATATATTAATTAATAACATCTGAATAATTAATTTAACATAAACATAACATGAACATAACATTTAAAATAAACATCTGAATAATTAATTTTTCTAGTATATAGTGTTTAGGAATTTAAAATATGTTTTATGTTATTTATAAAATATTTTAAAAGATAAACCTCTATATAACGAATTTTTCATATGACGAACTTCTTTCCGGGATTTAGCGACTTCATTATAAAGAGGTCCGATTGTACACACACACACACACACACACACACACACACACACACACACACACACACACACACACACACACACACACACACACACACACACACACACACACACACACACACACACACACACACACACACACACACACACACACACACACACACACACACACACACACACACACACACACACACACACACACACACACACACACACACACACACACACACACACACACACACACACACACACACACACTCACACACACACACACACACACACACACACACACACACACACACACACACATATAAACAAGCAAGCGCTGATCTTCAATTTAGCTATTGATATGAATACTCATTTAGTTTAAGGTATCCAACTACGTTCGGAACCGGGATTTTCAAAAAGAGCATAAATGGATCATTTTCATGATATTTAGTGTCACTTAGATTAGAACATATGCATAAAACTGTTTTAAGGCCATTTTGACAAAAATTTATTTAAATACAATATTTTGGCAAAAAAATAACATAGAAGAATCTTTTTTCCAAAACTCCTTTTGTGAAAAATGCTTCTATTAGAATAATACTGTGCATGTATATAACTCAGACCTCTGTTCAGAGGCTCAACTAGAATTTTTGAAATATATGACTTAGAAGTGGGTTTATTCATATTTTACGACAACAGACGGGAGCAATTTTAAGAAAAAAACGCGAATAATTTTTTTAATTGGTGGTAACTCTGAAAATGATTTGAATTTTTCAAAAATTCTAGTTGAGCCTCTGTAGAGAGATCTGAGCTATAAACAGGCAAAATATTAAGATAATAGAACCATCTTTTCACAAAAGGAGAACATTTGGGAAAAAGATTGTTCTAAATTAGTTTTTTGCCAAAATATTATATTTAAATAATTTGTTTTTGTCAAAATGTCCTTAGAACAGTTTTATGAGTGTATTCTAATCTGAGTGACACTAAATATCATGAAAATTATCCATTTATGCACTTTTTTAAAATCACGGTTCCGAATGTAGTCGGAGACCTTAATGGCATTTTTCGTTTATTTTTCCATTTCTATTACTAGTTACTTACATCCTCAAGTAGAGATTTAAATATTGCTATACTTGTGAATGTAAGAATAATGTAACGTAGGTTATTCAAATTATTAATAAACATTTAATCCTAAACCTGATCCAGGAGTGTTTGATATCATGACTACTAAAGAATTGGCGATTATACAAGTAATTGATGGTACATATATAAGTAGAATTTCTTTTCGGAAGTTAAAAGAATTCAGATTTTCACTCTTAGAAATATGAGTGCAAAAATATTTTATGAAGACAGTCAATATTTTCTGTCGTTGGAGGAGGGCATCTTTTTGGTCGCAGCTCTTGATAATTCATTAATACAGTGTTTCTCAAACTGTTGGGCGCCCCCCCTCTTGAGGGGCGTGACAACAGTACGAGGGGGGCGCGAGCACATTGAAAAGTCGAATACAGAAGATTATTTGAAAAAATTAATCTACTGAAAGTACACAAAAAAAATACATTCTGACATAATGAAAAATAAAATACACATTTACACTGATATATTACACTTATTATTGAATCGGTGCTACACAATGTATTTTATAATTAATTTAACAATACTAAGTTAAGAATGTTTAAATTACCAGTAACCGCATGGGATTGTCATTTATAAAATTATATGCAAAAAGTATATATAAAACACTTATCTTTTTATTTTTGATAATTTGTACGGTTCATAATAAATACTTTAATTGCCACAAATAAAAGTTACACTATTAGCGTCCCGATACCAACCGTGGTTTCGACACGTTTTCGCGTGTATATTGGGGGGAGGGATAACGAAGCAAAAAATCTGAAATAACTAAATCCTTCGTAAACATTGTCAAGTTCCTTTTATTGTATTCCAAAACCTTCGGAATAATTTTATGGATAGCAGTGCACAGAAAAGATCGTACTTCGGAAAGACGTATATATACGTCATGGGAAATTAATACTTTGGCTGAGCAAGACGTTTATATACGCCGGTGGCACTTAAGAGGTTAAAGTCGTATCGTATTTTTAGCACCAAAGTTTAGTAATATTGAATTCAATTCATTGTTTTTGTGTTAGGGGGTGGCACGATGAAAATTACGATTGAATATTGGGTCGCGAATATTGAAACTTTGAGAAGCACTGCATTAATATGATAATGTCTTGAAATATGTATATTTTATATTTGTTCTTGTATGGTATCAAAATATATATTCTTAAGTTATTATTATTTTATGTGATATATCTTGCTTTATATCATTATTTTAAGTTTATAATTATAACTTATTTATTTTAATTGAATATTTACCCTTCAGAAACGAGGTTTTAACTACGCAATACTTCAAACATAGTTTTGGTCATATTTTAAGAAAGTCGCACGCATTCTGTAAATAAAATTTATTCAAGAATGCACGTAACTACAAATTATGTGTAGTTTGCCACACATAAATCATAAAGTTAATATACTCATGGCAAAATAAATTAAAAAAATGCAATAACCAAATAAGAAAGAAATATACTACTTTCATATTTCCCTTAATTTGCATTTGAAATTAAATATACTAACTTTTAAGATATATATTATAAAATAAAAAAAATTCAGACAATTTTAGCACAATTCACGAAATCATTAATTTACTATAGATTTGTTACTTTATTATTCAAGTAATGCATTTGATGTTTTCAGTTGAGTGCCTTTGTGATTTTAGAACAATATTTACCCTTTGTTGCTAAGATTACAGCATAATGTTTATTATGTTTTTAATTTGTTTCAATAATTTATTTATGTGGCATCCCGGCAGGGTTGCCACTTAAATTATCAAATAAAATTCCTAGGCTTAACTTCAAAAATAAAAATAAGAAAGCCTACCTTAATACACTACGAACCGAGAGCGATATTCAGAGAGTTGCTGTAATAAATTTCGCATAAGAAAAAAATTAGGTTAAAATTTTTCGTAAGACAACTGAGTAGAACAAGATAATATTTATTTGTTAAATGGAAAAATCATGAGTTTTACATAATGCAAGTGAGCCACAATATGTTGCCACATACATACATTAAATTAAACATTAGTTACTGCATATTTACATACTTTAAATCAAATTAAATTAAATTGAAAGCATTATTTTAAAGTGAGTCACGAGGTGAAATTGCGACATCCGTCAAGCATTTTTATTTTTCTTATAAGTACGATTTATTTTTCTTTGTTTCTAAAAGGCTTTGAATGTTTGCATTAAATACACTTCGAATAATTCTACGCGTAACCATTATCAACAATGCATTGTTTCACGCAAATGCATGATGTTTTTTAATGCTTGAGAATATTAAACTTTTCCAGAACTTCAAAATAGATTAATATCACGAGATATAAAGCATATTTCCTTCCTAATCAAAGTCTTCGAAAAATAATAACTGGCAATACAATTTACATCTTTGCCAATATTTACATATGTAACATTCCAGTCCAAACTTCTCCCATTAAATGGACTCTACATATCTTTTCCAGTTTAAACCAATAGAAAACTTTTGAAAACTCACAGAAAAGAATCCATCTTGTACCCTGCCAATTACAATTACACGCTAACCACAATTCTGCCAATTCCGGTAAAAGCCTACTCAAAAAAACAAAAGCGGTACTTAATCCTATATTCATTTATCTCTAGTAATCCTAATTAACTTAGAGTAAGCACTCGCAGCAACAATAACACGTGTTCAACTCCCTAACCAGAAGTCAATCGCTAATGAAAAGTGATTACTCCACCCTGTCGAGCATTAAAGTGAGAGTTCCCCTCTTACTGAGCATTAATACAGCATCCTTCAACTGAGTGCGAGACAGTTTATGCCTAAGCGTTTCGAATAGATGAGAGCTCTGCCCAACAGTCAAGTCACTTCTGGAGAATGGGGTTGGGTAAAATAATTTCCGTGCGCTGCAACACCTAATCTCATTTGAGAATACGCCTGCCTTTGTGTTGCACATTTTGAGAACTAATGATTTAAGTCGTTGCCGATAGATTTCTACAAGGTATTATATAAATAGTGTGGAATTAATTAATTTACTTTTGCTTCAACAAAAAAATTAAAATTAATTTTTTTAAATAAAATTCATGCATAAAAGCAGTTACGGAAATTAAAATTAAAGCATAAAGCACCAAAACACTTGGAGTTTAAAGTTTTTAAATTAAACATGATGCAATCTTGCATCACCCGAGTATCAAAACCAATCAGAAAAGACTGTACCGGAAATAAAATGATTTTAATAGCGTCCGATTAACCATTACTTTAAAAAGACGAGATACCTCGATAGAAAAAAAAGTTGCTTTTGTGAACGTCATATAAACTTCGCGTGTTATTATCGTGCCTTGTGTTTTGAAATTTGTTTTATGTTTGTGAGGGTTTTTACGCAACAAAATAAACGTAACTTTTTTTTTTTTAAAATTGCAACTTATTTCCTCATCAACCATTTCATTAAATCAAATTTGATGTTTAAGAAAACAAAATATCTCATTTAAACTGGAAACACTATGCATTGTATGTGTGTACGTGTTTACTTGTTTGTATTTGTACGAGTTAGCGTGGGTGGGTGTATTTAAAACTAAAATCTATTTTGGTGCTGATGACAAAAAACAGTTAAAGAGCATCAATTTTTCGAAAGCAGAAAGATAAACTATATTTTCTATTATTTAAATATAAATCAGATAAAAATTAATTTATTCATTAAATAAAATGCTTTGAGACACTTTCAAATAGAATTGCATTATGAATTTTCACTAAACAAGCTTAAATCATACTTCTGAATTATGATGCATACACATAATCAAAATTTCAATGTTTTGCCACAGAGGATTTAAAGAAGTTGATTTTCCCTAAAATGTAAATTAGTTAAATATTTTTAATGCATTTTAAACCGAGTTATTAAAATTATATATTCGATAGTAGCGGGATATTTTATTTAATTTGGAGGGGAAAATATATACTATTAAAAATTGTTTTTAAGTTTTTAAAGCGTTCATTATATTAAAAAATTCAGATTTTAATTTAATTTATTTACGTGGATTTTGAATTATTTAAAAACATAGAATTAAAAGAGAAGGAAATTTTTTTCAGCAGATTTAAATTTAAGAGTTTTTATTATAAAATCAATAATGTTTATTTGTTTTCTCAATATTGATAATAACGTTTGAATCCGCTATATATTAGAAGTTTATTAAAATCTAAAAGTATTACACACTATTTAATCTTTTTTTTGTTTTGTTTCAACAAAGAATTAAACTGCGTTCAAAGTGTTTGCAAAATTCATTCAAGTCTACTTTTGTAACATACACGGACTATTGTTGCTATGCCTGCCCACAATCAATTATTACAATATTTTAAAATATTGACACATATTTTATAAAATCACAAGAAATTTGATAATGTACATATATTTAATAAAACGTACATGTTATTGAAAACCTAATATGCAAGATTGTGGGTCTTAGGAATTTATTTATAATTCATATTCCTGTGATATTCCTTTTACTTATTTCATCCTTCACATCAATATCATATATTACCGACATTTCTAACATAAAATCAAAACACTTCACTGAAAAACATTAAAAGTTTTTATATTTCTTTGTAAGGAGATACATGTCTTGCATTTTAAAAATTGATATTGACAGAAAATACATATCTTGCATTTTAATAATATATTTTTATAATATTTTCTACCAGAACAGTTTTATGAATTGTTTATGATTTTAAAGAACGCAATGCATTTTCTAATTCATTATTAAAAATGTGTCTGCTCTTAAGTATTACTGATTTGATGTCTGATAAAAAAAATTAGAACAATGTGCATGAGAATAAATATTTCCAGTCATTAAAAATTAATTGTGGGGTGAAGTAGTGCAGATTATTATTAAATATTTTATTCGATGCTTTACATACAATTTTATATAATGGACGATAACTTTATGACATTTTAAATAAGACAATGATCAGAATTATATTAATTAAAATTTAATTAAATATACATTATGCGTACAGTAGAATATATTTTGTAGAATATAATTTCTCGAGATGCATTTAAAACATTGAGATAACTTAAGTTTTACCATGATAAATATTTTAAGTTCTGAAGAATCTAAATTTTCTGTGATATATGCACGTCATGAAATAACAGAAACAAATAAATTGCAAATAGCAATAATAATTTCAATTCTCGATTTAAATATTCTCACATTTAATGCGACACTACATTTAGGGATTGCAATATTGGTATACAGGAATACCTAATACTGAGAGAGATATTTTGAGTCATTTTCGCAATTTTGTACTTCCGGTATTCGCAAGCTTAAATACCTTTTTTTCGGTATTTGCTAGATTTTTTTAAAATTGTCTCCAGTATATGTTCCGGGACCGCTAACCTAGTAAGATACTTTACGTTTTTGCTTTTATATCTCCCTAATAGGTGAAATCAATTAAGACTGTGAAAATAAAATTGCACTGTACAATTAAGAGAAGTGATAAAATATGTGAATTATCCAAGAACGTGGTCAAAACTATTTTATTATAGCTCAGAGCGATACTGTACACGCGCAGGATTCGTACTCTGATATTCGTATATGCAAAAACAAGGCTGTAGTTGTGAAGAAAGTGCGTAATATTTCGATATTTTTAAATTGGGAAATTTATTATTCGCGTTGTATTTGCATATATTACTTCATATCATCGTGATTTTATAAATGAAAATTAAAAAGAAGAAAACAGACCAACCAATTCAAATTTGATCAAGTTTGCAGTAAATTTTCTTAAAAGTCTTTATCCACAAACCGTATTCACATTTAGGAAAATTCAGTACAGTTGTGGAAAATGATTATGACACTAATACCGATAAGTGAAAATGAATTGTCTCTTGAACAAAAATTAGAATTATCGATATCTAAAAAAAATTCAACGAACTAAAATGCAATACAGAAAGCAGCCATATCCAAACCCATCCAATGAGAAAGCGATTTATTTGAAGATGAGAGATTTAGACATAAATACTTGGAATAAGTACATCGAGTATTGCTAACAGTACCACCAACTAGCTTAGATGCCGAAAGAGCATTTGCGACAGCTGGTCATTTTTGCACAGAATTACGTTCCAGGCTTAATGTCAGTATAATTACTGCATTATGTTTTCAAAAATTTGATTCATTTATTTTCACATCACATTTCAAAAATTTATAATAGTACCCTAGGTTGAATAGTGATATTTGATATTTTTTGTGCTTTAAATAAATAAGATGTCCCATTACTTTTTGGAGATTCTTTGTATGCTGTTGTGATTTAAAAATTACAAATTAATTTTGTGATATTTACACTCTCTAATAAAATTGGCGAATAAAACAAAGAAACACATGTATTTTCTTTCTTTTCCTACAACTTCTACTACCGGTATTAAAAAAAACCAGTATCCCGTTATTAAGATCTAAAAAATACCGAAAAAATACCGGATTAAATTTCCCAAAGTTGAGTATTTTGTTTATGTATATACCTTAATTTTAAATGTAGTGATCCAAAAAAAATATTGTATGAAAAAAACTGCAGTAAATCATAATGCGGTTGGATAAAGTATTAAAGTGCATTTCTCTCCTACACGGCGGGTCTTACAAAGCTCTAATAAAGCTCGAGCTACGAAAGTAGCTAGGCATTTGCCAACTTGACTCTATCATTAACATTTCGCTATGTTTTTCATTGAATCACCATTATAATTTAAGAAATGGCGTTGCTTGCGAATATTACAATTTTAAAATAAAATAAATACAACAGAAAGTAATATTAATGTCACTTTCAGATATAAATTATTTACACTACTTTAAGCGTTCATTACGCAAAGCTTTTAACAAAGTGTTACTTTTGCTGAGCAGAGATCAGCTTAGGGAGGTATTTTGAAAAATTGACCCTCAAGAGTGTTACGAGGAATTATAAATAAAAAAAAATCCTTTTTATTAGCTATTAGATCTACATAGTTAAAATTTAACAAATGTTTTTTTTCTTTCTTTTTTTTGTTTAATTTGCTATTCACATAAAATTAACTCATTAAAAACTTCTTTTTCCTTCAATCTATGTTGTTTAATTTTTCAGTTCACCCGTGCGAAGAACGGATATACCAGCTAGTATATATATATGTATATATATATATATATATATATATATATATATATATATATATATATATATATATATATATATATATGTATATATATATATATGTATTAATATATATATATATATATATATATTTTTATATATATATATATATATATATATATATATATATATATATATATATATATATATATATATATATATATATATATATATAAACTAGCCGTTATTCACCCGCTTCACTGGATATTTCACGATGTTCTACAATGATGTATACTGTCTGCATATATATGAATTATTATCTAGCATTAAGAATTCGATTGTATTGAAAAATATATTTATAGCTGTTACTCTGGCCTCTTGATATAAAAAGGACATAAATTATAATATATAATTTCTATTTATATCTAAAATAGAAGTATAAAGATTTGTTGCGCTCATTTAACCTAATAATCAAGTGGATTTCCACTAAATCAACTTTCAGTGGATCTCTACTTCATAAAATAATAATGTGTGCTAAATTTCAAGTCTAAATTTAACAGAGCAAAAATGGAACTTTTATCATCAATACCTCGTTAAGAGCATTCCTAGTGGATTCCAATTCAACAAAAGAAGCATGCAAACAAAATTTTATTATTATAGTCATAGCAGTTCGAAAACGGGAATTTTATTTATCAATCAATTTTATCTATGCCCCAAAAACTCCCTCCGCTTCCCCCTGGAGTTGATTTCCGTAAAATCCATTCTTATTGGAACTCTATTCAACTAAAGAAATGTGTTCAACAAATTTCAAGTAAATGGGTTAAATTCAAAAACAGAAATTGTTCTAAAACAAACATTAATCCCTCGCAACCCCACTTCTTTGGAGGTCCGTTTTCGCAAAACTCTTTATAAACTTTTCAAGCATGTAGGTCTATTAGTTGAAAAGTGGAAATATTTATCTTTTACGCCCCTTAATCCTCTCCATGACTCTTGAGCATCAATTTCCCCCAAAACTATTATCTACACAATGAAAGGAATCCGCTCACCAAGTTTTAAGACTGTACGTCTAATAGTTTAAAATGGAAATAATTATCTATAACGTCCCTTAAGTCCCTGCAACGCCACTTAGGAAGCGATTTTCACAAAACACATTTTATAGCGGATCTCTACTTAATAAATGGAATCAGCTTTCTCAATTTCAAGATTTTACATCTAATAGTTTAAAAAAGGAGTTATCTGCCCATAACGCTCCTTAATTTTCCACAACGTCACTTGGGGTCGATTTTCACAAAACTCATTTTGCAGTGGATATGTACTCTATGAAAGGAATCTGCTTATATTAAATTCCCCAAGACTGTACGTCTAATAGTTTAAAAATGGAAATAATTATCTATAACGCCCCTCAAGCCACCGCAATGCCACTTAGGAAACGATTTTCACATTGGCCATCTTATGACAGATCTCTACTCAGTGAATGGAATCTGCTTACTGAATTTCGAGATTTTACATCTAATAGTTTAAAAAAGGAGTTAATTGCCTATAACGCCCCTTAATTCTCCACAACGCCACTTGGGAGTCCATTTTGACAAAACCTATTCTGTAGGGGGATCTGTACTCTATGAAAGGAATCCGCTTACCAAATTTCAAGACTGTACGTCTAATAGTTTAAAAATGGAAATAATTATCTATAACGCCTCTTAAGCCCCCGCAACGCCACTTAGGAAACGATTTTCACAAAGCCCATCTTATGACAGATCTCTACTCAGTGAATGGAATCTGCTTACTCAATTTCAAGGTTTTACGTCTAATAGTTTAAAAAAGGAGATAACGGCCTGTAACGCCTCTTAATTCTCCACTACGCCACTGGGGGGGGTGATTTTTACAAAATCGATTTCCTAGCGGATCTCTACTCTATGAAAGGAATCTGCTTATATTAAATTCCCCAAGACTGTACGTCTAATAGTTTAAAAATGAAAATAATTATCTATAATGCCCCTTAAGCCCCGCAACGCCACTTAGGAAACGATTTTCACAAAACCCATCTTATAGCGGCTCTGTACTCACGATTTTCACGAAACCCATCTTATAGCGGATCTCTACTCAATGAATGGAATCAGCTTACTCAATTTCGAGATTTTACGTCTAACAGTTTAAAAAAGGAGATAATTGCCTATATAACTCCTCTTAATTCTCCAAAACGCCACTTTGAAGGTCGAGTTTCACAAGAACCATTTTGTAGCGGATCTCTACTTTATGAAAGGATTCCGCTTATCAAATTTCTAGATTGCACGTCTAATAGTTTAAAAATGGAAATAATTTTCTATAACGCCCCTTGGGGCTCGATCTTTGCAAAATCTGTTCTTAGCTGATGTCTACTCCATGAAGGGAACCTACCTACCAAATTTAAAATCTGTAGGTTTATTAGTTCCGGAGATTTCGTGATTAGTCAGTGAGTGAGTCGCTTTTCTTCTTTATATATATAGATATATTGGGTTATATATAGATAACACTAATATTTATATTTTATTTATAACAAAACAGAGGAATTTAAATTCAAAATTATTAAAGTACCTCATTGGGAGAGTAATGCACATGTTTCTATATTCAGAAACATTGTTATTAACTTCATAAAATGCAATAAATTTATAGTTTTTAAAAAACTGAGAACAAATAAAAAACTATATTAATAGTTATTTGAATACAGAAATTCTAAATAGTTTGGATTAAATTTCCTTAGAATATTGATAGTTTTTATTATAAATGTATTATTTTTCCTAGATAGATATAGTTACCTCCATATTCTATTATTATATAAAATTACTTATTCTATTTTTTTTAATTTCATATATAATCCTAGTGTCCTTAAAGTAATGGTAGTATGTATACACACTTTTTAACTTTTTTATCTCTATTCTTATCAAACTTTTGCTATGTACTACTGTTCAACCATTTCCATGCTTTATATTTGCATTTGGGTCCAGAATCTGGCAATAACTTGCTTATTGTACTCAAGTTTAGCGCTGGATCTTCATTTTTTAAAGCAATTTTTAGGTAAGTTGCCTTTTTCTTGTAATGGATTAAAATATTCCATCCATTATTTTCAATAGGTTTTTGCTCAGTATTATTAACAGAAAGAGGAATGGTTGGCTGGCTGAAAAATATGTTCAACCCGATGTTTATATAAATTATATTAGATATATAAGAGCAGTCCTATGTCACCACATTTTTATATTTTAAACTCTATTATTTTTTCATCTATTCTTTCTAAAATCTTTTGTCGGTTTATCTCGCAATCTCAAACTTTTTCTGCTTTGATTAATGATTATTCATCTCTTTTTTGTAGAGAATTTTGATTTCATATATATGCATTTACCTAAAGTTCTTTACTTTAAAAAATTATCTTAAAACAGCTGGTTTTTAACCTAGAAATAAAAAAAAAATAATCCATTTTCATCATTTGAACAAATAAAATTGCATAACATACATTAATAATACAAATTGCAGAAAAACCGTTATCATAAACAATAGAACAACTTATATATATATATATATATATATATATATATATATATGTAACGCCATCAATATAAATTTTAAATTAAAATATTAATTGGCAAAATAATTTATATAAAAACCAATACAAACAAAACTAGTCAAGAGTTTTTACATATACGTTGGAACAATAATTCTCCTTTGCCTCTATTTAAAATGATTAATTCTTTATTATCGAGGTGTTTCGACTTCAGGCATTCTTCAGAATCAATGCAAATGGCCAAAAAAAAGCACATTCTTCAAACTCAGATTCGAAATCGAACTTACGATTAACTATTAGGAGTTATAGATAATTTGTGGCAGTTATTTTTCATAACATCCTCCATCTTTTTTACTGTAGTTGCTATTGCTTACTTTTTTATTATGGGAAGCGTCTTTTTCATAGAAGTGCCTTGAATATGATGACAGGATTTTCTTTCTAGGTCGTTATGAAGTTTTTCCTTGCCTTAGGAAGCAGAGGAAGATCTGAAGTTACAATGCGAAGGATTATTTAAAAACAGAGTTTCTCAAAGCAGGTAAGAAGTTGAATAGAACTCAACACGATCATTTAAATATACAATAAGGGTTTTCCCCCTTTTCTTAATCAAGAAAAGAAAATTGAAGTATAAAAGAGTATTGAACACTTCAATATAAATGACTTGATAACCATATTTGTATTGGCAATGGATAAAAATATTAAAACGAAACAAACAATTTGAAAAAGTATAACATTTACATAAATCATACATGTAATCGTCATACCGCAAACAAATCAAAACTGAATTTCCAGTGGTGGTAAGATAGAATGATGGGCACTAGAATTAGAAAGAAATTACCATTATTATTATTTCGAAGGAATATCAAAGGATAACAAATACCTAGAAAAAAAATTTAAATGATGCATCATTCACCATATTTTCACGAGCATTTTACATATAAAAAATACTCAAATATCCTCGTGTATGTACACATACACACGTATTCGGTTTTGATTGATAAATGTTCCTTTCTCATTTGTAGAGAATTTAGACTATATGTATATATATATATATATATATATATATATATATATATATATATATATATATATATATATATATATATGCATACATGAGGTATGCAAACATGTTTCGAGTATGAATTTCTGTGTGAATTTATTCTACCCATTGATAAAATCCATGAATCTTTGAAATTCCTTTAAATTCGTTTTAGTACTCTACATTTTTTCACACTTTCTACTCTTGGATCTTCTGGAGCAAAAATAAGTAAAATAAATAAATATTTATTTATTTAACTTAACTTGCATTCTATTATCATGTTATTGCTCAAGATGTTTTTAGTTAGTTAAAGCAATAATTGTCAAATTAATAATAAGAAATATCAAAAAGAGCTGTTTTTTTTTGTTTCAAGTAACACCCAACTGCTAAGCCAATTGAATGTTTATTGATGGTCAAAGTTAATGGTTACATTTATTGCAGCAAAAAGTTTATTCATATGATAATTTATCATGCTACAAGATATATTTGGGTGTTTGCCTCAAAAAGTGAAACTTTCAAAACATGTACAAAATGCCTACTGCAAGCTTTCTGAAGTGAAAGTCTTAAAATTTGTGAACTGATACGCGTCCTTCTTTTAGTGCCTCAAATTTCAAAATATATCTTAAAAACTTAAATATTAAACCTATATTAACCTAATTTCATCATTTCCAAACACATGGTAAAATAATAATTGTTAATAAATAAATGGTCACTAGATTAAAATCTAAGTTAAATGCTACTTCCACTAAAATTCCTTAATCTAAAATATTTTTTATGTAATTGATGGATGTAATAGTTTTGATAATTTTCTACTGGGTTGATTAGAAAATACAATTTTTTCCAGTTATATAGATAGTAATAAATTTAATGTATACCAAAATTATGCTTTAATTACTATCTCTTTAGTAGAGCTCCTAAATATCCTAACCTGGGGTATCTTTACTTGTTAAGTCTAATAAAGTATGTCGATCCAAACTACACAATAATAAATTGTAGTTTCAGTTAACTAATTTACTGTGAACCAATTTATCATACTTTTGCAATGTAAATATTTTTACAATGTTAGGGTTACGTACATTGTATTAATATGATAGCTTTCCATATTGAATCAAATTCTGAACTTTCTTTTTCATTAAGAGCATCTAAATAGAGGCCTCTGGTGCCGAAGAATTTAAAAGTTAAAAAAACTCCATGTTGATGAGTTATGACAAGCAGGTATAATTCGTAAGAGCCGTAGCTCACGCAGCACTTATAACAGAAATATATAAAAAGACGGAAAACAAAAAGAATATTTCTTTTTGTCGTTTAAATAAACCGGATATTTTTCAAAATTATAAGAACAAAAATAAAACCGAATATAAATATCTTGCGTGGCCGTTACTGAAGGTAATGGGATCCCGTATTCGTCGTTGCAACGAATCACATATTCTAAATTCATATTGAGGAATCGCATATCAGATTATCTATATCTGATCCTCGAGTTCAACTGTGTTTCCTGTCCAAGAAGAGCTTCGAGTGAATAAATTATGTTTAAGAATCATGCAAGCGATGGATACAATTGGTGCATTACAAGAGAAGTCCACGAGCCAAAAAAGTCTGACACATTGAATGTGGTCTTTCTAAAATGCTGCTCCAAGGAGGCACTGGAGAAATGATATACCTCGGGCTCTATAACTTACATGCCATTGTGCGAGCTGTTCAGATTCTATACAATTTGAAGTCAACGGGATTGCCCAAAGTATCATCTTACATCTTTAAGTAAGACATTCGTGCAGTCTGAGACGGAAAATTATGCATGATGTGATAGGAGTTCATACCTGCCGATTAAGCATTCATTGTCAAAGCTGGAGGAAAACAATTTACCACCGTAGTCCTCCGAGGAAAGAATTTGTCGCCATTCATCACATCTTTGGCTGTAATGGTGAGAAATTTTCAAATGCATAGCTATATAGAATTTAAGAGAATCCAGCTTAAAAAAACCATTGTACATATTTTATTGTGTAATAGACATGAACGAGACATGGATGCATTTATTTATATATTCTCAAAATATTTTCAGGTTTTTTTGGTGATTCATGTATGCATACTGCATACGAGTATCGTATAGTTTATATTACTAACAGAGATATCTAATTAAAATTTATTCAATTAATTATTTATTAATTTATTGAATGACGTTTTAAATTATAGTCCGTTATCTTGATTTATTTGGTTCAAGGATCAAAGAAAAGAAGAAATAGAAAACAAAAATAAAGAACTGTATCCTTAAAAGAAGATGTCACACGAGTAGATTGAACAGTAATCTGTAGCATAAAAAAGGTATAGACTTACAGTATAATTATATTAAGTGCCTTAATTTGAAAACATACAAGGTGCATGTTAAATTATGTTTGCTTTCGAAATTGATAGCCCATCTAATGAGACTGTAATGAAGTGTGAAAAGAATATTCAAAATGTTGACCTATTCCTCACAGATTATCTAAGAGGAAGACCTTACTCGTATAAAGCTATTACAGTGAAGAATGGAGAAAATCTTTTCTTAAAAGGTAAATCAACCATCTACTGAGTTATGACAGTGGGATGAAAATTGTCCAAGAGTTGGATACACCAAAAGTATCAGCACCCTGGGTTCGGTGTTTATTCCTTTAAAAAGCAAATGCGGTGTAATTTGTGAGAAGAGATGTTGCATCTTTTGGAGATGAATGAATTAAAAGAGGAATTTAAAGAGGAATTTTCGGTCATATCTGATAACTATGGATAAATCTTAGAATTATCAATGAAATCCAAATAATAATGAGATGGACAATGGATAGAAGCACAGCGACTCATCTTGCATGTTTAAGACAGGGAACGTCATGTTGTTTGTTAATTGAATTGCAGATGCGTAATTTTGTTAGACAACTCCTAGAAAGTATGTGGCAAAAGAGAAGAAAAAGGCTTGGGAGTGGATGACTACCTTCACCTATTATAACAATTTACTGAGCCAATTGCGTAATGTCCTAAAAAATGACATGGCATGATCACTCAAGCTATCCGCATTCCTGTTACCATTGTACTTACTCCCTCATCTCGAGAAGTGTGATTGAGGTATCAAATAGGTGATGTTTTAGAATTTTACATCATCCACATTAACGTTTCCTATCTTGCAACAAAAGCAACTCTTTTTTTCTTTAATTACCAAAACTCATAACTGGCTGCAGTGTCGGAAATTTGGTGCAGCAAAATGCGTAACTAAAAAAAAAGTTAGAATAATAATTTTCGATGCAATTTTCTGTGAGTTCTACAATGACTACATTTGAAAGATTAAAGAACGCAATAACATTTGTAAGCTGCAGCTTGTGTGTGCAAGCTTTTTTCAGCCAGTTGATCCAACATGTTCACTCAAATAACGGAACATTCAAGATTTCCTGTTCATTCCCCTGATAGTTCTATGTAGTTAATTGTAAAGTGAGACAGTCCGTACGTTCTGCTAAAAACCTAGATGAATCGGGACTTTTAGGATGCTTCACATTTCATTCTTCGACTCAACCGCTCCAATTACTGTACTCAGTGAACGCACCTACGTGTGGTTTAGCAGCATCGACGTAGTAAGTTTTGAGTGAGCTCCGTATCAAAATTCTTTGGGGGCTCTATTTTGACCCAAAGAGCATCATATAATTGGTTACTGACACACTTTGGGGCCCTTGTAGCTTGGAATCCCCAAATCACTGATACGGCAGTAGTTACGCACCTGTTTAGCAGTGATATGACATCACACAGTTTTACCAACCAGCAATATCATTCTTATTAGATCCCTTGTAAGATCATTCAATTGCGAGAAGTTATATCGGTGCCGTTGTCTAATTTTCTCTTATGATCCAAGTGTCGTCTCAAACGTAGTTCTGAAAAATTTGTTCACCGTAGGCAATAGAGAATAACGACTATTAATTCTTCCATTGTTTCCTTTCCTATTACCTTGGGTTATTACCAATTTTATGATTGACGTATTTTAGGTTATATAAAAACGTGTTTAGTTATATATTTCTTTTGAAACGTTTAGTTACATATTTCTTTTGAAACGCTTAGTTACAAATTTTTGTGGTGTAGCATTTGAGAATATCTGTAAGACTGCAGAATGCTCTTTTACATAATTATTAAATTGGAGGGAATATACTATCGGCCCATTGACTCTGTTTTTGTATAGATTATTTACTTTCAGTATTCGCAACGTATATACATAAATATTACACTTTAAATACTGGCAAATGATATTGTCTTATTCTCGTGATTAAGGGCAACTTACTGATAAAGGCATCTTGTATTTTTATATTATATGTACGTGTGGATAAACTGTTGCTGCTTAAACGCCATTTTGCTTGAGTAAATTGATGGAGCTCTCCAACATATTCTTGCGTGTATGTAAGTATTTATATGTGTCTTTTTTGTAGTTTTTGTCAGGGCTGCGAGCCGTAATTTGTTCGTTCCGATATTCATTCCATTTCAACTTAGAAAAAATAACTGTTTTCTGTTTTCAGTTCAGTTCCTAATGAATAATTTTATTTTATGTATATTCTTATTTGTACTAAAAACACAATTCTATTACAAACAAAAAAATTGAATTCTGCCGAAATGTAGAAAATTTTATTCTTTTTTTTAATTGGTACACTATGCGAATTGATACAAGTAACCAACAAGTACAATAAGAGCGTTGAGCAGAGAATGGCATTGTCAACCATTATTAAAATCCTTTTTGACAACTAGGTTTATGATTCTGGTTTGTCTATCTAAACTAGAGGTACTTAAATGTTTTCCTCCTCGGGCATACCTCCCCCGCATACATCTGACAGATATTTCATGCGGGCCACAACGTGCGGATAGTGGAAAAATGCATGATAAGATCGTTAGCCAAACAAAATTGATCGAAATATTAAAACTCAAACTTTGATGTCTTTTAGCTTAATAATATATATTAACTTTTCTATCAAACATACACACAAATTATTTATTTTTATACAATTTGTTACTGAGTTATGGCATAATTTCTATTTTCTTTCAACTGTGACCAATTCTGTTGCTTATATTCTACTATTAAAAAACAACAACAAATTGATAGCAAAATTGATATATTTGATTGCTTGATTGATAAAATTTCCCGCTAAATTTTCAGTACATTGCTCTCCAATAATTGAATCTCTTAGTGTAATGGGACATGACCGGGTCACTCAGAAAAGGCCTGTGGGTCACATGCAGCCCATTGAGTATTGCTGGTTTAAACAGTCTGTAAGAACATTCGTGAAGGACTCATGCTGTGATAGAAAAATATATTTTAGACTAAATCTGCTTTTTACAAGTAGTTTCCTGCGAAATTGAAAAAGAAAGTTACTAGTGAACATCAAAACAAGAAATCGGGAAGCAATGTACATGTAATGATGATAATTATATGTTGGACGTTAAATTAGATAATATTGATAAGTTGGTATCAGTAAAATATAACTGAAGATGTATCAGATCAAAATAAACTGATTTTTTTTTGTTCAGTTCAAACTTTCTGTTCAGTTCCGGTAAAAAGCACATTTTTTCTTAAAATTACAAATTATGTATGGATATACGGAAATTTCTTCTTTCCAACTTGTGCGATTTTTTTGCTTATCATTATATAGACGCTTGTATGAACTTAGCATAATCTCACATTCCAAAACAGTGCAGCCTTATTATACACACATCATTAAAATTATTGTTAAGTTGACTTGTTTTGGAGTAACATATCTATGCTAAAAACAACTTAGCAGATCGGCATATTTAATTTTTGGTAACAAAAGCTAGTCTTCTCTTAGAGTAAGAATTATTATACTCATTATAAATTATAATAAATTTAAAAGCTTTTAGGGGCCACGTTGTACAAATTGTTTTTTTTTAAAAAACATTGATGATTTGTTTTAAAATTTAGAACTAATCTGAATATTTAATTTTTTTAAAAAATATTAATGGACATTCTCAAATACTCTATATTTAGATTTACAAAACAACGCTTAGTTTTATAAAATTGCCTCTAGTGAAAATTAATACGTACGATGATAACAGAATGAATTGATGAATGATTGCGCAAATAAATGCAAATACAAACAATGAATTTCAAAAATAATGAAAGTAAATAAAAACCATTCACATTTAGGCGCTTTAAAAACATCTTATTGAGTAAATAGAGCCAGGCGTGAAAATCTAATTGCTGCATAAATTGTATTTATAAAAAAACTGAACATCGGTTTAGTAGCTATATCTGAAGAAACAAAGAAAAAACACTTTTATGTTAGTGTAGTTATTTTAAGATGTAAAGGAAAATCAAACACTTAATTATTTGCCAAGAAAAACAAATAATTTTTAATACACACCATTGCAGATTAAAAAAAATAAATGTTTTAGCATGAGAGTTCAAGAAAAAAATCTATACTTTTCAAAATGCTTATTTACAGACAATCATAATATTTAAATAATATGTTTATTTTAGCTATTACATAATTTCCTAAATTTATCCTTGAAAAGACAATACACTTGCTTAAAAAATTTATCTTTAAAAAAATAAAAACATTTCATTTATGTGGAAGTAAACTTTCAGCGTATATTACACCACTTCTCACGTAAAATTCCCAACAGACGTGTATACTTTTATATCTATTTCCTCGTAAGAGCTTCTTCTCAAAGAGGAATCATTCATTTTCATCCACCGAACATGAAACATTTTAAGAAGAATGAAAGTAGGTTGCTGGAATGATGGTATTCTATAGAGATGAGCGTCAGCCTCTAAAAATTTCCGCTTTTTGCAGAAAAAAACATTCTTTTTTTAGAAGAATTCTATTTTTAAGAACGCATTCCTTAAAAATGAATTCCATAATTATGTTTGACTGCACCATTCACTGAGTTTGTATTTATAAACATGTACTTAAGCTAAAAGCATGAAAAAAATCTCTTGAAATAGATAATGCATGAAAAGTGTAAGGAATTCTCTCGCTCTTTTAACGTAATGAATTCTTTTCCTTTTTCCTGAATAAAGCGCAAAAGAATTTTCTTCAATTAATTTTTCATTTTGTTCAGAGAATCCAAATAAAGATCTTGTAAATTTAAATTATATTATGTTTTCAGCCAGTAAACTATTTTAAAGATTAACTTTGAATTTGCATTATTAAATTTGCTCAACCAAATAGGCATTTTCAACTGAAAAGTAAAACTTCGAGAAAACGTTCCTCTTCCTCTCTCTCTCATTTTATACAAAATATTGTTATATTATATTATATATATTAGGAGTTTTTGATATCTTAAAAGAATACAATTGTTTTCGTTTTAAAATGCTTCCTTTTGGCACCTGGTTTATTTTTCTTGAATGATTATTATAAATTCTCCTTAACATGCAAATACGGTAATATTTAATGTTTTGTATTTTTGCATTGATTTTGAACTATATTCTGTACTGAAGATTAGCGCGTACTATTTCCAATTTTTAAATTCAAGTTTCTCTAATATTATCATTCTATCGAGTAGCGTTTCTCAAACTGTGGTGCTTGCCTCCCAAGAGAGGGAGGCGCGATAATCCAAGCAGGAGGGCGCGAGCAAATCGAAAATTAAAGATTATTTAGAAAAATTATTAATTTACTGAGAGAAAGCAAAAAAAAAATACATTCTGACATAATAAAAAATAAAATACATATTTGTACTGATATAATATAGTCATAAATATATCAGTACTTCACAGGGGCTGCGGTAGCCCAGTGGTCAAGGAATCGGATCATGGCAGACATGTCATGAGTTCGAGCCCAGTACCACCAAATACCCGCCGTGTAGGGCAACGATGCATGTTAAATCTGTCGAGAGCTTAAACGTCCTCCCGTTGGTGTGGTGTGGCAGTTAGGAGAGAGAGGTGACAGCTCAGGTGTCGTCCACGTCACTTGACCATGCTTCAAAATTACGTGGTCCGTCACCAAAAGCCCCCGTGTAGCTGAACAGTGCGACTTTAATATTCACTCAATCACTCATCAGTACTTCACTATGTATTTGATGATTAATTCATCAATGCTAAGTTAAGAACAAGTTTAATAATTACTAGTGACCCTATGGTCTCATCTTGATAATGTTTACGGTTTATAATTAAAGTCGTATTGGGTCTTTACTTCAAATTACATTATTATTGAATTAAATGTATTGTTATAGTATGGAGGGAGTTGCGATGATAATTATTACTGAAAAATGGTGTCGCAAATATGGAAAGTTTGAGAAGCACTGCTGCATAGCGTTGGACGTTAAATAAATAAAAGGTGGTCATTTTGAGGTTGGATTCCATGAAATCTTCTTTAATGCAACCATTATTTATTAATTGAGGTTACGTTACACAAATGCAACACATATTATCAACAAAAATTTCGGACAAAGGGGATAGACGGTATTTCATAGAGACACAATTCTTCCTTTGAATGTGGCTTGTTCTAAAGATATGTAGAAGATAGTGCGCTTCTGCAGATTGCGAAAGTCAATCACAGTTATGGTAATTTAATTGATTATTACACGACTATATATTTCTTTTTTCTCTGAATTATTTCAACTTAATTATGTTATTTGTAACGAAATTTTTATGATTAGGTATGTGGATGCTTCGATTCATTTGATAGATGACTACATTTTGTTACTAATTTGCTTATGTTTTTTTATTCTCAATAGGGTTATAGTGATTGACAGACATGTTTGCTTCTTAACTTGTCTATGCTCAATGGTACATTATAATAGTATATGCGAAATCATGTCAATAATTCATCATTAAGTATGGTAGCAATAACTATTTTTCCCTCACTTAGGTTCCTTGATATTATTATGAATCCCATGCACACACACACACACACACACATACATATATATATATATATATATATATATATATATATATATATATATATATATATATATAAATATATATATATTACTGTGCCTTTTTCTTCCTATTTATAGTTATCTTAGGTTTATAACTATCTGTATATTTTTATATTTTCGTTTATATATGTATATATATATACAGTATAACTCTGTTAAGATGCTCTTCAGGAGACCGACGTTAAAGAGCGTCTTAAGCGGGAAAGCGTCTTATCGGGGAAAAGTAAAAAACAAAATCATAATGCAAAATACGTACGTAAAATATATTTTAATTCTTAATACTCGTACAGGAATGTTATGAATACTCACATCAATAATATGTATCACTGACCCGAGAGAAACCTGTCAAGAGTACTTTGTTTCAGGTTCTTGGTTGCGTGTGTGGAGAGGAAGTTGTCAATTCTGTTAACATAAGTTAGCATGCCCTCTGCATTTTCCATGGTAGAAATCAATTTTCTGAGCTCCCCCACAATTTGCAACCCAGCAGAAACTGAAGGAGTTGGTAAATGGTCGTCCTCTTCTTCTGTGAGTCACTCTTTTCTCTCTCACTCCCCACAGGGTTAGCGATGGTGAGTGAGAGAGAATCGGCGATAATGTCACCGAGTGTGCGAGTGCTGCTCGTTATTAGGGCATCATCCACTGCCGCGTAATCTGGGAAATTTTGGAGAATTTCCTCAGTTTCTGTGATATTTGATATGATATCGTCGGTGGTATTTGGCTCGTCTGAAAATTTGAATGCCGCCTTCCGGAAACAGTTTTTAATAATGAGTGGGTCAATTTCATCCCAAGCAGCAGTAATAAAATGAATAGAGTCTAAAAGATTAATTTTGGTTGGATTTTCTCCCTCCATGTCTCTCAAGTACCGCTGGACTAATTTTTTTCTGTACTTTTGTTTGACCACTTTGATAATACTAAGGGCTGCAACTTGGATGTGGCAGTACGTGGCAGAAAAACGATTTTTATGTTTGTGGTAGGGATGTCTTTTGGATGTGCAGGGCAGTTATCAACAAAAAGAATAACTTTTCTTTTCTGCTTATCAAAAATGGCATCCAACTGATGAATCCAGTTTTTAAACAGATCTCCTGTCATCCAAGATGGAGCTTGAGATAGGTAATCGCATGGTAGAGATCGTACATTTTTAAAACAACGAGGAGAACGACTTTTCCCAATCACAACCAACTTTATCTTATGAGGGCCAGTAGCATTTGTACAAGCCAAAACTGTCAAACGTTCTTTACTCAGTTTTCCACCATGGCATGTTTCGTTTTTAAAAACGAAGGACTTGTCAGGCATGAGTTTAAAAAAAAGGCCGAATTCGTCGGCATTGTAGACATCCTCAGGCGCGTAGTCTTGCAATAATGAAGACAACACATTATTTTTCCCACGAATAAATATCGTCCTCATTAACAGCTTCAGCCTCCCCAGAAATTTGCCGGTAAACAATGCCATGTCTGTTACGGAATCGGTCAAGCCACCCAGTCGATCCACAAAAATCGGTAATGTTGAGATGAGAGGCTATTTCCTTGGCCTTTTCCATGATCACACCTCCGCTCAATGGATAATTATTGCTGCGAGCTTGTTGGAACCATTCCACTAACACTTTCTCCAAATCCTCGTGCTTTGCGTGTTTCAGTTTTTGTCGTTTGGTTCCACCGACGTTTTTCTCACTATCAACTCTACTTTTCAACACCGTTCTCAATGTAGAAGGAGCAATGCCAAGTTCTTCGGCTATTTCTTTTTGTTTCTTATTTGCTTTACACCCTTCATCGTATTTTCTTAAAATGTTTAATTTATCAGAAATTGATAAAGCTTTTCGCTTAATGCCACTGGGACCACTGGAAGCACTTGCCATTGTAAAACACTTCACAATTTCACAAAAACGTGATACAGCGGTTCGAACAAACAACTAAGCAATAATAAACCGTTCTATAGCTCGGCGAAAACTGAAGGGTGACTCATGTAGCATTAGCGCGGAGGAAGGGTTTCTTGGAAAACAAATGCGCGCTTCCCCACTTCGCAATCCCCATCCCTAGTAGAGTAGAGAGAAAATGCGACCTTGACTTTTTTTCTTATCAGTTCAAAGTTTGCGGTCTGTCAGAGGGGAAAAAGAGCGTATTATCCAACAAAACAGAGCGTCTTACCGAGTAGATTTTATGTGCATTAGCATAGGAAAATTCAAGGGACCGACAAAAAAAAGCGTATTATGCGGGAAAGCGTATTAAACGAGAGCGTCTTAACGAAGTTTTACTGTATATATATTATATATATATATATATATATATATATATATATATCGCATTGTATACTTTGGATTATATATATATATATATATATATATATATATATTGATTTTATATTTTGGATTTTATATTTTATTATATATATATATATATATATATATATATATATATATATATATATATATATATAAATGAATTTTTAAACTTTCTACTTTTTCATGAATAATTATTATATTAGAATATTGTTACGAATTTTGTGTAAAATAGTGTAAATAATTTAAATTTGGATGTGTAATGCCTTTATCTTGCTCTAAATCAGATTTAATTTACGTTAAAATTGTAATATTCCCAAGCAATGCCGTCCCCATTACGTTATAATGGGGAATCAATGAGTACTTGGCGAAATCTTGGTGATAGAGCCAAGTTGGCGTCATTTTTGGCGAGTTTGGGGCCCTCAGAAGTCTTCTAGAATGTAGTAGAGAAATGCACTAATTTTAAGATCTATGATGCAAGCGGGTCTTTCTCGAATTATCCACGAGGGAAATAAATAGAGAAGATGCTCTCCTTAAGTGATTCAGTGCCCTTAAAACCACCGTAATCACAACAAAAACACTTAATTGCTACACTTCACAACATTCAAATGCATTTGCCTCTCATCAGAACTGGGATCAGTGTTAAAACTGGCTCCAGCTTCGTTACACCTGCTGTGTCGTTTGTAAGTTTCCCTTGCAGACTCCTTTCTTTTTCATTCTAGCTGCAAAAAAAAGCAGCATTTCCCTTTCCACTACGGTTTTGGTGCTCCTCGAACGCGTTTTAGGGCTGTTAAGCCCCCCTTCTGTGCTCTTCCATTCTCGCCCTCGTGACGTACTCTAGTTTCGTCCTCGTTCAGCTGTTTTCTTCCTCCGGCTTCCCCCTGCGGGGGAGTGATTTCAGATACTGGTCTCTCTTTCATCCTTTTCTCCGCGATTTTGGGTATAAGCGATTTATTTCGCTGGTACCCGTCTCATCTAATTTTCGTTTCGTTTAAGTGATTCAGTCTGGTTTTGACTAGCGATCAGTTCGTATTGATCTGATTGTTGAAGAGAATAGTGATTACTTCAGCTGTTGAACGAGATATTGCTTGTGAATAATCTTTTATATGCGTGTATTTTAGACACCTATAATTATGTTTTAAATTGTTGAAGGTGTTAAAACCATCTGTGAGATTTTTTTCTGCAAAAATTGCTGCTGAAACCTGTTTTTTTAAAGGATTGGATTTTCCGCAATAAATTCTCATCGCTCTTAAAGAACTGTTTTGTTCTTTGCTATTGATAGGCTTAAAATCCTCGAACCCTGACCAACGTAACACTAGATATATTTATACAAAGGTAAAATTAGGAATTTCTGAGAAATCAAAATTGTTTGGACATATTTCTTTCAGAGTTATGTAAAAATTACTTTTAAATAGACAATGTGGCAAAACTGAAAAAAGTAAATATGACAATTTAATTTACAATGCTTCTAAATGTAGAATGAACACTATTAAAATTGTTCCCAATACAAATAAATGTTTTTGAGGGGAAATTACTAGCAACTTTGCTTCCACTCTTTACGAATTAAACGTAATACTCCAGGGCAAAAATATTTTACAAGCAGTTAAGCAAAAATATTTTACAAGCAGTTAAGCAAAAATACTCTTTAAGAAATTTACTGTAATAATTGTAATATTAATTACATAGGCAGTGGTTAGAACAAAAGTATCAGTTTAAATTTATAAAAAAATATATCTTTCTAAAGAAAATACTCATAAAATCTGTAAAATGATGTAGTTTTATATTTAGGTCACTACTTTACAAAATAAATTAGTTTCACATACTTTTCCAAATGTTTATTTATTTTCATTCATAAATAATTAATTTTTTGAACTCTAATTGTGATACTTTATGTTTCATAAAAATAAAATAATACAATTCTAATTAGTTTTTTTAATATCATCGTTACTGTTTTATGCATAAATAAATTTCGTCACATAAATTTATTATAAGTATTGATGGGAGGCTGGGAGTTGTCATTGCCTAAGAAATTGTCCCTTGTTTTCCAGAAATTTTTATACGAGTCCCCCTTGACCGGATGTGGTGAAATTCCTTCGGTGGGGAGCGTCAAAGTATCCCCGCGCTTTCTGAGTTCAGTGAACGTATAAATTTAATGTCATGTATAATTGCGCGTGAAGTTTTTGTCCAATCAGAGGCAAAATCCAGGAGACGGCAAATAGTTCGGCTCCGTGATTTTGGGATGATGAGGTGCGGAAAAAAGCAAACGCACCCACATTTTCAGCACAGGCGCTCTCCCAGATTTGCAGTCGAACGTTGGAAATTTACCGGACCACCTTGGGCAAACCATGCCCTTCTTCCGTCCTCCGCACTTCCCCTGTCTCAAGCTAAGTTCTTTTTTTAGTGATCTTCTTCTTTTGTAAAATCTAAATGTTTTTTAATTGCGCTTAAAATAAATTTATCTTAAACGTTAAAATTAGTTTTGTTAATTGACGATTATTGTTTCATGTAACATTGGTCATGATGCGAAGTATAATTATTGAACCTGGGTTACTTAAACAAATAAAATAACATAGCATCGCATCAGTATTAGCTAATCGTGTTTTTGTTATGATTTTATTTTATCTTTAGTAATATATGCTTGAATGTTAATAAAAATATATTATAATGAGAGATATTTATGTTCAATAACTTTGATATTTCTTATTGATAACTGAATCTTGTTTAAATTTAATAGCTACTCGTTGATTCCTACTGTGGTTAATGAACTTTTAAATGCAATTTTTAGGTATTCACCTATTTTTCATAATTAACTCTGGATTCTCTGAAGATCTATGCATAATAATGCTTTGCATTTTACTGAGTACTATTAAAAAAAGGCAGAAGTTTTTTGACTAACTGCATAAATTGGTTATAATTGATTTATAAAAGTAATTCTTAGACTATTGTATTAATGTTGGTAGTAGAAGTGTTTGTGAATTTTGGTGCTTCTTTATCTTCATATTTGAATCTATATTTACACCGAAGAGCCATTGCATTATGTTCACTCGTCTTCCAGAGTAGGGGTCGGTTGGCTTGCGAGCCACACGCGGCTCATCAAACTTCTTCCGTAAATATGCCGCTATTTATCATTTAAAATTAATCATGTCTACTGAAAAAAAATATTTGTTCCTATAGTTTTATTTATATTTAGCTATTGGACAAATTTACCGTAAAACCCGCCGTATAACACGCACTTTTAACACAAGATATAAGATCAAAGTTTAAGGGTGCTTATTATACGCCGAATATAAAAATTAGATTTTTAAAAATAGCAATATAAATGAACATAGGAAAAATTTTACTTCTACACACATATAAATACTGTTTATTTAGACTATTACACTGCTTTTTAGAAACGACATACCTTATGAACTAAAAGCGTTTTAGTTTTATAAGTATACTGTTTCTTCAAAAGTCTGGGATAATACCTCAAATAAATGACTTCAAAACATAAGAGTATTATATACTACCACTTCAGATTTTTTCTTAAAAACGGGTGTGTGTACTATACGACGAATATGCCTAAAAATTAAAAATTGTAGCTTGAAAGTATGGGGGCGCGTTATACGCCAATTCTTGCGGTACTTGTACCTGCTTGCATATTTACAGATTTAACAACTGAAATCAGTTACTTATGTATTAATTTGTTTTACATTTCAAGAGTTTATTTGGAATTAGTAAAAATGCTAATATTTATTCTTAAGTAATAAAATTCCAGCTTATTAGAAAAATATAATCAAGGAAAAACACTTACGATACTGACATTTACTTGGTTAGTACTTCGGAAGCAATCATGAGTATGAACAAGAATCCACAAAAACACCAACTTAAAACTCCAATAGAAATGACAAGAATGCATTTCATATATAATGACATGCTTCAGGATTAATTAAAATCACTTTTATATAGAAGAACAACCATAGTAATTTTTAATTACTTGTGCAAGCATGAAATTTTATCATAAGTATTTACGGAATTGTTGTTTTGTGGAAGGTTTTTCAACTCTCGATATTATTTTTAAAAGGGGCACTGAACCATATAATTTTTTAAAGTACATTTAATAGTTCCTATTTCTTAAGGAATGATAAATGTTTCACTTTGAGTGTAAAACTTAACGTAATTATTACAAAAATTTTAAATTGAAGCACGACTTTCTTGATTACACCATCGGTCCATTTCCTCTCTTGTACATGTGGTACGAAAAACCTCTATGATATCTTAGTTATCTTGTTTCACTTACTAATCGGCTCTTCTCCCACACAATTTTGCCGACCCCTCACATAGCTTCCCAGCTTTTCCCGAGCTGAGTTCGTGCTGGCGAAACTTACCATTCTGGCTTATCCCAAGTGTAGCTCAGGCACAGTGAATTTTTATACAGTGGAATCGGTCTTTCCTGAATTATTTCACATGTGCTTTTTATAGTTTCGAATAATTGAAAAGTACCACTCAATGGAATTCTCTGCATAAAGAGGCATGTTTCTGCTCGATATCGGGAAACGATAATTTACATTCTCGATGTGCAACGATCCTGCCTCTATCGAATTCCTACCCTTTTTGGTAAGCATTTCTTCGTATTATTCGAGGCTTAAAACGATTTCTATGCAAACTCCAAACTTACAAAGCACTTTCCGAATGACAAATCCACATCAAAACTTTTCTTTTATGCAGCACATCATATGTCGTTTCTCTCTTTTGCGTCACCTAAATGGGCTAAAATACTAATCATTTACATAACCCAACCTCTTCCTCCTTTCATGTAATTCTGACATTCATCAGAGCATTCTTTATAGCATAATTATAATGGGCAGAAGTTTGTATATATGAAGGAGAAAAGCGAGTCGCACTCACATTCACTCACTCACACTCTAGACATATTAGACTTGCATATTTAAAATTTAGTAAGCATGGTTTTTCGGGGTTTTTTTTAGTAGAGATCCGCTAAGAACTGTTGACCGTCAAGGGAGGTTAAAGGGGTGTTATGGACAAATATTCAAGTTTCCAAACGATTACACCTGCAGACATGAAATTTGGTGAGTTTTTTTTTTCTTTTGCTCAGTAGAGGTGTACGTGTTTTACACTAAAATATTGCCAAAACGGCTGAGAGAGGTTAAGGGGGTACCATAGATAAAACATTTCTGTTTTTGAAGAATTAATCTTGCAGTAATTGGGTAAGTGTGCTGTTTTTGTTGAGTAGAGATCTGCTAAGGAGTGTTTTGTGGAAATTGACTCTCAAGAGAGCTATGAGGGCGTAAAAATGAAATAAAAAAAGCACACATTCTTGAATTACAAAATGAAGCTTCTTTATTTAATAAAGATGATTCTTTTGTAGAGTATATTGAACCACTAAAACGTTTTTTTTTAAATGGACTTTTAAGGAGTCTCAGCTGTGTTAAATTTCTCTAGAGGACAGAAAATATAAACGATTTTCAAACAGGTATAATTCTTTAAAATTTAAATTCAATAATTCGAATATTATACACATTATTTATATTAGAATGAGGCTTTAGAAAAGAGTAAAATGTTTAATATATAATCATAATTTTAAACATTATAAGCATACGAAAATAAGATACATTTCCATAAGATTTATTAAGTTTTACGTTGCGCATGCTGTTTTCTAAAATAGTACCTTTTATTACTGGCTATAAAGTGATTTATAAAGTTAAATGTATCCTTATTACACTGTAGTATTTTTATGCAAATAGAATAATAAATTATATTTATAAAAATAAAAAAGAATCACATATTTCCTTTTTTTTAAAAAAAATTCAATATTTTTCAAATATTTTGAAATATTAAAGATAATATATTCTTAAATGATGTACGGTTTAAAGAGTACAATGCATTTTATAATTCTATAAAGTTTTATACATCAGAGGCTACTATTTTAAAAAATAGCATGCTCAACGCAAAAAATACTTAATATTTATTACAGAATTTTCATATGCTTATAATTTTTTAAAATTATCATTATATTTCAAACATTTTGTACTTTTTTGAAGCCTCAATCCCTTGTAAATAATGTGTAAAATATTTGAATTATTTAATTTAAATTTAAAAAATTATGCCTGTTTAAAAATTGTTTAAAATTTCACCCTTCGTAACAAAATTAACACCCCTGAGACCAGGATTTAAAGGGCATTTATACATAGCATTTCTATCAGTGGCGTAACGGAAAATATTTGGTCCCCCCGCAAGGTCATATCTTGGGCCCCAAGCCGGATATATATATATACAAAGAATTGCAAAACCATAACATAATGTACCTTTACACATCACGTAAGAATATTTAAATAATATTAAACGTATAACTGAATATAAAATCAACCTGTGTCTGAATATACAAAGTAAATAGCGTTTAACATTAGACAGTATTTATAGTATTTAAAAAGTGGAAAATCTAAAAAAGAGTCGACTGATAACTTGGTAACTTAAATAAAAACGATACACTAAGGAAAACACAAACACTAAAAAATATTTTCGATTCCAGATCCTTATGATAGAAAAAAGGGTCACTTACCAAATTCTTCGTTTATGAAACCAGGATGAGCTTGACCTTGTTCATCAAGTTCCCTGGCATTACTACTACTAGCACTTGCACAAGATGATGAACTTGCGGATATTAAAAAGTTATCCAATTTTGGATATTTGCTATTAATATTTTGCCCTTTTTTCTTTCGAATTTTTCGTTTTTGAGAACCACTCAGTTTTTTTTAACTCCACTCATTTTTTAGGACCGCGTTTCTTCTTGTCTTATTAACGAAATAACAATATAAGAACCAGAATAATTAATTCCGTTTACAAAATACAGTTTCAATATTACAAGAGAGAAAAGTGAGATCAAAATGTTTTAAAAGCGAAGGAACACTCCATATATTGAAGTGCATTGAATATAAAAATATATATGCTCTAAAAACAATTTTGTGAAACATTTCTCATTATGCTTTTTTTGATTGAATACTCATAAATCTATGGAAATTTTTTGGGCATATGGGTTTCTAAATCATAAATCTTGACCATGTAATCATTTAAAATGCTCTCTGCGTTTTCAAGTATCACAATACTATTTTTCATGAAAAAAGCATAACAGATGTACGTTATTTACGAGTTCGTTAAATGCAAATGAAATACATGAGGGGGGGAGCTAAAGACGCCAATAAGTTACCTTGCAACTTCAGTAAAATGTAACATGTCTTTTTTTCTTCCTACCGCTAACATGAAGTATACTAAAAAAACAGTGATGATTTTTTTTATCTTTCTAGCATTTTATCCAATTTTCCGTCTGACTTTCCTTTTATCTGTTAGTAATTTAGGTTTGGAAAGAAAACTCACTAAAGAAAAGTATCTCTTTCGTCGCGGGGATTACAGCAAATTAAAATATTTTTTGATTCGGTTATTGGATCTAAGATATCTAATAAGCGATTAAAGTTTTGATTTTGAATGATGTTAGATCGCTGATTTGAAAATCGCTTAAAAATTTGAGCAAAAAAATGTAAAGCTAATTTTGTGATATTCTACGTTATTGGTGTCAATCTAGCTTTGTGCCCCCCGCAGTGTGGGGGTTGGGGGTGTACGGTACGCCACTGATTTCTATAGACATGTGTGCAGTACAAAGTATAAACACACACCGCATTTGTTTACAAGCATGTGTATACACCAATGCTTTTAAAATTGCGTTCAGGAATTTTACCCACTCACTCTAATACAATTCAATTAGTTCACAAGAATTTCAGAAAAAGAATTCTTAACGAAAATTAATTTTTGTAACCGGAGTCGAACTTTAAGCTAATTGATATTAGTGGTGCAATAACATTTTATTCTGAAAGTATTATGAAAAAAGTAGGAAAGAAAAAACTTAGTTCTAAATATATTATAGTGTATCGTTATTTAATACTAATTCCATGCTTTCTCAAATTTGAAAATTAACTTTTTCTTAATAGAGAATTTTTCTTAATAAGATCTGAAATTAGAAATATATTAGGTCCTAAGAAATATTTCATAAGATTACAATTTTTTTTTGTAATTATTTAAGGTAATTATAATTGAGGAATAATAAGGTGGTATTCTCTCGAAAATGATTATTTGATAATATATTATAAAACTGTCCTAGCTCAGAAATCAGTTTTAATATCTGATGATAAATTTAAATCTCAACATTAATTAATCATAAAGATGAAGATATCTTCCAATGAAAATTAGAATCAATAAAGTGTTATCTAAATTTCAATAAATGCTTCTTTTACAGATTTTAATTAAACTCGTATTTAAAGCACCCGTTTTATATTTTCCTTTCATGAATTTTCTGTCTGTAAACAATTTAAAACAATCTTATAGTAATGATAACAAAAACTCATTTTTGAATAATTCGGACCAAATAACAATCTTTTGACTCAACGAAATATACTCCATAAATAGCAAATGCATAGTTACTTGATTATTTACTAAGGATTTATTTTAATTAGCACAGGAAACCATTTTCGGAGAAAAGCCAATGAAATTAGGAAAATAGTGATAAATTAAAAATTAAATACTATCTTTCCCAACATAGATAATTTAAACGAAAGATATGTGATCATCTTACAATACTAATCAGTTGAAAATAAGAATGGAACATTGAGGTGGTTAGACATAAAACATTTATTTTCTCTTAAGACATTAATTCAAAAAATATTTTAATTAAAATGAGGTATTTTTTGACCCACCATTACCTATTTTAAACTCACAAATTGGATCTTGAAAATTATACGCAGTTTATACATTTTCTTATTTTAAAATCATTAAAAACACAACAGATATCTGACTACACAATAATAAGGTTGTTTTAACTTTATTTTCGTATAATGATAAGATCCGTATAAAATATATTTTATCAACTATTATTACCACAGTAAGTCCATCAACTTCTCTTAAAACCAATGTTATTTCCTGAAGAAATAATAGAAATCTATTTATGTGAAGTTATGATTTTTATTTCTTACAAAAAAAAATTTAGATATATTGTATATTGGTAAATATATATCTTAGATTCTAACTGCTGCCGTATTAATAAATTTATTTATATTTATACCTGTAGTTTTGTTTAGGTTATTTGCGTTTTGTAAAACATTTTACAATTTATTATTTTATTAATATAGTGTAAAATAATTAACTATATTATTATAATAATAACTTATTATAAAGTAGTTCTATATATAGATACAATAAAAAGTACCTAGTGTTAGCAATGAAAAGTCACTTAATCCGTCTTATCTACGACAAACACATTCATCAGTTATTCGCAAAAATTTAAAAGAATATTGAAGAAATAAGTTTAGGTGATAAAAAATTGGAAATTTAGAAAAAAAGTAGAAATATTTTTTTATAATAAAGATGAGATTTTTTTAATATTATAATGGGGTAGTATTATTTAAATGAAACACTGAAGTTTGCGCCATTAATTAGAGTAATTAAAGCAAAATGTGTTTAAATTTGCTATCTAAATTGCTTAAAATTTATTATTTTAAAGGTAGCGTTTGAAGTTGCTGAATGCTGCTTATAGTGTTAAAATAGTATATACAAGTAGTATGAGAAGATTACTGCAGCATATGACCCTTATTCTAATTGTGTCACGGTGGAACAAATGTTTAATGCTGTCTCAAAGTCAAGTTCTCATAAATTTAGGCCTATAGATGATATGGAACATCCAGAAAGTGATTTCCTTAATTCTGTAACGAGAAAACTGATTCTGAGTACATTTTAGTACGTAACTGTCTATTCATGAAGGAATTATTTTCTTATTGAACACTGTGTGAAGATGCGATAAAAAATAAGAATTAATGTTTAATAGTTTATCAGTACTGGATGTTTCGTTTTACTAATTTGAATTAAGTGCAAGTTCTAAGAGTGTCTAAAGGCTATACCAAATCATGTAAGCTTCTTCCAAATCTGTTTATGTCATTCTTATAATTATTTCTTCCTGAAACAACATGACTCCTTCTTTAAAATTTAATTTGAATTGCGAGGAACTCTATTTACTTATGAGATTTCACGCAAAATTTCTCATTATTGTTATATAATTACTTTTTATCGGAATAGTGAAAATGATAATTGAATTTTAGTTTTTAAAATATTTTTCAATAATCCGGGAAGATAAGTTATTAAGTTGCACAGAAAAAAGACAGTGGCGGAGATTAGAGTAATAAATCCAGAATATGGATTAAATATTTGTAGCTTTGTGGGAGTTTCAAACCATTCCGGAAGCATCCGAGTTAAGAGTTTTCGGTAAGCTTTGTGTGAGACAACCATCATAAAAGTATTGTGTATTTAGGATAGTTTAATTTGAAATACTGTTATACGAAAAACAGCGCAACAGACTGTAAATTACTGAAAGTTTATAAAGAAAAATTCTAGAATGTTTAGTAGATAGAGTAGATTTGATACTGTTCAAATAGAAGAGTTTAGATCTACAATTAATGAGTTTCAATTTTCAGCAAATTTCGATTGTTTCTGTTAATTTTATTTAACTTTTCTTCACTGTAGTGTTAATTTACTATTAGATTTACATTTACATGTCTTATGTCATTTTCGCATTGATATCGTATCACATAAGGGAAGTAATATGTAAAAGTAGGGAATTTTTTAGAAGGTCAGCGTTTACCTTCTCCAAGGTATCAAATTTAAAATGACCATTCGTTAAAGTGATTAGTAAACGGACAGCTACGACGTAGGGTCTAGGTTAAAATCTCAGAAACTATATGGAAGTTATAAATGTATAGTGCTTTTGTGGAAGGGAAGTGCTCTAAATAGCCTTCGAGCTACCACTCGTGTGGTTGGTAGAAAAAGAAGTGAGGTTGGAGGCCCTCTTATCACCTCCCTCAACCTTATTGTCACCTTCCGAGCCAAATCTTACTGTCACCTGAATGGTACTCAAATCTACGGCTAATGTCATACTTCATACATGTAGCATTTTGCAACGATGAATTTCGTGGCCTTCGATCTGACACCATCAGACATGTGGCATTAGCAACAACAATAACACAACAAATGTTTTCCCTGCTCACGGACATCCTAAAGTAGTCGAATAAGAAAACACCGCATGAATAGATTTAATGGGGAAAAATCTAATGGAATCTAGTATGTATGCTCAAATTATTAAACAAATTGTAGCATGAGAAAAATAAACATATTTAAAAACACTGATGAAACCGATACATGACACCACAAATAAAGATGTAATACTTGTAAAGTGATTGAAAAAAAATTATATTTTTAACTTTGAATCCAAATGGAAATTAAAATGAAATGAAATTTTTAATTATTGAAATATTCAGTTTCAACAAACTTACTGAAGGATATTAGTTAAACAATATTTTAACACTTTAAATCCACACTAAATTTGGTATTTTACATGGTTCAATCACTTTAAAAATATGCAGAAAGAACAAGTCAACCCTTTTTCAATTACAGACAGTTCGTGAACTTTATTTTCAGCGTGTGTTCTGAGGTGTGTATTTTATAATATGCATTGTCTTCACTGTATATTTGCCAGAGGTTCAAATAAAAAACTGAGATTTCTGCTACAAGAATGAGATTTTGTGTTTTACGAAACATTTGTTAAACTGCGAAAACTATTAAAACTTTTCTATGTTAATAACCATGCATATTATGTACCAAAACTTGCATATTCGAATATGGAAAGAAAGTTTTTGATGGATTTCATTATTCAAAAATTGAAGTTATTATTAATTGGCTACAATAAATAAGTAGAAGAAAACCCAAATCATGTTTAGAAGAAAAACTGTAAAATTCAAGAAAATGCATGAGAACCATTAAGACATACAGAAAAATAAATATGTAACGATAAAAGTAATTGAAAAAATGAAACATTTTTATAATAGCTGGATACAATTATTTTGAATTTTCACATATCATACTAATTTTGTTATCGTTATTATATTCATATGGCATAAAGGCAAATAATTAAAAGCAGTTATCTATTATTTTTAAAACTGAATTGTGTTGTTTATATATAAAAGAAATACTATAGTTTTTATTTTATATTCCTTTTAAATTTCATTAAAATTTTCTTTTTGATAAAAAAAAACAATTTATGGCTAAAATATCGTTATGCTATCAATGAATTTCTAGATACAACTAAATAAACTATTGAAATTAATATTAACATTTCATATAAATCTTAAAAAAAGAATAGGCAGATTTTAAGAGCTTTTTCTAAACTTTTCGTCATAAACTGAATAAACAGTAAAGCAATTAATATTTACTTCAGAAAATATGCTAATTTTCTTTTTAGAAGGAATACAAAACTAATGTCATGTCCTAAATCATAAGTCTGCATTAATGATAGTTTGAATCACAAAACCATAAGTTGTAAGGCCCATTATTATATTGTGTTTATCGTTATCAGTAACATAATGATGCACTAAAACTCTTTATTGTTGGAAAATTACACAGGAAGAAACTAAGGACTTGAAATAAATGCGTTCAATGAGGATGAGACTTCTTGTACATGATCAATTACTCAAGTAGCATAATACGCTGCCATTTAATTGGAACAAAATCATCAAATATTATTATTTTTTAGTTCCTGCGTTATCCCTACAGATATATATCCATGAGAATTTTGATCTTGCACTTGCCTGTACAGGCTGATCCGTTATGATAATTTTGTATTGAAAAATAAATTATTAATATACGAGTATATTATTTCAAGACATAATCTCGATTCAAAAACTGAATATATGCCAGTAAATTTTCATAAAAATAAGACAATCGTATTTAACTGATAAATCAGACAACTACAATAATTCTCAAAGCTACAATAAGAAATGAATTAGACGTATTTTTATTGATAGTTTTTGGAATGAATTTTTCATTTGCATAAAATTTATTTCATTACATTTAACTAAAAATGGTTTTCGAAATTGAAAAATTCTAATCAATGTTTTTGCTACACATCACTCAAAATTAGTAATTTTTAATCATAAATATCTAATTTTTATTACAAAAGCACGTATGTAATGAACGATGTTTTGCTTGATTTCAATCTGTTACAGATTAGTAGGAATATATTATGAATAATACAATTAATTATAAGAAAGTTTTTCTTTTGAGATAGCAAACATAATTTGAATAAATAAAAATAAATATTAAATGGGCTCATTATTCATTTCGAGTAATAGATGAATTTTGAAATAAAAAAACAAACCTAACTCTTTAATAAAGAGAACGAAATGTAAATAATTCATTTGCATTTAATAAGTATAACATGAATTAAAACTTAACTGATGTTAAAATATAATCAATCAAATTCATTTTTTGTATTTATTCTTAAATAAAATTAATAGGAAGATATTTTTAAGAATATTTACCTTAATACTTAAGAATGTAATTGCCCACGTACAGATATAAACAATGTGGGGGCATTTTAAAGGAAACGGGAGAAGAAATAAGAGTTATGTATAAAATAAATATAAATATTTTCAGTAAAGAACGATGTCACTTTAATGAAAATTAAAAAAAAAAATCTTATTAGATTTCACATAGCAGACAAAAAATGTTTTAATTCCACACACAAACAAAAAAGAAATTGTATTTTTCCTTCGATGAAGTGATATTTTTATTGATCTTTTTAAGAAAAATCATTTCAAGAAAACATAAAAGAATTTTGATGCATTTTTCCCTTGTCACACTTTGTAAAATCTTTTAACGTGAAACTTATACCCATCGCAATAAAAATTCTCATTTTTTTATCTGACACTTTGAAACAAAGTTCTAAATAATGTTTCAAAAGAAAATATTTACTTATTCTTATATTTTCTCATAACATATTCAGAATTTCTAATAAAAACTACATTGAAGCTTAATTTTCATTACTGTTGCATCTGGAGCTTTTTTTTTAAAATTTTAATAAGTATGCTTAGATATAATTAAGTTTGCTTAGTTATTCTCTGCCCCTGAAATATTTATTTTTGTAGATTATATGCATTATTTAATCATAATTAGTCATGAATTAAAAGTTTTTTAAAAATACAAATGAAGGATTTAAGGAGATGAAGATATTTTAATTATAAAAACCTTCTTCATAATATTCAAAGACTTTTGCAAATTAAACATTTATGACTTTTCATCTTTGTAAAAATGCATGAAAGAGTTTGATTGATTTTCTATTCATTTTGAATTTCTTATGCATGAATTGCTTGAATATGACATCATTTAAGAGAAAACATAAAAATTATGCTGCATTTTTTACACAAATACTTAAAGTATTTTTTTCTGGAACAAATACGTTAACTACTTCCTTGATTAAAAATTCATTTTGTCTGCGTTTACTCAATAATCTGTTTTACTTTCCTGTTTTTTTTCTAACTTTCTCTCTCTAATCTGTTTTAACTACTACAATTGTACTACTATTATTTTTTCTTCAATAGGCAACGTTTTGTTATTTAAAATTCTTTCAAATTCAAATTAATCTTTGATTTTTTTTACTTGTAAAGGATGCATTTTGAGTTTAACTTTATTTATAACATAAGACATTAGTTTTTATTAAGGGGGTAAGAAAACATAAAATGCTTACTAGTTCAATAATAGCATTTTTTTCAGTATTTATTTTGTTATAAACAAAGGCATCTCATTAAAAATAAGATAGAAGCTGTATAAAAAATGAAAGAAAATATGAGGACATATATGAAAGAAATTGATCAATTCAAATAATTTTCACACATACTCTAATTATATTTTTATCTATATTTTCTAATATGTTATCAATTCAATCCAGCTAATCTGTAGAATTATTAACTAGAACTTTTACCTTATTTTTACTAATTACGATTGGTTTGGTATCCAATAATTGATTTATAGGCCTTCTAGTTAACATCATAACATTAAGGTACTGATTTTTTTCTGAGGTTTTTCCTTTAACTTTTAATTATATTCACCCATACGTAAAATAATTTCAAAACTATAATAAAATGGAAGATAATAGAATTATTTTAAATGTCTTATTGTACTGAATAAAATTCCTGTAGAAATACAATATTTTTTTACACAAGCCGTTACACATGTAACATTTAATTCAAACATTATAATTACTCCAGGAAAAAAAGTGTTATACTGTTATGATTTGTACGGACATTATGTGAACTCAATTTTCTCTTGAGTCTTACAAACATTTTTTTTTCAAAATTTTACTTCATTCATGAGATGTTTCTGAAGTGAAATAATTTTAATGATGAATTGTTTGTTATTGTTTTATTTTTTAATTTATTATTGCAATTAATTTTACTAATAAAAATTCCGCGTAAAGCTCTAAATTGGTAAAAGAACTTATCTTTATAATAGGAATTTATTGAAATCTTTTATTAAAGGCTATTAATTTATTATTAAATGTGATTTAACTCCACTGAAACTTGTGGCACTTCACCTAATATTTTATTAATAGTTTATGATTTTTTTAATTTTCTAAAAATGTTTTACGCTATAGATTGAATTTGCTCGGAAAAAATCTACTTTCTTTTCTCATGAAAACTTAGAAGATGAATATCTAATTACGAGGAATGGATATTTCAATAGTTTTGCGTTTTGTAATTTTCTTTGAGAAAGTTTTTTGGATGTATTTAAGTATTAAATTAAATAAATGAATTTCAAAGAAATCATTGGCCATTTTATTGGAGGAGACTTCAGTCATGTTACTTATACGTAAAAAAAGTAAAACTAATGTTTATGTGAGACACTTTCAGCTTTATTGTCATATCATAAATCTGATAAAGATACACTAAAGTAGCTACGCATATTTGTATTTAAAAAAATGTATTTCAGTAATCAAATGAATCAATCCACAAAGCGTGCATTTACCTCTATTTGTTATTTATCATTATGGCTTGTTTATTGCTAGAAAGTGTGACATAGATTTCTTTTTCGAATAAGTATTTCATGCAACTGGCTAAAATGATTTAGTAAAATTATAAATTTTGAGTTAAATAATATTGCAATATCAATAATTGAGTGCAATGAAAACCTAAAGAGAAAGTACCAGAAAGAACTAGAAATGCAATTACACAAAATTATTAAATTGAATTAAAATAGTATAACTAAAATGTGTCATGTAATTTAATAGTACTTGTAAAAGTCATTATATGCTTTATCTGTCAAATTCATATCAAAATGTCTTATATTTATATTAATGGGTTACTACTTTGTAATAATAATAACATATTTACAAACAACAATTTTACCCTTTCGTTAATATTTTCGAATACATTAAGTGTACTCATTTCTTACTGTAAATGAAATTGTAAAATGTGTACTTAACAATTATTTTTTTGATCAAACAACTCTCTTTTTTAATTATTTTTCAGAAATTGGAAAAAACTTCATATCGTGACAAAAGAAAACAAGACTTACAGTAATCGTATCTTTTGGAAAAAAAAACTATGGTGGGGTTGAGGTTCCTGAAAATTCTTACTAATAATTAATATTGTTAATTTTGAAAAGTATGATACAAATTTTACTGAAGTGGAATTATTTTTTAAAAGAAACACAATACTTGTTTAATAGTTCCTGTTTTTATTACCAAGCTCTATTTTTTATTTTAAGAAAACAAATAATTTATTTTATATTTGAAATATTCACTCACACACAAAATTCTAACACACACACAAAGAAATGAAAATAAAACTAAAATGTAAAATGGGAAATAAAACGAAATCAAATGACTCAATGTTTCCATTTTCAAAAAGGCATGATATGTCATGAGGTAAAAATTACTTCCATTAATCTTTTTAAACATTCACGGAATCACTGACTAAAACGTCTGAATTGTGTTTATTATTTCTGATAAATTTTCAATATGATTTTGAAGTCTGAAAGAAACACAGTTGCTCTTGATTCCTTTCAATTTCCTTATTCTTAATATAAATATAGCACAAATTATTTTAATAAATTTTCAATTTAGTTTAATATCATTAATCTTCATTTTTTGAACATAGGGATGTTCAACACAGCAGTTATTTATTACATTACTGTTTTAAAAAGTAATGTAACAAACCTCTGACGGGTTTGCAAATAACCAATATGAATATAAATTACTCTCAAGATAACGAACATAAACACAGCATTCAAAAGGATCCGGTAGATGAATAGACGTTTCTATTTGGGCATCTGGACAGTAAAAACAGCCTTCAATCCCATATCAGGACAAGTCTTCGATGCGAGGCATGACGAGATTGGGGTTTTTCTTTCTGCTGGGAGGAATGAAGGCGATTGGTTTGTCGATGGAATCCGGGAGGCATGGCTACGGTGCTTCTTCTGGGTGGAAAATTTTTAGAGTTTTTTGGCTTGACTGAGAGCTTAGAGGCTGCTCTCTGATTGGATGCTGCCTGGGAGCTGGGATTTAGGAAATGGGGAGGCGCAAGTCCAGTGGGGATTATATGAATCAAGAAGAATTATTATTGGTCTTTTAGAATTATCGTTAGGTATATAAGGAATTAAGCTCTGATTAAAAGAATTATTGGTTCCAGGTAGATCGTTGAAAAAGTTAATTACTATTTTCTGAATATGATATTTAAAACTAGTAATTTTTAATACATTACGTATATCGTCATTGCGCATGTACCTTGTGGCTTTGACAATCATACGTATTAAAGAATTTTGCAGAGTATCAAGTATAGTCATACTTGTTTTAGCGGCATAACCCCATACTGGACTGATCCGGTTGATGTAGCTGGCTCTCCAGTAAAATGACTAAATCTCAGTTAGTAGAGGACTGCGTTGGCGGAAACTTGGTCCACGATTAAGATTATATATAAGTACGATACGGTGTTTGTGTTTGAAGGAAAATTCTCTAGCTGAAGTTCATCGACAATTGGTGGAAGCGCGCGGTGAAAGCACTATATCACGGGCAGGTGTGGCTTTGGTGAATGGAATTTAACAAATATAGAACAGATTTGCAAGATGAAGAAAGTACGTTTTCGATGGGTGGTATTAAAGCATTCGCCTTAAATTCCCAACATCGCACCAAGTAATTTCCCTCTCTTCGAACTTATGAAGAAACACTTGTGAGGACAGCATTTCATAACCAATGATGATGTTTAGCAAACCATCTTGACATGGTTGTACAACCTTGACAGTAATTTCTGCCATAGTGATTTTGATTGTTTGGTGTACCGATGGAACAAGTGCGTCGATAAGTATGATGACCATGTAGAATAGTAATATTTGCATACCTACATTTTACATACATATTTTTTTTTATTTCCTGTATAAAAATGTTTACTCTGAGTGGGCTTGTTGTTATTTTATTTCTTGAAATTCTTGCATATTTAATTGAGATATAAAGTAGTATTGGCTTTACAATTTAAAATTTAAGCGTAATATAATTTGTGTCTAATCACCGAATATAGCTCATGTATATACTCACTTGTTTTTCAAATTTCAATGAAAATATACAACTTTTATCATTTCTATGTAAATAATATTTATTATTTTTATTTTTTAAGAAAATTTGCATGTTTTTTATACAAAACAAAATATTTGCAATAAAGACTAATTAAATCTATTTTGTTAAAAATATAATGTATTTGTTGTGGTTGAAAAATTTAATATAAATCATGTTTCTAAAAGTAACTGGAAAAGAACTATTTTTTTATTAAAAACAATCAATTTTGTCATAAATAATGTAAAAAAAAACAGTTGCTTGTTTTAAAAATTAGATGAAAAAAAAATTGAAACTGATCGTAATAGAGCTTCCATGATGATGATACGGAAAATGTTTGTTGAAAATGTAATTAGAGTCTCTTTTTTAAAATTAGAAATACATTCTTTTATCTTGCAAAGGAAATTTTTTGGAAATTTTTGTCTTTCCAGTACAAGCCTATGTGCTTGATTATCTTCTTTCCTGAGATTAAATCACTAAATATGTCGATGGTATGTTCCATTATTTCTATTTAAATGTTTTTACATACTTTAAGGATAACATTATTCCAATTTTATACCTCATTTGAAAAGAATGCAAAAAAATGTTGTGAATGCAAATAAAATACAATCCAATAAAACAAATCTCTCACACGCGAGCACAACAAAGAAAAGAAATTTCAGAAGACTTAAGAATGTATCCCGTCGTAGCGGAAAGAAAATCTGGCATGTTTCCGACACTCGAAATTTAATAATGACTCCCTATGCGATGCACTGCATAAAAATACCGCTTCATATCCAAGCTTTGTAAGATGTTATGAGTCACGGAAAATCTCAGTTGTTCCTAATGGTTCCGTTTTAGCAATGGCTGAAAATTTAAATAAATGTTTATCTAATTCAAATGTGCTTCTGTGGACTACAATGAGTGAAATAAAGTATGATAAAAGCAAAAATGAAAAAAAAAATTAAAGATCATTTGGGGAAAAGTGGTATAATGGCTATAAAAACAATTTTTAAAAAGAAACATATATGTTCTTGGCAGTTATTCTTCATATATTTCCTGTTTTTTTTTTCTTGTTCATAACTTTTGATGAAATGCAATGGGTTGAAAATGTAAAAATGATAATATTATATTTATAGCAGTTCCGTTCAAGTGTTTTACCAAGATTATGAAGTGTGTTATCTAGTTTTACCTGTTTCTTTCCTGTCATGTGGACTAGAGTTCTGATGCGCAGATTCATTTCGTAGCTGAGTGTAGTTCATTGAAATAACATTAACTGTACGGAGGCTCAAAGCTAAGAGTGTGTAAGCTTGGAGAGTGGAGGGATAAAAAAGATGCGTGTCATCCTTGTCACTTGACCGAGTTTTAAATTACGTTACTAATAGTCTTCGCATACCTCTTCAAAGTGTGGCTTTAACCCAAGAGAAGGTGTGCACGGTATTAACTGTATTGCTCGATCGGAGTGCAGTTAATTACAGTGAATAATTTAACTAAAATAAGCTATATTTGCTTAAATTTAAGGACTTTTGAATTTTTTTGAAACAAGAATTTTCAAATGTGCGTGATTTTAATAAAGGACACAAATCACAGACACGTTTCACTAACATTACAGGAATGTTATTTACAAGCAAAACAGTGATATTTTGCTCAATTTATTGTAATTTTTTTGTCCTTTGATAATCGACAAACAGTATGCTCAACATTTTTCTTACTTGTTTCTTTTTGACAGGGCGTAGTGTGTCTTGTTAGACACTTGTGGCTTCTTATTTTTCTTGATGGAGTTCTTTAGGAAGCAATGAAAATGTTTCCTTTCAACTCAAATTGTCTTGTTCATCGCTTTACTCACATTTACTTTCGTTATCATGATTAATATTCATTATATAAGCCTGTTCTTCCCTTGCTTGATCGGTTCAACTTCTTTCAACAGAGATCGCAGATGACCATTTCTGTTTGTATATATATATTCTGCTTATTTATCTTTATACACCATACTAAATTTTACAACACAGCAATCAAAACCACTAAGTTATTCACAGGGGAAAACTATTGCATGTCCATTAAAAATATTTTTGCACAAAAGTGGTGGCACGGGGAACTTAGTTCAAACAAGATAAGATTGTAAAACTTGATTTACTTTACGCCGACATGAATTATGTTTTGTAACTGCGTCTGAAATTTTAATTAAACCTTGAACTTGACATCTTATGCTGCCATAAGTTTATTTTTAAAGTTACATATCAAATCAATGTAACAATAAACAATTAAAACTTTATAGATGACTTGCCGTGTATTCCGGCGTATAATACATACGGTACTTTTTTCTTAACAAAGAAACGGGAAATGTACTTATGCAATTTTGTTATATTTTTGAAATCTAGAAATATTGTATGAATAGATTACAAAAGATCATGGAATGAGAAATTGAGCTTAACATAATTAAAAAGCTGTATTTCTTACAATATCTTTATTGAATAGATCAGGGGTACTCTCTCTCTCAACCTTTTTTTCTGCTTGGCCGCACACATATGTCAGCCATTTCACGCGAGACGCATATATATATATATATATATATATATATATATATATATATATATATATATATATATATATATATTTAAATATATAAAAACAATCAAAATTATCAATTTAAAAATTGAAATATATGAATCCCAAAATACCAAAACATTTCAGAATATCAATGGCGAATATAAAAGATAATGTTCCAACATTTTCAAACAAAATTAAAAAATTATAAAATAAAATAAAAATTTATAAAATATCCAAGTGCAATCTCGGACTTAGGACCGATAAGTGGGGTTAAACTAGTTTGATGGCGCCAACCTTCCCCCTATTGCAACTTGGTAATTTAATTGGAAAATTTTCAAATTTCAGAAAAAAAAAAAAAAAAAATTTAAAAAATTAAAAAGTTAAAATTAAACCATTATACTTTAAATTAAAAAGTTAAAATTAAATCATTATACTTGAAAAATAAAACTATTCGCCATCACATTCCGAAAGATATTGCAATATTAAAATTTAAAAACAATTTAGTACATAATATAAGTGAACCCTCAAACTTCCAAGATGATGCACCCATCTTTAAAATAGTTGTAAAGGTAGAAAAATAAATTCCTGATCCGAATGTTCAAATCAAAAAATATTTGAGATCCGAAAGTTCAAATCAAAAATTATCTAAAATCAAAAAGTTCAAGTTAAAAAATCCGAAAGTTCAAGTTAAAAAATCCGAAAGTTCAAGTTAAAAAATCTGAAAGTTCAAGTTAAAAAATCTGAAAGTTCAAGTTATAAAATTCGAAAGTTCAAGCTAAAAAATCCGAAAGTTCAAACTAAAAATTTCTAAAAACCGAATGTTCACATTAAAAACACAGTATATTCACAAATGAATAGAGTAAATCATTAAAAATACAGTATATTCACAAATGAATAGAGTAAATCATTAAAGACTCACAAATATATATATATATATATATAATATATATATATATATATATATATATATATGCGTGTGTGTGTGTGTGTGTTATTTATTTCACGCGGGTCGCAACATGAGGATAAATGAGGAAGAAGCCTGTGGGGATGCTTTAAGATCAAGATAAGATGTGGAAAATTGATGAAAATGTTATAAATCCTGTTTTGTGTTTCTTTAATTATTTCTTATATTTTTTTTTGTTTTTGTTACTAACACTAAATTGGAAGCATTTAAGAAACTCTCCTTCACAATTTATGCATCAGTAAACAGTTTCATACAATTACCAATAATATAACATACGCCATGGGATGTCTTTGTTATCTCTGTGATATGACCACTTACAAAACACTGTGTTGCTGTCGCAAGGATTATTCAAGAAAAAGCCTATTTATCACCTCTTGAAAGAAATTTTGAGGAAAAATGTTATTGAATAATTCCGGTTTATCGTTATTTTTTGAATACAGCACTTTCGTTACAAATCAAACCATTACTGATCCCTGTTTGTTTTTTACTACAAAATAGTCAACTTCCCACTCGCTTTGAAACGATATATTTTCTTCGAATATTTTTCGCTTGCAAGATATGAAAGATAGTTAAAAATTAATTCCACTCACTGTTCATTCCACCGTTGTCTGTTATCACTAACCTCAACTGTTCCAAATAGAAAAAGAACATCAATTCGTACCCGTACGACATTGACAACAAAAAGCAAAAATTGATATATTTGATTTCTTGACAAAGAATTTCCCACGAATTTTTTTATACAATGCTCTTAAAATAAGTGAATTTCTCAGAGCAATGGACCACGACCGGGCCACTTAAAAAGGCTTGGTGGGCCGCAGGTCGAGTATCGATGGAATAGATGATGCTTATTTATTTATAGGAATCAACGTAACATTGAAGGTGAAAAAATGAAATAGAAGATGATGTGCTTGAATATGTAACGAAAGTTTAATATGACGAAATTTTCACGTTATGCTTTAGTGAAAGTTTCTGAGGTATGTCATTTCATTTAAATAAAGAGTACAGTAATACCTAGACTGACAATACCATGACTTACGCATTTTTCAAATCTCGTCGATTCACCTTTTTTTCCCACCAGTATAACTCAGGCGGAAATAGTACCTGAGCCTAATGAAACTGGTAAAATGATTGAAGAAGTTGGTCTTCTAGGCAAATAAATTTAGAATTAGGTAGTGATTATGTTCAAGAACTGCTGGATTCCTTCAATCAAGAACTGACAATTGATGAGCTCATAGAAATAAGTGCATGAGCAAGAGCAAGACAATGATGAATTTGTGTGTGAGTCTTTAGACCCACTTCAATCAAACGTTTGTATAACGGTTGGTAATTTGACAGAAGGTCTCTGTTTAATCTGAAAAATGGTTTCAAATTTTAGAAAATACGACGAGCGTATTTTTTCAACAAAACAAGGGAAAAAATAATTAACATGTTGCGAAGAAATTTTGTGGGAAAAAATAATCTTTGAAACAGCAGACTGCTTTGTTAGATTTTATAAAACATTCTATATAAAAAAAAAAAAACTTTGGTTTGCTATTTTGAAATTGTGTTATCTAAGATTACATATATAGTAAACATTTTTTTTTCTGAATTATTATTTTCTTTCGTTTTTGGCCCCAACTAAACATAATTCATATGCTAAATTATACTCTGACTTACACAAATTCGACTCACGTGGATATCTTTCAGTACCACCTAACGCGTAAGCTCGGGATTTAACTGTATTCAGATACATGTGGAAATCTAATTTTCTATCATGTTCTAAATTTTTTTAAAATAATATTTTTATATCTAGCGTAAAACGTGCACATGCAATTTTTTATTTAAGGAAAGTTCAACCTTAAAATTTTCATTTTTTTATGTTAAAATTGAACATTATACGCCGGAATATACGGTACAGATTCCTACTTCAAAATAGAATTCCTTTTTTTAACAGGACTTAGTACCCTTTGAACTACTTTCTTTCTATATGTATTTAAAACTTATATTTAACATTTTATATAATGTTTCTATTCAAGAAAATGATAGGAGATAAAAATTTTCACATATTATTCACATAATTTTAAAAATTTAAATATTTTGAAGAAAATTTGGAAAAATTTAAAATCCTACTCCTTCTGTAATTACTAGTTTTTTGACCTGAAATTTTTTGGTAATATTCTTATGGATGTTTTAAACAAATTTAGGGATCGATTTTACAATAAATTAATTTGTTTTTGAGAAAAAAAAATAAAATGTTGATATATATACATGCTAAAAATCAACGATAAAGATTCTTACATTTTAATTTTGTTTAAAAAAGTATTCCGTTCACAGAAAAATGGATCCCTAATTTTATTACATGCTTTATATGCAATACACAGTAAACAAAATGGAAGTGATTGGTAAATAGTTGTGGAAGGAGTAGCATTTTGAATGCACTAATGTTTCGAAAAACACAAACTGAGAAACACCACTTTAAAAAGTATAATTTAAAAAAATAGATTATAATAAAAAATAAAATTAAAATACCACTTTAAGATATTATTTATATATTTTTCTTCAAAATAATTGCATTTCGTATTTTTTCAACCCATACATTTTTATAAATGAACAATTTTATGAAGATATTAATTGCACAAACACACACACAAGAAAATTCAAGAAAAAGGTTATTTTTTTGTCATGACAGAAAGTTTAATTTTTTTTAAACATATATTGAAGTATTACATTTGTATGAAAAACATATCAGGAATAAGAACTGAAATTATGAAATTATTAATATAAAATGCCATAATTCAAAAATTTTACATGCACACATTTCACAAAGAAAAATTACATTATTGTATTGCCTCGGAAATGTTCTGCTTTATACATTACGCATTCTTCTTTAATAGTGTGTGATTATTTCTCTTTACATAATATATTTTTTTATCATATCGCTTTTTTTTTCTAAAAAGGGGGCGAGGCTGAATTGCCTAATTTGTTTTCAAATGAAATTGTATTCAACTTCTAACTTTCCGACTTGCACAAATGATATATCAATCGAAAGATAATAATGCAAATAATAAGATTAAATAAAAAAAAAAAAACGCTAGGTCGGTCATTTTGGGGGTACCAAGACCTCTTAACTGACAACGATTGCATTATGTTTATAATTTATAAATAAGAATAAAATAGATTAATTACTAAGGCATAATTATGTACGCATAATGTTTTTAATTTACAGATTTTTTATTGAGAGGATTACTTCTATAAAAAAATCAAAATAAATGCTTGAGAATTTAAGTTAACATAAAAAAAAGACGAGGTATTGATATTTAGAAAACTATGAGACTGTGTGTAAGAAGATTTAATGGATATGGGTATAAAAACAATACATATGTACAATTTATTTTAATCTTTTAAAACTAACTAGGCATAGATTTGTTTGAATTAAATGACTAAGTAATTTATGAATTTTGTTGTAAGCACAACACATAATATAGCAGTACAATTTCTATTACTTCGTATGCAATTCATAATTTATTATGAAAACTTTAATGGCCTTTATCTTCCTTAGATTTCTATCTTCGTTTCATCTTTTCAATTCCTAATTCAACTCTATAAACTTGTTTCTAACATAATCCAAGCATTTAATTTCAATATACGGGAATATTTCCTGCAATTCGTGTTTGTTTTTCCGTCTGAAGAGATGGAATTTATATATATCTAAGGAGGAATTAAATTGAAAACATGATTACTTTAGAATTCGCGGAAATATAATTTATAGATTCATGTTATCATAAGTAGAACCCCAGAATAATCGAAATGTAAACTTTAATAAATATTTAGGCTGTAATTGAAAATAATAATAAAATAATAAATATAATAATAATAAAATAATAATAAAGTAATAAATATAATAATAATAAAATAATAATAATAATAAAAAGTTGTTGTTGTGACTCAAATTTTAACCCAAGTAATATTTAATTAATTAATTAATATTAACCAAGTTTAATTTAATTATCTGTATTTTTTTTGCTGTAACCAATAATTACATAATACACAAAATAGAATGTCTGCTCAAAACACCATTAAAACCAAGCCATGTATTTTTGAAAAGAACTGAATGACACATGAATGGACTATAAAATACTACACTTCTACAATAATTGATGCATACGTACACATAAAATTTGATTTGCAAATATGCCGAATTTTGTACTAAAAAAATGGCATGTGTTTGTGATAACATCAATGATAATCCTAAAATGGTTTTTTTACTACTTTGGGAAGATTCCTAACAAATGTATTCATAATTTTTTTTTTCAAAAAAATAAGAAGTATAACTCTACTTTAAAAATTCTTACAAAATTCGTAACGTATTAATATCAATAAAAACTGCCCCAGTAGTAAAAAAAAACTTTAGGGTTTTAAATGTAAACACATTAGCGATTCTTTTTGCTCTGTAAAAAATTAATTTGAAGTTTTTATTTGATCTCTGGATAAAAGTGAATAAAAAAATCAACATAAATTCTATCGTAGCTCTGAATTTTTCTAGATTTTAAATTTTTGTTTTATCAGAAAAACAAATAAATTATAACTTATTTTTAAGAAATTGATATGATTTATTATTATTTTTTATCAATTGAATCATTCTGTGTTCCTGAATTTGACCGTGGCGATAAACCTTTAAAATCATCGAATAGATAAACACATGAATTAACCTCATGATCAATCTACATTTAAAATATGAATAAAAATGCAACATTTCAATTTGCTTCCCCCAAAAGACTTGCACGGCATAATTTGAGACAGATGGCTATTTAATATGCAAATTATAGATACAATATGTTACTGCATTTGTTGTTTTATGAATATCTGAAAAACGTCTACTAAAAAGAAATTTTTATCAAAACTTAATCATGAGAAAATTTTATTGGCAGGTATTAAAATAAAAATGATAAAACAGTTTTAAGCATTATATATCAAAAATTATTTTTAAAATTTAGTCATTATTTAAAGGCTTTCAATGTAAATTAAAATAAAAATTATGTGTTACGTTTCCATCTAATGCGTTTGAAATTATTCTCAGGTCATTTTTTTATACACATAATAATATATATATATAATCTGTATAATTATTATTCATGTCAATACAAAATCAAAAAATTAATTTTACACTGTTCTAAAAATATAAATTTTAATGTAAATTCTGTGATAATGGAATTTAATTTGGGGCAAATGCTGTATTTACAATAATATAAATGTAAATATATATCATACGAAGAGTTTTGTTTGTACCTAAGGCAAATCGGATAAATTTATCATGCCACTACATTCCACAATCTTAAGAGGTATCTTAAAAGGCTCGAAGCATTTCATTCTATTTGGAAAGAAGTAATAACTTGGAAGACATGTGTTTATCAGATTAACAATAATAATAATAATAAAATAGTAAGTTGAATTTAAATTATAAAGAAATAGTTTCTGTTATAAAAAAGAACTATTTATGAAATAAAAATTGTTGAGAGTCTTATTTTATTTAAAATATTATCATTTGTAACGCATTATTTGAAAAATTATTTTAAAGGAAAGAAAGAACATGTTTCTCAGAATCGTGAGATGATTTTTAAGTTGAAATAAACTTAATTTTTGCAAATCGAAGAAAAATTCAATAATGAGAATAAAAGATGTTTCTCTATTTAACACTGAAATTTAATTTGTGTTATTTTATGTGTTTATAAGGTGCAGATAAGGATAAATATGATTGTAGAAGTTTTGTAAGAAATAAAATTGTAATGTATGAGTTGTTACTGGAGTAAATAAAAAAAGAAGCAACAAAAATCTTCCGTAACAGAAATATATTGAGCAATATTACAAATAATTGTCAATGAAATAGTTTCCAAATTATTATTACTTACTACACATTAAGCATTTAAAATGACTTTATATTCTCATAGTAATATTAAAAGTTAATGATTCAGATTGTCTGTGTTTTCTACATTTTATTCTCTTCTGTTCTTTTGAATTAGTGAATTACTTCACTTAATGAAACTATATTTTATAAATGATTGTTTTCTAAGAATTGCAACTTCTCTAATAGAAAATGATACGTGGAAAGTTATTGGAAGTAACTTTTACGCGAGTTTCATAAAAATGAAATAAGAATACTCTTAAAGTATATTTAAATACCAATGCAGACACATTTTATGAGATTTATTTTAAAAAAAATTTCTATGTGCATAACAAAGATTTAATTATTTATGTGTTAAAATGATGATGGAAATATCGTCAATTACTACCTAATAATAAGTTTCTGCATTTGTATTATGTTATAATAAAAAATGAAGTACAATTGACTTCTGGGTGTAGACATTCTTCAAGACCAAATCAAATTTGCATCAAGAAATGTGTTCTTATTTTTATTTCAATTTCTATTTTACAGACTTTAATAATATTACGCTGCAAATTGAAAAATAATGTAATTTAAACTAATTTTTCAATTCAATTTCGTGTCACCACTGAAAAACCTCACAGTAAATATGGTATAATATATTTTTATAAACAAATAATTTATTGACTGAACTGCTTAATTTGTGAAACCAATTACACTTTTTTTATAACACTTTCACCTTTTTATCTTGGGCAGTATTTTTAGTATCCATATTTAATGAGTATGGATTCAAAGTTTCAAGAGAAAAAGGTTGATAAGTATACGTCAGCTTATGTGTCGCCATCATGTATGTAGTGTAGCTCATATATCCCATCAGTATAGAGGGGTTTCTCCAGGGGCGTAGCTACAGCCGTATCAATGATACGGGACTTCGTAGTTACAGGGACCCCACTTGTGTAAGAAAATAATCATAAACTGTCAAAAGGCCCCAGATAAGGGCTATCCAAGGAATTTTGATACTAGGTTCACACTCAGGACTAGCTACGCCAGTGGTCTTTTCATTTTGATTGCACGTTAAATAGTTTTAATTCATAATATAACAAGAAAGGAACAATTTATTTCCATTGCATTCATACAAAACCAACTTCCAAAAAAGTTTAAACATTTATCTTTACCTAAAATTGATTCTTCTAGCAATGAACTAGTATTATTGTTTATATTTTTATAATAATAATTTTTAAATATACTGAATTATATGGTAGGGTGAATCCTAATTAACTTATTTATAAAATTTGAAGTTTTGAGAATCGCTTATAGAATTTGGTGGGACGTCTTTCCTTTAATTTATCTTAAAGCTAATTATCGAAAAAGAGACATTGAAAAATAATTTGCAATAATTATCTCTTATATAGTCTAAAGGTAATTCACATAATAACATTTCATGAAGCTTCCTTAAACTTATTTATCTTCATCTGCTTCTTAAATGCATAAAAAATATTCTATATTTAATTTTAATATTAAGTAGTGAAATGTAATATTACTTTCATACTGTAAAATATGTTATTACGAAAAGAAATTACGGGCGCATAATCCAAAGAACTCATGAAATAATGATATTTTCCCCCCGAATTAGCATAAAAAATATTAGGTTAATAAAATGTCAAATATTACATAAAATACAGAAAGTATGATTTAATTCTTTTATTCTTATTTAGTTAAATATTACATGAATTTTATATTAATATTTCTCAAAGCATTTTTCTTTTCCTCAAGAAAGAACTGGTTATTTGCTTGTAAATAAAACTTTTAATTCAATTAATATTCGATATATTTAGAAAGGTATTTTTTTCATATAATTAAGTATCCCGCCATTCTTCAGCTCACTTAAATATTATTAAAATAACTTTTTCAAAGCCTGAAGTCTTCACTCATATGTCTACATCCTTTTCCTCCGAGGAGTTTCTTAATCTTACCCTCTATTACGAGAGCTCCCTTACAATCAAAGAACTGACGGAGGTAAAGCAAAGAAAAATAAAATTTATGAAAAAAATAAAGAAAAAAAGACGTCATCATAGACCACCTTGTTTACAAAGCTCTTAGAAAGGACGAAATTGTTATTTTTTCAAATTTAATGAATTACTTTTGCCGTTCTTCCATTCAAACTTATTAATAGGACGACACTGAGATGACAAAGTTGAAACTAATCATCTCGCCGCTACGTATTCTGTTGGTTTTTCACTAATTGCATGCATGGCGGCTTCTCAACTTAAACAAAAGTAAATTTTAACAGAAAAAGGAGAAAAAAAGTTCAAAGAGGTAGGATTTTTTCTGCCCGTGAATTTATTACATAGTTCCTTTTCTTTTTTTAAGTCTGGATTTCCTTTTTTTTTCCCAGAAGCTTTTTGAACTTTTCGACGTCAGACTGCTGAGAGATGATATACCTGTCATGCTTGTAGATGCTGTTTATGACAACATAATCAGGTTTCAAGTCACTTTCATCCTTTGCTTCTTTATTCAGTTTTTGAGATTTGGTTGGATTTTTTCCTATCAGAGCATTCATAGATATGTTTCTATGCGGAATGCTATGTAGAAGTATGTTATACGGAAGAAGAAATATTTAAGTAAAACTCCTTCGAGTTATTATAATTGAAGATGGGTTTCAAATAATTTTTTTATTCATAAATAAAAGAATGTTACAATCACACAGTATTGAGTTAATCTTATGTTATGCCAATAATTCAATTCCTTCTATTATAGCTCACACTCTCTATATATTTATTTATTTATCTTCATGGAATTTTCAATCGTTAAGAAAATCCATTTTAAAGCGCTCAATTGAGCTGGGATTTTATATACATGATTATTTTGGATTACAATACAGGGATTTAATTATAATTAATTAAAAATAATTTATTAAAACTAATTATTCAAAGAAATTCAAATACAGCCACGTTGGAATCCTTTTTCGCGACTTAGCGACCATTTTGGTGACTTGTGTCAAAACGTGAAAAGGTTTTTTTTCTCACATTTTAAAGCGCTCGTTTGAGCTGCAATTTCCTATATACTATTGTTTTGAGTGAAAATGTGATAATTTAATTATAATTAATTAAAATTAACTGTCTGAAATTAATTATTCAAAATTTATAGATACAGCCACGTTGATTTCATTTTTTTGCGACTTGGGTCAAAACGTTAAAATATTTTTTCTAAGGTTTTAAAGCATTCAGTTGAACTGAAATTTTATATACGCGATTGTTTTGGAGGGCAATAGGGTACTTTAATGATACTTAATAAAAATTAATTACCACTTAATGATGTAATTCTGTCATATGTATATACATTTTTAAATTAATTGTTACTATTTAATAAAAGTAGATAAAATAAAATGTTTCTTTGCTGATCTAGGTAGGAATTGACTTAATTTTTTTTATATTACTTGTTTATTAATTAAATATTTCTTCAGGAAAATTTATAAAATATGTATGAAATACCTTTTCTCAATCTTTTCTCGAATGAGTAAAGAAAAATCATTCAAAAATAAAGTTTTTAATTCAATAGTTAAAACAGTTTATGTATTGGTAAATTTCATCATTTATATAATTAAATTTATTTTTTCTTAATATTAATTTGAGAACTGTATTTTTCCCACTTTATTTCGTCAAAATAAATCTTGTACTTCAATGAAAATGTCATGAAGAGACTAAATAACCTAGTGTGCATTATAATCTAAAAGTAGAAATTCTGATATTTGTTTATTTTTCAAAAATGTTACATTGTATATTAAAATAAATCTAATCGTATGTAAAAATATTAATTTTAATTGGATGGGTTGTCTTAGTGATTTATTTACCTTTTCCTGGCAAAGAATTTTTTAATGATTTCTCCAAAAACTCTTTCCATAATATACATTGCTCAATTATTTCCCATTTATATTTTGTCCATTAGCTTTCTTTTTATTTATGATACATTTCGTTTGTACTGGATGATATTAAAAAACTCTGTGAAGGTTTTTTGTCCACAAGGATTTATTTGCTTAGAATATTTGATAAGTATTTCTATAGATTGCAAGGAGCAACGTTAACTTAATTTTAAATTTTCTTGTTTTCTATATATCCACTCTTCATAAATTTTCCTTAACATTTTGGACTTCAATAAATTTAAAAGTTTACTAGATTATATAGCATATGCCTTACACTGTGTCACAAGATAATATTTAAAGTTACTTTGTTTTCCTGATGGCGCAGATTTGACGAAGCCACAGGAAAAAAATATTGTCCTAGTTTATAGGTACAGTGTGGAGGAGCACGAATAAATTCAACTCAATAAAAACAATGGACTGTATTCCTTTAAAAACTTTAATTAATTTAAAAACCTTATTAAAATTGAGACTTAACGTCTTATCGGCTCGCAGCCTGAACTACAACTGGAGTTTCACTCCAAAACAATTCTTATAACCCAAATGACGGGTGTCTTGGGGCTCGCCAAATTGACAATAAATTACAAATGGTTAAGGTGGCATTAACTCAGTGGTGGTCAAAATTGCAGACACTTTTTAAATTGTTATGTTTTTTTTAAGTTTGTATGCTTATAGAACATTTTAAGGTGTACAAAATGGTAAGTATTTTTTATCTCATTATAAAGAAAATTTAATACTGAAGTCATTACAAAAAAGAAAATTCAAATATTTGCAACGCAAAAAAGTTATGCTGCAATAACTGTCGATATACATTGGATACTGATGATAGCAGTGAGTTATCAGAGCTTAGTTTATTCTTTATTACAGCTTCAAATAGATGTTTCATTGAGCTGAAAATAGTTTAAGCTCTCTTCCTTTGTTATTACATGATGCCAGGAAACAATTATATCCTCAATTAGCTCCTTTTTTTCATGTGTACCTCATTCGGGCAAGAGTTTCCAAACAGTGCCACAAGTTTTCGATAGGATCGAGGTTAGGACAGTTTCCGGGACAGGACAAAAACTCAATGATCTTAGAATGGTAACAGTCTTTCAATTACTTTATTGTGTGACAAGGAGCATTATCTTGCTGAAAAATAAATGAAGCATTGTTGGTAAATAGATCCCTGTTGGAAGGCAGAAGTTTGGGTTCAAGAACGGTGTCAATGTATTTTATGACATTCAGTGTTCTCCCGATGATATGAAGGCGACTAGTACGATCTGCTGATATGCATGACTAAGTAATAAAACTATGCGGGTACTTCACAGTTGCCTGGATGCAGTCAGGATGTAGCGTTTCTGGTTACTACGTCTTACATATTTTAGGCTATTACTACTGATAAACTATATTTTTGCTTCCTCACTCCATATAACGTGTGCAAAATAATTATTTGTTCAATTAATGTGCTCCATTGTCCACTGTAGTCCCTTTTTTAGCGCTGCTGTAAATTGAGATAGAGCTTATTTCGTAGAATTCTACCTTTTAGTCGTGCATGTGCTAATATATTCCTGGTTGTTTTTGAACTGGCAGAAACATGAGCATCACTGAGATCGCATCTGATGGATGCCCATGAGAAATTCTTTTTATCTCTGAAACTTAAGTATTTTTATTCTTTTGTCATCAACAGATGAGGTGCACCTTTTTCGGCCTTTTACTGCTTTTTTTTATTTAATTTGTTTCCTGACATCTTAAGCAAAACGTTCAGGCTGCAAATGTAGTAACTGAACTACAAACCTATTACGTAATTTTAATGAAGGAAATACCACTTTCTCGTCACACATGTGTCCAATCTACTCTTTTATGCGATGTCATTGCTTTTTGACTAATTATCATTGTTATCCTGGCCAGGAAATAGTTCTAACCACAATCCTATCGAAAACTTGTGGCACCATTTGAAAACACTTGCCCGAATGAGGCACCCATGCAATACAAATGAGCTAATTGAATATACAATTGTTTCCTGACATCATGTAATAACGAAGGAAGAGCTTAAAACTATTTTCAGTTCAATAACATCGATGTGAAGCTGTAATAAAGAATAAACGCAACCTCACTAAGCTCTGATAACTCACTGCTATCATCAGTATCCAATGTATATCGATATTTATCGCAGTATAACTCTTTTTTGCGTTGCAAATATTGAAACTTTCTTTTTGATATTGAATTTAGCATTAAATTTTCTTTAAAATGATATAAAATACTTAGCATTTTGTGCAACGTAAAATTTTCTATAAGAATACAAACTTAAAGAAACATAACAATTTAAAAAAGTGTCCACAATTTTGGCCACCACCGTATATAGTCCTATATTCAAGAGCAGCTAAATTTTGACCATATAATAAAAAAGCTACCCCCAATCCATTATTCAGGTTTGGTATACATATTTTACACCCAAAAGGACAAAGTATGGCATACGTTTGCAAAGAGTATGTCTAAATATGTAACTAAGGCAGCAAGAGGGTTATTTGGAAACGTTGCGATCACACACACTTCAATGTCCTAAGTCTTACATAATATATTATGACTTTATGCATAAAATGTACTTGCGCGTGTAGCTCTATGATTTTGTCTCTATGAATCAGGCTTCACCCCGGGTTTTTTCGGGAGGTGCCTGTGTTTTCCTTAAAATTTCGTCACCTCGAAAAGAAAACTTTTTCGAATGATCTTGTCATATGTTGAAAATCATTTTCAATATTATCTTAAATAGTTTTAAAGTTATTTGACAAGTCCAAAGATGTAAAAATAATTCATGAAATCTCCGTATACATTCTCAGTTAAGTAAATCACCGCATGCACTACCTCTTCTTATGTTTATATCTTGTAGCTAATGAGCTCAAGAGGTCTTGCAGCCAAATATGTTCAGAATCTGTATATATTTGCGCAGTATTTAATGAACATAATGCCAGAGTTACTTATATTTAATGTACAAGATGTACTATATTGATAAATATCATATGTGCTTACAGGAGCATATTGCACAGTTAAGCACGAGTTCTTTTATATTTAAGCACAAACCTGTAAACACAGGTTAATCAGTTTTAATGTGATAGATGTATTTATAAGAAAGATCATTCTGCAATAGAAGTAGTTTTTGTGTATCACTCAGTTATACTATTAGACTCTAAGAGCGCATAACAAATAATTAAAATTGCATCAAAAACGTAAAAAAAAAATGTTTTATTGTTAGGTTTTACTTGAGTAAGATCTTATTAATTATAGTTTTTAAATGATTAACTAGTTAAAGGCACTCATTTACATTGCTATTCACTTTCCTTAGTAAAAAAGTTTTAATCAAATAATGAAGCTAGCTAATTTCTTTTTATACATTTTATAGTTAACACAATTCAAATGCATCTATCATAATACATTTTATAAAATTATTTCTCATCTCAAAAGAGCATTACGAATTATTTTGACTCATAAATCTCGCATGTTTATACTTTACAAAACAATTTCAAAGAATAACAAAACTTGCCCAGCGAATATTCAAAAATAAATCAATCTAAGAAAGAAATAATTGGGCAGTATTTAAAAAAAATGCATTATATTAATTTTGTAATTTTTTCTTTAATTTTTTCTTCAATTTTTTCTTAATTTTTTCTTCTTTCTATTTTTTACTTTTCTTTCTTTAGAAATTTGTATTGACATATGTGAACAACCTGAAAATGCTTCGCGATATTTGTTTATATGTTCCATTTAAAATAATACGATCATACGCATGGAAAACAACCGACCACTTAATTTTAAAATAAGCATTAATCGAAAGCATTACTTTTTAAAATAATCCGGCAAATCCATAAGCAAATAACATCGCGGTTTATCAAAACATTTACTTTCTGAATACTCGCAAATGCATTAAATTATTAATTAAATAGACCATTCACCATGTTTAAATAGACATGAGAATTATTGATGTATGTCCATTCCATGCATCCATGCATACCAGTTGGTATACAGTTGCTGGATATACTTCTCCCTCCCACCCCATAACGCGAAAAGTGTCTGGTATACATCAAAATGTTGCTCTCGTTTCGCATCGAAGTTGACTTAATCGATTATCGATCTGGAGCAGCGGTCTAAGATCAACAGATGGGCTGGAATATGACAGGTCTCGCATTGCTAGCCAAATCTGTATTGCCCCTCTTAAAATCAAGAACTGAGGGAAAGAGAGAATGTCAATATTACTCTGAACCAATCGCAAGCTAAATACACGAAGCTTGTTTTATTTGTTTTTATATATATATTTTTTCCCATGATATTTAATTTCATATAGTATGTAAAAAAGGTTTCCATCTGAGTGTTCAGTTGAATTTCACATTTAGTTTTGTGTTAAAGTGTATTACGGCAATATAAGCATGTATGTAATTAGAAATTTACTTCAGTGTTTTAGTTTGTTGCTATTTTTTTTTAGATTTTAAAAATTTAGAAGTCCTGTAGTTTCTAACATGAGTTTGAAATCATTTTTTTAATTCCTTACTTTTAAATTTTAATTAATAACTGAAAAGTTAATCTTTCAATATTTTAAATAATCTTTTGTATTTGGTCTAAGAACTAGCTACGAAAAGTGCTTTTATGCTTTTTTTTAAACATTTTTTACAAATTTCTAATCTTTTTTTCGTTATTATACTTTTAATTTACTTATTTTTATATCTGTATAAATTGTTATTGCATAATATTAATTCACCAATCCCTCAAATTTTTACGTGACTTATTCATTGAAATATATTAAGCGTGCGAACATGAAAGCTAAAAACTTAATGGATTTTTTTTCTATCCGATTTAAGCTCTACCCTCTATAATATTTTTGATGAGATTTTTTTTAAAATTTCAATAATTGGAATATCTGTAGTTTCAAATAATAGTATATATGACTATTTAAATCCACACAGAAAGCTAAAATGGATAGCTTTTTTTATCCATTTTACATATGTGTATTTGATGGGATTGTTTTGCTCAGGTTCGAAATCTGCTATGATATATTAGTTTTAAAGGTATTCAGTTTCTCTGAGCAATTAGTCTTAAAGTCTATGCTTTGAAAAACTTGTAGAGTTTGAAATGACTCGTAGATACTTCAATATAAATAATTAATATAATATGGAAAAGGAATTCTCTTTTTCCTGTCATTTTATTTCTCAAAATTAATACTGTAAAAAATGTTTATGTGCCATTCGAACCATTAGACAAAAAACATTATTAAAGTTACGCTCAAAATGGAATTTTAAATTTTATCAAAATGTTCTTCTCCTCCAATATCAAACAAATATAAATTTGAGGTGAGACGTGGGTATATGCGACTTCGGATAGGAAATGAAAAAGCCGCAGGAGCACTTCGTATTTTTAAACATTTAATAAGTTGAAAAGAAGATGACACATACAATACAAATACTAAGGTAGAATAAATGAAAAAGAGGCGGTGGCAGCCCTTGACGTCAGCTGGGGAACTATATGCGAAAAACGTACATTCTCCCTCTTCATCGTTTTGCCCTCAGTTTTACCATGTCTTCCGGAATCACAGTTACAGTGAATCAGTGGCTTTACGTACATGCCCATGACTATAGGGGGCCCAAAGCCTATCATTTGCTGCCAAAACTGGTTTTCGATTCCTTTGTGAGATCCGTCTTGGGGTCCAAAACCTAACTTTGCAGGGGGCAACATTCTCTGTTACACCACTGCAGTGAATGTTGGTGGTTAAAGTTAATAGCCACTGTCATGTCAACTGGTGTGGGTGGATACTACATAAATATATTCTGAAATAACTAAAAAAAACTATTAAAACATAAGCACACATAATTTACAGAAGTTTCGAAAATACTCCAAATATATGAATGTGTGTTGTAATAAAAAATTAACATAAAAGCTTTAAAAATTTATCAATGAAAAATATAATCTGAAAATATAATTATACCTATTATGAGTGAGGGAAAATAATTATATGATTATTAAAATAATATGATTGCCTTCACAAATATTTTTCTTCTGAAAAAAGTTGTCCGTAGCATTTCAACTTAACAGATAATACTTTTGCTTGACTTTTAACAATACCAGTCCGTGAAATATTTGTGAGGATGTCAGTACACCTCCTAATTATTTTTTTTATTCAAGGTAAATACATATTAAGATTAAAAGCATATATATTACCTCACAAATAAATCAATTATAAATTGATAAATATGCTCAATACATTCAATACTGATTCAAAGTCTTAAATTTAAACACTTCTGTTCTCGCTATATAAACAAAACAATCAATGGTGCAAAGACAATACTCAAATCAGTATAAATAAAGCAGTCTTCATTTCTTGTGAAAAAGACAACCTACAATGGTACGCAATTCAATTAACTAAATAGACCCTACAAGGACATTTATAAACATTTAAATATTTGTTCAGTCTACACAAAAATAGGCAACTCGACATTTTAAAAGATTTGGTGATTAAAAAGTTGAGCACAAAAATGCAAATTAACATTAAATATTCCAATTCCATATCCAACAAATTGTCTCTATCCATTGTCCAGCCAAATAAATAAATTATTTTTATCTGAAAATGCAGAAGATATATATACATACACATACATCTCAGAATAAAGAATAGAATACAAAGAATGGCAGAAAAAAATGCCCCAAAGATAATTTAAAGCTACGGCATTTCCGAAGTCAAATTTCGTTAAAGTAGATGGGGGAAGAACGCGACATTAAGACATCAGAAATCCCTCCGCAGGGGAAAGATTCGTTTTCAATCATTAAAAGTGAGGATTTCTCTTCAAGAACTCCGGACAAGGTGGCTTAAGTATGATGACAGACATGAAGTGTAAAGGAACGGCTTCATGCACAGGGTTAATTAGCTTTCAATGTGATACGTTATTCTTGCCTCTTTTGGGGGTTATCAACAAAGTGTAATTTTAGAGATCGCTTCAGTCTAAATTTCTTTTAAATTTTGAATTTGCTCATTTTAACATTTTTTTTCCATTTGTGTTTCAGTTATTTTTAAATTCTCTTATTTTAATAATATAAGGAAAATAAATAACTTTTTAATTATTTTATTGAATTGTTTTTATTAAAATGCTTTAGGTTCTTCCCTTCGTTTTATTTATTAGCTGATAAAAAAACGCAACTTTGTTCAATCAATAAGGTATCTCGTCTTTTTACTCTTTACTTGCGCAGGTTTAAAATCATGTGATGCCATAGTCACATGATGACTACAATATTGTTTTTTCAGCCAATCAGTTCATTAGTTTATGGGACGTCATAGTTACTTATGCTTTTTACAGAAACTTCCGTTTAAAAAGTATATCTTTGTCAACAATAAATGTTCACGTATGTTATCAGTTTATACTTAATATGTATAAAAGTATATAAATAATGTTTTTCTTTTAATTTTGAAACACTTTTTGAAGAATTTTAATATTTGAACGATTTTACTCAATTGTGAAATTTTCAACTTTACCTAAAGTTTACAAGTAAAACAAGTATCCAATTTTAAGTGATACTAAAAGTTAAAGATACTCTGAAAATTTAAATTTTTTTTTCATTGAAATTGACTTTTATTTGTTTTTATGCTGCTTTGTTTTACTTTTTGAAGTTTCAGTTGTTTCTGTGACAGATTAATTTCAAAATGCAGTTGTTGTTTTTTATTAAAAAAAAACATCGGGTATTCATCACAAGTATTCAACTGATTTTATTGAGGGTCTTTCGCATTCGGCGGAAACCAAGTAATCGTCTATACGGATGGATCATCTGAGTGGTACTGGAATCTATTTCATTCACCCAAATGGTGAACTTGAATCCTATAGAATTTCAGCTGATAAAATGTCCTCATACTTAATGTGTGTGGTTTTATGGGAATTTAAGGAGCTTTGAATACCTACCACAACAGGGCAGTTGAGAATTCCAGTGACATTCTACTGTTCTCAGACTCTAGATCTACGCTCCAAGTGATCCTGAAAGGCAAATTTCAACTGACACGGGATATAATTACTATTAAAAACAGGGTAGTTGCAGCCCAAAGAACTTTACAATGGACACCGGCCAACGTAGCCATCTTCGCCAATGAGCATGCTGATAACTTTGCCAATGAGGCCCAAAATTCCCCTCAACTTTCCAATAGCCTAAGCCTTACCGATGCTGATGCATAGCCAGACATAAAGAAATCTCCCATAAAGTTAAGAAGCACTTCATTTCAGATCTCAATTGTAACCATGTAATATCAATCGCCATACTACTTCAAGACACTTTGAAGGGATGAAAATACCTGTTTATGGTCAAAGAAGTTACAATGCTTGTCCACACTGTCCTCCTGGAATATATTGAGCGCCTAAGAACCAGCTTATAAGCTCTAGGCTTCTTCTACAGTTAGAATGTCGGAGAAAAAGAGAACCATTTCAGAGAACTGGCTGATTATTCATCAGATGACGTGTCAGCTGATTGTCCGAATGGAGAGACACTTTGATGGGATAAAAATACCTGCTGATGGTCAAAGAAGTTACAGTGCTTGTCCTCACTGTCCTGACCTTCAGCTAAATCAAAATCCCAAAGACCATCAACTGCTTTATTCGCTAAAGGTCGTCGACACAGCAAAGACCGTTTTGGACGCGTTCGGAGGCAATTGATTTCTTAGCACTGTCTGGACAAGACAATAACTGATTTTTGAAGGAAGTATACAAATTACACAATTACTGGGATAAAGGCTGTTTTTAAAAACCACTGTACTTTATATTTGGTAATATGTAACTATTCTAACAAATATGTATTTAAAGTCTATGGTATACTAAATTCGTTCAAATACGTAAATTGTTCTTAAACCTATGTATTTGAATCTATGTATTTGTTTTCGTATTTGAAAATAATCAATTTTGACATATCTTCATATGGAAAATTAATAATGCTGTAAAATGAGCTTGAAATATTCTTAATGAAACTGTTCTTCCAAGCAACATGAATGGAATATCTTATTGCTTTGTTCAAGTTAAATTCGAGTAAATCAATATTATTTTATATATGAATATGACATGGAAAACAATGTATTGTTTATATGTATAAATATTATTCAATGTCGGTAAAAGATGATATCCATTGGAGAGAATTTCTTTTTTCAAACATTAAATTACACTCATGTCCATAAATTAAGGATAATTCAGAATCACACAGAAATTGAACTCTAAAATAAAAATTTCACCTGTAGAATTATCACACACATCTTGAAGAAGAATATGCAAATTACAGGAAACCACCAGATGGCGCGGATAGTATGTCACAATGGCTAGAATGTAAGAGAAGGGTATATAAGAGGAATGGTGGCAAAGAAGTAAAATTGTTCATAAGCGCTTTGAAAGCCTTTCAGTGCAATAATCACATAGTTATGGCACAAAGGAAGCATTTGGATGCTTTTTTACGTGATAGAGTTATCGGAGACTAGATTGTGGACGTACCCAGCTGGAAGTATCCGAGGAACTTGGGATCGCCCAGAGTGCCATCTCCAGGCCTTGGCAACGATTCCAAGATGATGGTAATGTGAGTAGATGTTACAGCACAGGTAGTCCCCGAGTTACAACGCCGAATGAGGACCGGTATATTTGGCAGTTACTGCCAAAAGAAACAGACGAAACACAGCATCAGACCTATCTCGTCAGCTCTCTTCAGCTACCGGTAAGACAGTTTCAAGGCAGACCCTGTACAGACTCTTAGGGCACATTGGCCTATATGCGCGTAGGCATATAGACCAGATGTGTTTCACTTACCGCAACTCACTGTCGCCTGCTATTAACTTGGAGTAGACAGCATGCATTTTGAGGACACCTCAATAGTGGTCTTGTGTGATGTTCTCCAACGAGTCCAGTTTTAGTTTGCAGTCTGATTCTCACCGGACTTTAATATGGAGAGCTTCAGGTACCCGTTACCACCAAGACAACACCATTGAACGACACTGTTACGATGGTGCAGGATGGCTCGTATGGGGAGGAATTATTCTTGTTTCCAGAATTGACCTGCATGTTCAGAGTGTAATTATGACAAACCACATCTATCGGGATTTCATTCTGGAACAACATGTACGTTTGTTTCTGTTCGCCATGGGGGCTGAATTTCTGTTTATGGATGACAACGCCCGTCCTCACCGTCCAAACATTGTAGACGAATGCCTTCAATCGGAGGATACCACCCGTATGGAATGGCCAGCATACTAACCGGACTTGAATTCAATAGAGCTTGTGTGGGATATGATTGGCCGACGAATTGCAGCCCATCAACCCCCTCCTACCTGTATACCGGAACTTTGGAGGGCATTGCTTGATGAGTGGCGTAATATTCCTCAAGATCAGATTGATAATTTGATACTCAGCATGCCTAGACGTTGTAAGGCCTGTATTGCATCGTCCGGGAGACATACTCCGTATTGACCATCATACTAACCTTGTTATACTGTTTTTTGTAAATAGGTTCTTTTTTTGAAATTTGCTCCAGGGAGTAAAAATCGCAATTTTTATTAATTATGTCAAACATATAGCATCCTTTTTTGCTTTTTACATTTTGTTTAATAAATAGACTTTACAAATAAGTCAAATTTGTTTTCTTCTTTCTCTTTCTTTGCCTGAACTTCATTATCCTTAATTTATGTACATAAATGTATATGCAGTACGTATTTTTGTGAAATAAATTGAATTTTTTTATATGTATAGTCGTTTATTTTCATTTGCAGAAATTTAGATAAAATATTTATAGAATTAATAGGAATACCTAAACTTATTTAAATTACGTCACAATTTTATTTTTATTAGACATACATAAATATTATTTCTAACTCTAAGGTAAGACATGCACGGTAAAAATTGTTTGAAATCATGGATATATTAAAATGATAATACATTCGAAACTTCTTTAAATAATCTGAAAAAATATATTTGTATACGTTTCAAATTAATTATTAACCTATTCCAAGACTTAAACTTATTGCTAGGCACAAATGCAGTTAATCCTTTAAGAAATCAGAACAATCGTTTGCGTTCAAGGGTAATATTTGTTATTTGACACATTAAGTCTAACTGAAAAATATCATGAAAACGCGCATTTAAAACTGATATTTTGATGGAATAAATTTAAATTCATGAGGGAAAAATATGATGCATTCAAAAGAAGAACATCAGTAATTGCTTTATAATGTAAAATTCAAGATGTTTTCTCTTTAGTGTATTGGAATTGTCTTCACAATATTCAGAAAAACTGAACCTGGTGAATGTAGTCAGTGGAAACATATAAAAGAAGAAACATTCTTTAAGAATTTATTTCCACCAAATTTATTCACTGAATTAAATTCATTAAATTTTAAATTGGGTTTTAAATATTAAGATGCCCTGCATTTCTTAGAACATAAAAGGACATTCATTTATGTTTGTATTTAATAGTATCCTTTATACAGTAAAGACGCAATGATACATATTGTGATCGTTTCAATTTGCGTTTTTGTGTTTCTATTAAAATGTGTTTTTTAAGTCTCCAAAGACGTCGAAATGGAATTATTTCTCTTTCTTGAATGTCTTTTTATCCCCGTATAAGAAGTGAATAATAAATATAAAGTCTTGTGTAGGACTTTATATTTAGAAGTCTTTGTGAGAGGACCACAAATGATGGATACGATTTTTCTTCTTCATTTTAAATTCTTCATGTTTTATCAAATGAAAGATACATTTAAAAATAGGTATAAAATATGTCTACTAAAGCACCGAAAGCTTAATAATGATGATAGAACGAACCATAACGTAGCATATTAATGTTTTGTTGAGAGTTCAAGCTTCAATATGTAATAAAAATATATGAAAGTGTTTGAGCTTAAATATTAAAAAAATAAATAAAGAGTTTTGCCCATTCGGTATAGTGGTAGAGCTGCGGTAGCCCAGTGGTCAAAGTATCAGATCATCGCAGGCATGTAATGAGTTCAAGCCCAGTACCACTAAAGACCCGCCGTGTAGGGCAGAGATGCACGTTAAATCTATCGAGCGGTGAAACATCCTCCCGTTGGTGTAGTATGGTAGTTAGGAGAAGGGGCTGCTAGCTCAGGTGTCATCCGCGTCACTTGACCATGGTTCAAAATTACGTTCGCCAAAAGCCCTTGTGTAGCTGAATAGTGCGACGTTCATATTCACTCACTCACTCACCCAGTATAGTGGTTAGCGACGTTGACTGCAGTGGCGTAGGGCCTGGGCTCGGATCCCGCAGAAGATGAGGATGTTTGTAAATGTATGTTGCCTTTGCGGCATGGGAGTACTCTAATTAGCCGTCGAGTAACAGGTCCTCTTGTGAAACTGGTGGTAGGGAAAGAGAGGTGGGAGGCCCCTGATCCTCCCCGAGGGTGTTCCTCCTCTAAATTGGACTGGGACTGAGCTAAAAAAATCGTACTGCCACCTGTAAGGTGCGCAAGACTACGGCCATCAACAGGTGTGCATCTAAAAACCCTACCTGTTTGGCAAATTTCCTTCCTTCTCTTCGGGAAGAACACGAAAACAACAACAAATAAATGATAATAAGAGAAAATGAAGACTATCGGGTTCTCAGCAAAATATTTTGTAACAAACAATACCAATTTAAGAAATACTGAGACATTGATTAGGCGTGGTGTGTTAGTTTGGGAGAAGAGGGCGCAAAACTTCAGGTGTTGCCCCGTCACTTGACCGAGACTCAAAATAATGGTCCATCACCAATAGCCGTCTTGTTACTTTAAAATACGATGTAAATGCAACTATCACTCACTCCCAGGGACAATGAAAGAAATGATAACGTTTGATAATATCATTAGTACTCAGTGTAGTATGTGTGCCAATTATTTCATCTAGATACCAATAAACTGAAGGAATAGTTCCAAAATAATGAGATTAAAGTAGTAGTATTATATTCGCTTAAAGGTGATACATTTTAGACCTTTTTCCCCAATATATATTTTTATTTTTATGTTAAACTAGGGATTTAAAACAGTGACTAGTAGGTCACATGCAGCCTTTCAAGAGCTATTTTTTTATTTATTTATTGCGGCCCACCTAAGTAGTGAGAAATACCGTTTTGAACACAAATATCTTTCCCGTGCGCGATCAAAGATTCATCTCCTTTTTTCAACAATTAGGTAAACAGTATTCTTTTTAGGAACAAATACATGCAAATGTGTATGCGTTTCTGCTAAGACTAGAGATCATCGGCACCGTTTGGAATTAAGGTCACAAAATTTCAAACATTTCCAGACAATTGAACCTAAATTCAGATTTCTCTTTTATCCCATTATTGCTGATATTGATATAGCACCCGCAATGCCTGCAGCTTGAACTTATTGACTTGTAGTCAGATCACAATACGAAGAAAATGTTTAATGCTATAACACACTAACTTAATTTTACAAATCTTTGTCTTTGGAAAAATTTCCATAAGAACAAGGAACTTTAAGGGGGGAAATGTTCTTTGTTTGGCTCGATATATACAAGATGATTCTAAAATCTAGGAATAAACTTTGAGAGGTGTAGATAATTAAGAAATATATGGGTGGTAGAGCTCCCTAAAACAAACAACTTTAGTAAAGAAATATACGGGCGGTAGAGCCGCGTAGAGGCACAGACAGAAAAAAAATAATACACTAACGGAAACCATAAAACGCAAGTTAGCATTACCCTCAAAGTTTGTTCCACGATTTTAGAATCATCCTAAATGAGTGAGAAAAGTTTTTCGTGCATGAAGATCAACAAGAGTAAATATAGATGCAAGTTGGCAGATATTGCATGTTGTGATGTAATACTTGCCATCAAAAATCAGAATTTCATCAAAATAATCTCACTCTTGATGAAAAAAAAATTGTGATATAGATTGCATTTGTCTCATTATGTTAATTCTACAATTAAATATGCTAGCAATTATACATGATATGTAAGTAGCTCATGAACTAAATAAAACTTCCATCATTTTATTTAATTTGTATTTATTGATGTTTATGGTACAATTTATACCTTTACTGATATTAAAAGTTAAATAATGAATACAATCATTTTGAAAAAGGAACGGTCCTTTAGTATCCTCCTCTCCCACAGTGTTGCATTCCAGCCAAAACAATTGCCTCGTCCTGTTTTAAGCTGTAAATATATCGTTCTTAACACGCATTTTTTGAATTCATGAAAATCTTCTAAATAAATTTTATTCTTAAGTTAAGGCATTTTCGTTGCATAAGTGTATATTAAAAACTACACTTCAAATTGTATCTGCCAAAATAACTTAAAGCATATTTAGTAATAAATTAATATTTAAAATATATAAATACAGTGGGTGATCGGTTAACGAACACTTTCACGAATGATTTTTGTGTTCCGATAACGAACACATATTAGGATAACGAACACTTTCAAGAAAGAATTTTTTGTGTTTGGACAACGAACACATATTCGGGTAATGAACAAAATGAATTCTAACGAACACTTCTCGGCTCTGAAAAAAAATTAATATTAAACATTCGTTATCATTTTGCATACAAAACCAGATCACTGAAAGGAGAAATGTTTAAATCATGCTTAGTATTGATAATTACAAAATGAAACTTGAATTAACAATGAATTTAAAGGTCATTCAATAATTATTATTATGACTAAAATCAATACATACTTGAATTTCAATATGAATATCAATAATTTCTGACAGCTGATAAGTTATGGGCGAGTGGATTTGCTGAAATGGCGAATAAATAAAGCGAATTCTTCATTTCTTCAAACAGTGCTGACTATAAAATATAAAGGTGCCAATGACGCACTACCACCGTAAAAATACGTGAAATATGAGAAACAGACTAAAAATCGTTTTTCATCTCTCCGGAATAATGTTGCTTACCTATTAAACTTCAAAGTTCTATTGAAAAAAAATTCCAATAGAATATTCATACAAATCAGACCATCAGTTTCGGTTTTGATTTTATTCAAAACAGAAGATTATTTCATTTTGAGCTCCCCACCCCTCGTTCATTCGCCGTCCCCGAAATGTGTTTCCTTCTGAACAAGAGGAAGACGAAAGAGGACCAATGCCGACATCTGCCATTTAAGATCTTTTGAAAAAGTGGGTAGATGACAGAGCAATGGTATTAGAATGGCACCCAAACCAAGCTGATGTCAGTAGGGTTGGAGATCTTTACGACAATGCTATTAATTACGTCCGGAAAATTCTGAAAAAGAGAGAAAAGCAATCGACATTGAACATGTTCTTACACGCCCCATAAGCAAAAAAGGAAAAGGACTGATTAATACACTAGAATATATATATGTATGTATTATTTTTTTAAAAACTTACTAAGAAATTATACATTTTTTTAAAATTTAATTTTTAGGGTCTCCAGAATGAATGAATCGATTTCACAAAGAAGTCTATGGTGAATCGATGATCGGTTAACGAACATAGTCTTGGAACGAATTATGTTCGTTAACCGATCACCCACTGTATATATATATGTCATGATATTAAAGACAGAATCAGATTAAAGTTTAAAAAAAAAGGTGTTTATTCCATCGTGTCTACATCAGTTCTGACCGCGAGCACGGAGGAAAAAAGCACGCCATGGAGGGGGTTCCACGTGAATAACACGTCAAAAAACATCTGGTGAGTATCGCTGCTTTGAAGATGGTGTTTGCAAGTTAATGCTGACATATGTTGACTATTAAATCTAACGACCTAGAATTAGACATGTTTATTGGCTAGGCCATATGTTCGGAAGAAACAAATGGGTGATTAGTTTGATACTTGAATATGGGGACTGAGAAAGATAGTCAAGTGCTAGATAGGGAATTTAATTTTTAATCTAATTTAATTATCCTTACATATAATATTATATTATATATATATACATATATATATATATATATATATATATATATATATATATATATATATATATATATATATATATATATATATAATAAATCCCTCTAGCCTCCTTTTAATTAATTATTTTAATAATATTTAAACGAACTGTAATGCTTTGGTTCAAAACTAACGCCCTAATCTTAATCGTAATCAAATAGTATCAGATATCCCTTTCCCGCCCATCTTAAACAATTAAAGCTCTAATTACAAAATAGTCTCGTGATTGTCACTGCCGGTATATAAAGTGAAAATTTTTTGTGATCGATCTATTTGTTTACTTTCACCATGTAATTGTCACCGTTTGCGTTTTTGTCTCCAGCTCGTCGTCTTGAATATGTGTAAATAGCTGCAGCTCGTTTATCCATTATGTATTTGTGTGTTCGTAAGCTTATTGTGTTGTCGTAATGCCTTTGATGTTTCATGTGAAAATAAAGAAGAGTAAAATGAAATCAGAAATCCTCCGCTTATTCAGAAACTACCAACAACGGTCAACGACGTTACATATATATATATATATATTAATTAATATATATATATATATATATATATATATATATATATATATATATATATATTATATATATATATATATTATATATATATATATATTAATATATATATATATATATATATATATATATATATATATATATATATATATATATTTATGTATATTAATATATATATATATATATATATATATATATATTATAAATTTATGTATATAAATATGCATATTATATATATATATATACACTGGTGTGCAAAAATTAAGGACGAGACGGTTTTTTCAATATAACTTTGTACAAAAGCTTTCCAAATCAACACATTTAATACCGTAAGATCCCCAATACGTAAGGACATGTGTAATGTAAGCAACACTTACTAAAAGAGAAATCAGAGGGATAAAAAGAAGCTTGATTGAAAAAGTTGCATGGAGCGCAGTGCACTGAAGACCGAAACATCCCTGTAATGGGTGTCCAGCAAGAAACATCCGGTCTTTAGTAGGGGATATGATCTCCCCTGACTGCTAGACAGGTTTCACAGCGTCTGCCCATGCTGAGAATGAGGGTGTCAATGAGTTGGTGAGGCATTGCTGCCCATTTGTCTTGCAGCGCCAATCGAAGCTCCCGAATCGTTACTGGTGGTAAGGTACGAGCTGCCAAGCGTCTGCCTAAAAAATCCCATACATGCTCGATGGGATTGAGATCCGGAGTCGTGCCGGTCAATCCATAAGTTCAATATCCTCACTCTCTAACAGCTGTTCGGCAGCTACTGTGCGATGACATGGTGCATTGGCGTCCATGAAAAGGAACTGCAGACCCATAGCGTCTCTAAAAAGACGCACATATGGAAGAAGAATCTCGTTACAATAACGGGTCCCGTTGACTGAACCTGCGTCGAAGATGTGAAGGTCTGTACGACTACCAAGCATAATGCCTCCCCAAACGAGAACACCACGACCTCCATACCTGACCCTTTCAATGATGTTCGAGGGATGATTGCGGCTTCCTCGCTCTCTCCAGATGAGTATGCGATGAGAATCCCTACTCAAACTGAATCTGCTCTCATCTGTAAAGAGTACTCGTCCCCATTCATTGTCTCTCCAATTCCGGTGCTCCCGGCACCACAGAGAACGCCTTCTCCGATGGGCAGGCGTTAAAGGTACGCACCGTACAGGGCGTCGTGCAAACAGACCACCACCATGCAGTCTTCTGGCCACGGTAAAACGTGATATCGGTCGTCCAGGCGCCTGTGTCATGTGTCTAGCGATTTCTCCCGCTGTCTCACGCCTGTTTCTTCTGGCCTGTAAGACAATGTACCGGTCATCTGCGGGTGTGGTTCCTCATGGACGACCACTACTGAACCCCCAGATAGCTGTTCCTGTAGTTTGAAATTGTCTCCAAAGTCGTGAAACGATGCTGTGAGTAATTGCAAACTCTGCAGTCACACTTGTCACACTGCGGCCTTCCTCCAACTTCCCAATGATTCGACCTCGAGTAAAAGCATCCAGATGTCATCTAACAGATTGATTATTCGCCATTTCTCGCTGAGGCAGCAACTCGGTGTGATTTTAACTGCTATACGGCGTGCAATCCCTTTGCCAGAAATACTGATCTTACACCGACAGCATGCTTTATACTACTCAGACACTCCCCCATTACGTCTACCTGCATATCTGCTCATGTGCTACCGTACATCACCTTACTTAATCTCCTGATTGTTCTTTCTGTCCGCTCTGCCTCTTCGTTCAGCTGATATGCTAATTTTTCGACTTCGTCCTTAAATTTTGCACACCAGTGTATATATATATTATAATAATTCATATATATAAATATGCATATATATATATATAATAATTCATATATATAAATATGCATATATATATATATATATATATATATATATGGGAAATTTCCACATGGCCATTCTAGAGAGGGCGCTGTCAAGGCAGCCACCAGGAGTTAACGAAGGAGAGAGAATTCAGCGGGCGAACGCTAGATGCGGAGGTCGATGATCCGGTGCTGATGGGAGAGTGACGAGAACGGTGGCCGAGTAGGGGCCCACCAATCCATTGTTCACGAGAGAGACGCGTAGGTCACTCTCATCACTCCTGTACCTCAGTATTATTGTGAAGATCAGAATTCAACGAGCGGACTCTAGACGCGCAGGTCGATGATCTGGGGATGAAGAAAGAGGGACGAGAACGGTGGCCGAGTAGGGACCCACCAACCCGTTGTCCACGAGAGAGACGCGTAGGTCAATCTCAGCACTATCGTGAAGAGATTGTCATTAACTATACCAGAACTGTCGTTGGAGCCAGAGGGGCTTGATTGAATTGTAGATACTGTATTATATGTGTTAAACGTATGTCTTAGTGAGTAGAACTGTGTATTTTGTCCAGCATTAAACGTTAGATTAGAAACAAACGAGAGTGTGATTATTGAATACCCCTAGAACTGTACCATAATCCCACAATATATATATATATATATATATATGTGTGTGTGTGTGTGTGTGTGTGGTGCCGACCGCTATTTCGAAACCAATCCAATTATTCTACTCTTCATGCTCACGAACACACTGAGTGCTTTGGGAGCCTGCCAGTCGTTAGACGCTCGGCGTGGCGTGAGCCGACGCAATTAGAACGTGGTACGACGCCTTTGAAGGAAGACGTAGACATGGACAACAACGACGCTATGGAGAAGGACGAAAAGAGGATGATGCCTCGTGTTTAATATAAGACGTCGACGGACATTTTAATGACGAACTGTGTAATTATCAATATTGTATATAGCATGTAAATAAGTACGAGTAATTAAATATATTTTAATCATAAACGAAGTGCCATTCCTGACCAGCGCCCCATATATATATTAAAGGGACACGGTACCCTGTACACAATTTCTTTTACTTAGATAGTCATAAGAATAAAATTACATGTACTGTATTCAAACAAATATGTAATAAATGTTTCATAAGTAAAATACTATTTTTAAACAAACAATAATTTTAAATTTTAAAACTTTTAAAATACATTAAAATTCCTACTACTTTTACAAATTTAAATATTTTTAACCTTTTTTTTCTGATATTCCTGGAAATATTTCCCAGAAATCTGTGCATAGGATTGGTATTACGAGTGATTCTTTTGTTTTAATTTTTTTTCTCTTAGTCACTCAAAAAATCAGTAAAAAACAGCTATATATCTCTAACTTTATAGATTTCTAAAAAATAACTATTCATCTAAGTACTTATTACATGCACAGAATTATCAAATATATTATATTAAACAATCAAAAAATGTTTAAAATTTTATAGTGAATATAAAAAAAAAGCCTTAGCATTTTAACCACAGGATCATCATGAAAAATAAGAAGCTGAGAAAAAGCAATTTAAAGTTTTTGAAATAAAAAAAATAATTGAAAGAGCTACTAAAATATAGTATCCCTTCTAATATACATAAAATTGAAGTTGTACTAAGTATTTTTAATGCAAAATTCATACTGAATTAGCACATATTAAAAAGTAAATAAATTAAGATTAAATGGAATGAAGTGATACAAAACACAGTAAAAAAACAGGTACATCTAACTTTATGGAGTCTTTAAAAAATAGCTCTTCATATAAATCTTTAAACTATGCAAAGAATTATCAAATATTTTATACAAAACAACCAGGAAAAGTTTCAAAGATTTATAATGAATATAAAAAAAATCTTAGCATTTTAAATACATGATCACGATGAAAAATATTACGTCGTGAAAAACGTTTAAGCTTTTGAAAATCTATAATATACATGAAAGAACTAAACTTTGGCCTTCATTCTTACATATATTACAATTTAGGTCATAGTAAATGTTAGACATTTAAAAAGTCGGATCCAAATTTTTATGATCTCCTTGTGGTGTTTTTCCAATCCCGTTCCATGATCTCAATGAAAGTAAGCACACCGATTCGAACCCGATCTTTTTGAGTTTCGTGATTTGTGGTTGGCAGCAACTGCCATGCAAATCGAGCTAGTATTTAAACTCGGCTCATGTTAGTTTTTCAAAAAAAGGAAGGATAAACAGAAATATAAGAAGTGTGTGAGTGGTTTAACTCTTAGAGGGAGAGAACGGCTGGTTGGCAATGCAACTGCAGGTTGCATCACCATGTTAGATTAGAAATTCATTTTACAATATTAGAAGACGGTTCGAATCGGATGTCTCTGGTAATGTTGCTTTTTGAATTTATTGTTTTTATCGCTCCAGTAACGAGCAGAGTGACTTTATGATTGATTATTAAAGGCCAATTTTAAGAAACTGTTTTTCGTCTTCATGCCTCCTCGACACATAAATTTCACTGCTAGCTTTACAAAATTTAAATTGGTTTACCAATACTTGTAACAAATTTGGTTATGGGCCCAGTCCATGTACTGTGTCGAGGCAGGCTAAACAGTTGAACCAAGCCATGAACTTTGTATATTTAAATACTGTTCCAGTCTAAAACTATTTTTTATGAACTCTGTTGCTAGTACGCTAAATCGAGTAACAGGTATGGAGTTTAACAACCAGATATCAGTGTTGACTCCAAATAACTGGAGCACGTGGAAGCATGATATGCAAGTACTCTTAATGCATTATGGTTGCTGGCAGTTTATAATACAGACCAAGCCAGAGCAACCTGATGAAGAGGCAACATACAAGGAAAAATTAGATCTACAACTTCGTAAGGAAAGATGTTATACGTTGATCTATACTAACATCAGTTCAGATTTGAAAAAATCTGATAACGGAAACAACTGACGGAGTAGCGGCATGGAAGATATTAAAAGATCACTTCGAACCAGTCACAAAAGCAAGAGTAATTCAACTATTAGATCAAATTTTTGGAACAAAATACCAACCAGGGGAAGATGTTGGAATCTTCATATCTCGTGTAAAGACAGCGGCAACCAGACTACAAGAAGCGGGTCATAAATTGGACGACCTGTACATAGGCGTTCAATTAATAAGGTGGCTTCCTCAGGAATTCCAGTCTACCGTGCAACAAATCTACAGATGGAAAGAAGAGTACTTCAGAGTTGTCAAAATTGAAGCAGAGCTGATATTAGAAGCCAATCGTCTTCAGTTGAAGAAACAAGATTTGGAGAAAGCGGAGAATGCTTACTTGAGCAGTTTCACTTCGAAGAAGTCGAAGACGTTACCTGGTGCTACGGCTGCAGCTCATGGAGATCCAAATGGCAAGAATGATTACTGAAAGAAAGGTGGTAAGGTATTTAACTGTAAAACTATTAAAAATGTTAAATAATCTATTAAGACTATAGGTCCGTGTTATGTATGTAATAAGTACGGGCATCTTAAAGTAAACTGTAAAGAGAAAAAGTCTCTACAAAAATCTCCTTCAACTGTAAATGAAACTTTTAACACGGAGTTTGATAAAATTGATAAAGGTGTTTGGGTAATAGATACTGCTGCCACGAGTCATTTTTGTAATGACAAGAGTTTATTTCTAGATCTTAAACCGATAACTAACATGAAAATGTCGTTAGCAACGGAGGATAAAAGTTGTCCCGTAGAAGGAATCGGAACACTTAGATTTCGGGTAAAATATAAGGGGAGTTTTCATGAAATAACTTTGACTGATGTTTTATTTAATCCTAAGTTGAGGAGAAATTTATTATCCGGTTCCAGATTAGAAAGTAAAGGTGCGCATTTTGTGGGTACTAAAGGTAAAATTAATGTTTTTAATAAAGACTGGATAAAATTTTTCTTGGCGACACGCCATGAAAATTTGTATTTTTTTAAGCCGGATCATTATATTATACCAAAGAGTAAAGAAATTAGTTTTTTTAGTGATGTAACTGCTAAAACAAAAAACGGATCAATAGAAATATGGCATCAACGCTTTTGTCATGTTAATAACGATTACTTGGTAAAAACTAGCAAAACCGATAGTGTAAAAGGTCTCCCACGCTTAACTGATAATGGTAAGACTCATTGTATACCGTGTAAATTAGCAAAGTCCAAGAGAGTTTCATTTAAAAAGACGGGGGCCGTAAGATCAAAACGTCCATTGGAATTGTTGCATATGGACCTCTGTGGTCCAATGCCAACTGAAAGCCAAGGCGGTAATAAATATTTCTTGAGTATAATTGACGATTATTCAAGAAAGGTGATTGTATTTCCCATCCGAAATAAATCTGACGTATTTCATACGTTTATAAGATTTCAGAAACGAGCAGAACGTTTTTTAAGTAAAAAGGTAATAGCAGTTAGAACTGATGGCGGACTAGAATTTTGTAATAAATATATGGATAATTTCTTGACAGAACTGGGTATAAAGCATGAGGTAACAAATTCATATACGCCAGAAATGAATGGGGTCGCGGAGAGATTCAATTTAACCGCTCTAGATGGCATCAAAACATTGCTTAAGTCTAGTGAAGTTCCCCATAAGTTTTGGGGAGAAGCATTACTTTGTTTCACTTATGCGTGGAATCGAATTTGTCACAAAGACAGTAACAAAACACCTTTCGAAAAATATTCAGGTAGAAAACCATCGGTATTGCATCTAAAACCTTTTGGATGTTTGGCATATGCTGGTGTGCCAAAACAAATTAGAAAAAAATTCGATATGCGTGCGAAAATGGGAATTATGATGGGATACGCACAACGTACTAAGGGTTATAGAATATGGTTGATAGATGAAAATAAATTAGTCGAGACTATTAATGTAAGATTCGATGAAAATAAGAGGGGAATTAATTTTAGACAAAAAGTTAATAGTAACCTTGCATATAATTTAAACCTTCCTGATTATTATTATGATGAGGATGATTTTGATAGAGTAAAAGATTCATTAACGAGTCGTTTAGTTTCAAAGACAAGTACGGAAACGCCCTCAACATCTGAAAAACCAGATGTATCTTCCGATAATCATAGCTTGATCCCATGTACAGAGGTTAAGTGGATTCGAAATATAGGTAGGAAAGTAACTGGATCTAACGTATATTATAGTATAGAAGGGGAAATAACCCGATTGAAATCTTTTAACGAAATAGAGCGATACTGTAAGAGGCATAATATTGAGTATGATCCTAGTTTATTTAATTTTAGAAAAGATAATACCGAATCCCAGGGATTTTCAGATTTGTCAGAGCAACAAGCTCTTATGGTTGAAGTAACTATTCCTAATTGTTACAAACAGGCGATAAGATCCAGAGACGCATCTAAATGGCATGATGCAATGGATAAAGAAATTAACGTAATGATGGAACGTAAAGTTTGGGATTTAGTTGATCATCCGGATAATATAAAAATTTTAGAAAACCGTTGGGTTTATACCATTAAATATGATGAAAATAATAAAATTGTTAGATACAAGGCCCGCTTAGTTGCGCGAGGTAACACACAATTACGAGGTGAGTCATTTGACGAGGTATTTCAAGAATACAAATTTCAACTTTCAAAAGTTAAATCATTAAAACTAAGATGTTATTCAGACTCGGATTTTGCTACAAATAGGGATGATCGAGTGTCGATGGGAGGGTTCATAACTTTTATAGACGAAACTCCAATTTCATGGCGAACTTTCAAGCAAAAATCCGTTAGTCTGTCGACCATGGAAGCTGAGTATGTTAGTTTAACAGAAGCAGCTAAGGAATTCATTTGGCTAAAGAATGTAATTAATAATAAAAGTTTAAATTTGGAATTAAGTGAAAATGTAATGTTTTGTGATAATCAAGCTGCTATAAGTTTTTCAAAGTCACCGGTAGAAAATTATAGAACAAAACATATCGATGTTCGTTATCATCTTCTAAGGAATTTGATATACGACAAGGTTTTCCAAATTAAATATATAGGTACCAAAAATAATTTGGCGGACATTTTACCAAACCCATGGTAAAGGAAAAATTGTTAGAATTTTGTAGAAAATTATTTCTTTTTAGAGAATAAGACTTTGTTTCTTTAAGATTAAAATATTAGTTTGTTTATTACAATAAAGATTGTGAATAAAATGTACTTTTTTGTGTTAAATTGTATAACATGTGATTATAGATTAAAATTAATTTACTGATTTGTAAGAGATAATGGTGCGAGATTGGAAAAAGGGGGCCGATTGTTAGACATTTAAAAAGTCGGATCCAAATTTTTATGATCTCCTTGTGGTGTTTTTCCAATCCCGTTCCATGATCTCAATGAAAGTAAGCACACCGATTCGAACCCGATCTTTTTGAGTTTCGTGATTTGTGGTTGGCAGCAACTGCCATGCAAATCGAGCTAGTATTTAAACTCGGCTCATGTTAGTTTTTCAAAAAAAGGAAGGATAAACAGAAATATAAGAAGTGTGTGAGTGGTTTAACTCTTAGAGGGAGAGAACGGCTGGTTGGCAATGCAACTGCAGGTTGCATCACCATGTTAGATTAGAAATTCATTTTACAATATTAGAAGACGGTTCGAATCGGATGTCTCTGGTAATGTTGCTTTTTGAATTTATTGTTTTTATCGCTCCAGTAACGAGCAGAGTGACTTTATGATTGATTATTAAAGGCCAATTTTAAGAAACTGTTTTTCGTCTTCATGCCTCCTCGACACATAAATTTCACTGCTAGCTTTACAAAATTTAAATTGGTTTACCAATACGTGTAACAGTAAATATTTTAAGACAGTAATTTATATTCTATGTTATTAAATATTATTAAATAAATGTATTAAAATTAAATGTATTAAAATATTACAATACGTATCAAATGCACTAACAATTTGTTTTGAAATTATAAAACATTAATAATTTTAAGTTCATTTTATAATTGTAAATAAATACACTCACTTCTAAAACTTAAGCACTAAGATGTTAAATGCAAAAAAATCAACAAACACTGCTTCGATTGACACAAAATTTGGCAGTAAAGCAGCATATATATTTATACATAAAACAATATCAATAATTATATACAGAAATGAAAACAATATTAAATTTTTGTAAGTTATCAGATTATGTCATACTGGAGACTTAAACAGAATTATGTATAAAGTGAAAATAAACAGCATGAAATGAAAAAAAAGGACATTAATAGGGCATGTGATACCCCTTCATCTGTATGCAAAGTTTACACTTTCTGATCATGCTTTCAATTCGGTGGACAACCACCACAGAATTAAGCAATCGCCATTCTTCTTGTAGAACAGTTTCCAGCTCAATAAGAGTGACTGGAGGTGGAAAACGTGAACATACAGCACGGCCGAGAGCATCCCAAAATTTTTCAATGGGATTAAGGTCGGGCGAATATGCTTGCCACGCCATACGCACAATCCCTTCACTCTCCATGTAGTCATCGACGATGTCAACTCTATGGGGATGAGCGTTAGCGTCCATTAAAACAAAAGCAGGGCCAACTGCTGCAGCGTACAATCTCACAATGGGTTCTAGGATTTCCTCTCGATACCGGACAGCCGTCACAGAACCTTGTTTAAAGATGTGCAGGTCGGTGCGGTATCCTAATGAAATCCTTGCCCACACCATAATGCTTCCACCTTGGAATGCGTGCTGTTTGGTGATGTTTTGGGGCTGATTGCGCGTTCCTTGATTACGCCATATCCTTATACGCTTGTCATCTAGCTTAAGAGCAAATCTTGACTTATCAGTAAACATGGCATTGTCCCTGTCTGACACAGTCCAACTGCCATGCTCCCGACACCACTTTAAACGTGCCCCTTTTGATTGGACGAATAGAGGAACACAAACTCGAGGTACCCGGGCATACAGTCCATTCATATGTAATCCTCGGCGTACAGTAGCTGCACATATAGCCTTACCAATGGACGCTGTAACCATAGATGTCACACGTGTGGAGGTCACTCTACGATTCCGCTTGGCTACAATAGCAATATATTGATCTTCCGCGGGGGTTTTAATCCTTGGGCGACCACCTACAGACCTTTGGACAACTGTCTGTGTGGTTTGAAATTGTTTCCATAAACGTGAAATTACAGAATGATAAGCGACGAAGAAAAGAGCAACATTTGTGATCGACTGTCTTGCTTCAATGCGCCCCACAACACGCCAGCGTTCAGGATCTTCTATTCGTTTTCTGGAAGTCATAGAAACACGTATGTCTTGAAAACAAATTGTATGGAAATTTTAAACACCTATTAGCACTTACAATCAACTTCTGTAAACCTTCATAAAGCTGGCTTCTTATAAGACTGCCCTTTTTGCATATTTCTTGACATGAAATCACGATTGGCTGTTACCTAATATATTTGCATACTTTCATCTATCTCTGCAGCGAATTGCATCCTTTTCAATACTGATTGGCTTCCAGAAATTAGCATTTTCCTCTCCGTGCTTAACTTTTGGAAGTGAGTGTATTATTAAAAACCACCCCGTTCATATGTGATTCCTTCTTTTTTAACGAATGAGGCGTTCCGCCGCTTTTTTGCTAACGCAATTTTTTTCGAGCAATTGCGTACACTGCCAATCTTTTTCTCTCTTTTCCTATGATAAACTCTACGATATTCTCGCCAAAGAGCTAACATTTTTGACTGTTTATTTGAAGCAAGCCCATTTTCCTTTTGCAAATTTTCTAATGATTTTTTGTACCAAAATTGAATTCACAAACTGCATAACAAACAGCAATAGTTATTCGACGTAGTGTCGCTGACGTTTCTTCCGAACCCCATACGATGTTCTTTACCCCATATGATGTTGAGAAGGCTCTCGTTTGCATTTTGTGTTACGCATCTTATGCATCTTTGAAGGAGTTCATTTGAAGCTAATATTTGATATATTGGCATAATTTTGGCTAAATGAGCTTCCTTTAAGGGTATCTTCATATGCTTTACGTGAGGACCCGTTACTTCACCACGAGCATGAGCAGCCTGGAAAAACTTTTCCGCTTGGACATTTAAAATGTTGAGGTTTTTGGTCCGTTGATATACTATGAAACAATGTTGCCTAAATTGCAGTTTTCATTGCTTCTGCGTCACCTTTGTTCAACCGAATAGCATTTTGATGGTAACGTGACAATTTTTAAATTGTCTCTTCCTTTAAACTTCCACGGGAATTCCCTCCCAAGGAAAATCTTCTTGCCCGCAATTCTTTAACAGCTTTTCGTAAAGATGTACCTAGCATCTTGCTAACATGGTTTATGTGCACTCTTCTTTCTTTATTTTTATCTCAGGACCATTCACTTCCTTAGTATTTAAATACTGATATGTTTTTGCATCACCATCTGACAATAGTGTCGTGTATCGAAGACCATTATCTTCAGATCTTTGCCATAATTTCAGAGCAGCCTCTTGTTCCATGGCACACGATGATCCTATGTGATTGATAGCACATGAAGATATATGGCTTTCATACCACACATGAAATTCTGCTAAATTTCTCCCAAACCAGATTTTGCGTGTTCACATTCAATGCAGCGTTTGGATATAGTTTCAAAATACATGACAAATCCAGTAAGAAGGCTAATCACGCAACCTACACCTATTTGAGATGAATGTCCCCGAGTCAACCAAGTACCATCAAAAGTAACGTCTATATCAGTAATTGCATTATTACTTCTATAAGCGCTTTTCACCTGATTTCGATCATCATTCAAGCATTTTTCTGTAGATCTAACCAGCTATTTACATAACTGTTTCATATGTATTGAATGTTCTGCTTGAGGGTAAATCCATATATTCATTAACAAACAAAATTTTTTCATACCTAAATAGCCTTTCCCAACACTTAAAAATGATTGCACCTTGCGCATGTTTATGTCGAATATGATTGGCCTTCATTACCTTCACTGTCAGAAATTCGTCTGGATGTAAAGATTACTTGATTTAATTAAATCGCAAGAAGTGCAAAATACAGAGATTTTTTCCAGAAAATCTCTCTCTCTCTCTCTCTCCTCTCTCTCTCTCCAAGCTTTTCACCAATGTCAATTTTTAGTGGATAAGATATGTTACATCACACAATAAGTTTTTAAAAGTCCCTTTAAAAACTGTACATCCATTATCACATAATGAGGGGCTTCAAAATTTTCATAACCATTTAAATCGTTCAAGCGGCTGTCTTCTAAAGTTTGACATATTATATCTCTTCCTGGTAATGCTGAGGAAATAGAAGTTTTATCTTTTCTGAAAACATCAGTTTCATGACTGTAGTGTTCACTGCACCATCTCTTGTTAGCTTTTTGTTTACTAATAAGACTCGATCACTTTTGTCTAGGCAGCATGGATTTAAGTTTACTTATTAATAAAAAGATATTAAAACGAATATTTAAAATTATAAAGAAATAAATTGATTATATAATTGGCTTCGAGAGAGAAAAAAGCCTTTTGTTTGATACTAATGGTCTTAGAATAAGAAAAACGAATGCAAAAAGAGCATAATGGAATAACGTTCCTCTCTTGCATGAAAATAAACGAATTAATTCACTTATCATTTAATTAAAGTATAAAGCTTTAGAATCGCGTGTAAAAGTAAATCAATCGAAATTGTTTAGGCTAGGATGATAGGTAGAAGCAGACGTCACGTCTTTTAGTTTCGGTTTCGGTTCGACATACTGTCAAAAAAGGTTAAATAACTCGCAAAATAATGCAGCTAGAGCTACCAAAAATTTATAAACATATTTTAAAAAGTCACACAACTAAAATAAGGCAATACAAAATTTCGTTAAAATCGTCATTTTTAGATCAGTGTGTCCCCTTAATAAATTATAATCTCAGTGGTATTGTTTTTATTGTTATTAATATCATTTTTAAGCAAAGTATGCATTGTTTTCATTTCAATACCCCAATATTTAGATACTTAAAAGCTTCGAAAGTTATTTTAAAAATCCTTAATAAGTATTATCACAAGATCAGCGAATAAATGAACATAAAATACACCCCCGCATTTCCAATTTCTGTTTGCATATTATTTTATTTAGCCTAATAAGCTCATTGCATATTTTAACACTGGAAAAAAGAATTCACTGCTACTCATTGTAATCCAAAGAGTTCATTTCTCTTGATAAATAATAACAAAAATGCTTTCGTCACTTGAAGGGACAATTTGAATTGGTTTATTTTTTGGCGCCATAAAATAAGAGATAAGTTTTTGTGACGAAGGTCGGTAGTCAGTTGTTGATAAATGTCACGATAGAATAACCAGATATACATCATTGAAGGTCTTTTAGGAATTTTATACTCCTTTCTAAATTGGTCTCCATTTTAAGAAAATGTTTTTCTAATTTGTTGGAAAGCTGGATCCCTGAATATTTTTATCCACTCTCAAAGAATCTGGTTCTTCTAGTCACTGCCATTGAAAATTTTGTCTTCAATCAAGCGTGGGCTGCTGAAGCGTTGAGAGAAAGCAACTGAATGCGCTTCGTCGAGAGACTGTTTATAACAAATGAACTTAGCATCTTGAAATTTATGCATTTCAGTGGCGTAACGTATATCCCTACATCACGGGGGGTGGATACTAGGGGCCTAAGGCCTGATTAACGCTAAATATGCAATTACCTAATTTATGAAATATTAAAGGTAAAACCTGACTTTTACGGGGGAAGGCTAACATTCTCCATTACGCCACTGGTAAATAGATAGAAAACATTACATTGGTGCAAAAGCCATTGAAATTCATATACCTCATAAATAAAAAGATCACACAAAAATAAAATCGCAGAAAAAAGGACCCGCACAAAAACAGGTCCGACTGTATTAATGTTTGAATACTATATGAAATTATCTTCAAAATCTGGGTGCTATTCTTTAACATTACGCCGAAGTAAGCTTTTAAAACAACGTTCCAACGCTGTAGCAGCTGCCACTACTTTTATATTTTTATTAAAAGTTTTTAAACCGAAGGTATCACTTGTTGCATCTCCAAAGTAAAAACAATTTTGTGGAAACTGCATTTTGTATAATATAACTTATAAAAAAAACATTGAAGCCCTAATGAGTGCAAATCGCTTTACAAAATAATACTAATAGAATTTCGCTGTCTGCTCGTATTTAATTTTTTTTTTGTCTTTTAATCACCAAAACATTACAGATAGGTTGTGTTGCAAGTATAACAAGTAATATTAAAAATTAAGTCAATTCCTACTTCGAATGGATGAATAGAAAGTATTTTATTAACGATTGAAAATTTGAACAAGATATATATATATATATATATATATATATATATATATATATGTGTGTGTGTGTGTGTGTGTGTATGTGTGTGTGTGTGTGTAGGAAGAGAGTGAACTAATAGTAGGAATTGAAAACAGAGCATGGTTTGTCTGCGTTGTTGTAACAATGCACACTTACTTTGGCTGAGAAATTGGTTTTCGACGCCAACGTTTGTCATTGTGTTTTAACAGTTACATTGTTACAACAATCGAGACGAATCTAAGTTGGCAATGAAAACCAGTAATCAATTAAATTTATTTTTATTAATGAATTAATATTTGAAAAAAACTGTACTAACATCAAGTGTCAATCATTTCAAGTTTAAAAAAAATATTTGAACTTGATTGGATGAATAGAAAGTATTTTATTAACGATTGCAAATTTGAACATGATAAATATGTATATAAATAAATAAATAGAGAGAAAGAGACTGAGCTAATAGTAGGAAATGAAAAAATGAAGGCGATTTTATATGAAGATAAAAATGGTAACAGAGCAAGAGTCAGAAAATTTAATACGAATAAAAAAAATATACCTAGATTGCGTAAGCAACTGAAATGATTTTCGCTTGCAAATCTTCAAAAAAGTCTTTCACTGGAACAAATAAATAAGAATATCCTGATGATAGTGTCACTCAGTTTGTACTTGAAGTTCGATTTCAAGCATTAGCAGTTACAATACAAAGGCTGAAATGCAAGACAAAGAAAAGTTAATAAATTTAAAATCGAGAATTTTAAAGCATCAAGAGGCTGGCATGGAAAAATTTAAGAGAGGAGAAGTATTTTCTTTGAGACTGAGAATTTTTCAATCTGACTTAAACTTTCTGCAGATTTCGAAGATAAACTTTTGTAATTTCAACGCCACACCATCTAATTATTGAACGTCATGTATTCAGGAACATTGGAAATGCGCATGAAACCCAACTTGACTCTGATATGTCAGTTGATTATACAGTAAATTTAGAAGGAGAGAAAGTGGAAAAATTTTGAGCACAGGATACGCAAGACAACGTATCACTGCAGTGTTGTGCGGTTCAGCAGACGGCCATGAATTACCTCCGTACAGAAAAGTAGTTCCCCCAAACGAAAATTTTCCCCAAAGTTGTAATTGTACATGCTCAGAAAAACGGCTGGTTGATCTCCGAGATTACGGAAGTTTGGAGAAATTCAGTTGGTAATGAAATACGAGGAGCTTTTTGAAATCTACTAAACATGCTAGGGCCCTGGATAGCCTGGTGGTTAGAACATCGGACTCCAGACCGTAAGTGTCCTGGTTTCGATGACTGATGCCACCAAATACCCTCCGAGTACACACGGAGTACGTGCTCGTTAAATCAGTGAATCCGAAAGTCTTGTGGACTGAATCACGAATAAGGGGACTGGAGAATATTTCCCTCCTCTCCAGTCCCATGACAAAGTTGTGGATGTGGAGATAGGTGGTGTCGCCATCTATCGTCCCTTTGGAAAATTTTGCCGAGCTAATTCGTACTGTCACTTGTATGGTGCTCAAGGCCAACGCCAGGCATACTCCTAGCCCCTTGCCACGATGAATTTCGTGGGCCTCGATCTGACTGCGTCAGACAGGGGGCATTAGAAAAAAACAACAGCAAAGGGAAACTTTCGTGAAAAAGGGGGTGCGCGTTATACGGTGAATATACGTAAAAATAAAAAAAATCAGCTTGAAATTATAGATGTGCGTTATACGCCGGATTTTACGGTAATTGCAATGATAATACTAAAAGGCTCAGGATAATCCTACTGGATTCATACAACCCGCCTTAATGAAATTGTTCTGGCAATGATTTTTTTTAATTATTGCACCCAAGTAAATTTTATTTCTTATTTTTATTTCTATTAATTATTTTTCTTAATTTTCCCCCCACTGGACAAGCGTATTCCACTTTCAATTTTTTTCTAATTAACTACTCCTCATGGGCAGCCAGCCATAGGCTATATTCACTTCTACCCCCAACCAATCAGAGAGCATCCACTCAGCTCTCAGCAATGCAAAAACTTCCAAGACATGAAGACCACCATAAGCCCCACCTCCCGGATCCCATCACCACAGCCAAGCCTGCATGCTACTACGCAGACTATGTACTACAACGAACGTCAAACCCCACATCAAAGACATTATGATATGGGATTGAGGACTGATTATCAATCCTGATGCCCAAACATAGACTACCATCCACTGACGTAAATGTTAAAAACACTTTTAAGGAATATGTAAAAAGAGAGTACGAAAACCTGTTGCATTTTCGAAACCACCCTCTAACTCCCTCCGGGAAAATCAAGATCGCAAGTGCTTCGAAAATTGCTAAATGGATATTTGTTGCCTACAAAAAAAGTTTCCTATGAGACCATAATGCATTCTTTTAAAAAATACTGCATAGAAAATACATTGGATGGCACGGAAGACAACACCGTGTGGAAGACGACGACACCAGCACCAGTTCCGAAGTCAGCTGTGACCCAGGGAGTAATGAATTATTTTCGGAAAATTATGTTGCTGGTTAAAACAATTACAGGCGCACTTAAGTATTTAAAAGCGTTTTTTTTAATACTGGTAAAATATATATATTAATTATTCACTACTTATTAGTTTTCTTTAATTTTTTTAGAAAGTTTCTTAAGAGCCAAGTATAGATGAATCTTTCACACAACTTTTAATTTTTCAAAAATACTTGTGAAGAATTTGGGGTGCGGCGACGAATCAATGGCAATATTTTTTGACAAAATATGTTGAGAATTTGGAGAGCAGTTTAGAATAGGTGGCGGCTTATATTCGAATGAATGTGATATATATATATATATATATATATATATATATATATATATATATATATATATATATATTGTGAAACACTTTGAAACATTATTTTAATCATATTTCCTTTCAAAAGGGTGTATTTAACATAATATATGCATTTATTGCATATTGTAAAATCCAATTTTGCAAATTAGGCTGATTAAAAAAATACCTTAAAAAGTTTTGGAGAATTTAAAACAAAATATTTTCATGGCCCCAGTTTTAAAAATTTTAATCATATTTAAAAATTTTACTTAAGAAAATTAAAATCTTTTAAAACCACTTTTTTAAAAACAAAATATTGATATTTAAATTTCGTGAATTACAGCTATTTGAATTATACTTGCATTCATAGCACGCAGGGCATAACCATGAAAATAAACTTAGTAAGACTTGACAAATTTGGAAATTTTTGTATTTTTATTTTGAAATTTGTTAATGGAGATACGAACGACTGATTTGACATGAATGAGAACATGAAGAGATTATTTGTGTCATTTCTTTCTAAAAAATATTGACTGGCCCAAGTAACATAAATGTGAAATAACTATTATTTGACCAAAGTTCCTGCAACAATGTACATGTGCTCTGAGGGTTTTTGTAAGTACGTGAACATAGCTTTCATAAATAATATTTTTAACGAATAACTTTATATATAAAGCTTATCTTCAGTAGAAAACTATTTTTAAAATAATATTTTGAAATATTAGCTTGAAAAATTGATAAAAAATTTAAAGAAATTTTGAGATTCATTTACTGTTCCATATTATAAAAGTAATTAAAATCTTACAGTCAAGCTCGTATGACGGCTGCTTTAAAACGCATTTATTGAAAAAAATTCTAAATTCAACATTATTTTTTTTATTTTTTACAATGTAAAGAATATAACCAAAGGAAAAACACCACAGTAATTTCTTTCACAGCCATGGTCTTTCGTAATTTATTAATAGAAAATAATATCATTGGAAGGTCGAGAGTATTTACAAAAAAGAAATTTTAAGTATTCCCTCCACTGTTATAAAATAATCAGGAAAGTATGTATGTACCGGTAATAAAATACCGGCAGGGGTATATAAAAATCAGGGGCATAGCTACCGCCGTATTAGCCACATCAATGATACGAGGCTCCCAAGCTACAGGGGCCCAACAATTGTAAGGAAAAGTTGTTAACATATTAAGGGGCCGCAATAAAGGGTGTGCAAGAAATTTTGATTCGAGGCTTACTCAGAACTAGCTACGCCAGTGATAAAAATGAAACTTTACGTATTTTTCTAGCAAAGTAGAAGGTAAAACGAACTAGAAAACACACATTAGATATAATGGGGGCTCAATTTAAAGCTCTCATTGTGTTAAAAGTTAAGTCAACCAGTAACGATTCCAAATGGTAACAGATTTGAAATGATAGCAAAATCCTCAGAACTTCACTTTGAGTTATCGTATCTTGAGGACGCATTGTGTTTATTAAAGGGATTTACGTAAAAAAATGACTATAATTATGATATACAGCAATTAAAAAGTTATGCCAAAGAGTTGAATGATGAGAATATTCCAGGAAAACTGCATGCACTGTCTTTTGGAATAAATCAAGGATAATGTATTGACCGATAACTTATAAGGAAAGAAAAGTAATAAACTACTTGCATGTTGCATGAAAACATATTCCCCAAAATAATGTTGTAGAAACTGAATTATTTCCTATTGCTTAAGAGCATTTATTGTAGATATTAATTATTCATAGAAGAGAAAATCTGCTTATGACACATACGTCTTTCGCAGGTGGAGATTGTAATTACATCTCCGAACCTTATAATATTTGATTACATTAGGAGCCTGAATTTGTTTTTAGTACATGGATTGTTATTATATGTGCGTTTTCCTTTTTTGTGTATATGCATTACTTTTTTTATGTATTTTCTACATAAGTTTGAAATTGCGTATGTAATTTATTTATCTTTATAATATAAAATCAACTTATAATAGTGTTGTAACCGCAAATAATTCAAGTTATTTATTTAAATCATGTACATATTTAACACTAGATTGCCTAAGGAAGTCATTTGGACTGCTTTTTAATTTCATTTAGAAAAACAATTACATGTATAATGCACAACTTCTTAGAATATTTTAGAATATATTTTTTTCCAAGTGAAGTAATTTTTTTATTGTTAATAATTACTAATAACTTGTTACATGACTGTAAATGATATAAAACATATTAAAAGTTAATTTTTTAAAACAAATTATTTTACACATTAATCATTTTTTCACAATGCAGTCATTTTGACTGCTTTTGAGCAATATAGGCATGTACTAAATTTCAGTCTTTCCAGTGTTAAATATGTACAGGTTTAGCGTTTCCTATTTTTTTTATTACCACGTCAAACGAAATGGTTTGAAATTGATTGAAATATTTTCATTTTTAGCAGTTCAGAAACTTTCCTAATATGCTATAATAATATAAGTCTGGAATTTCATTTGAAGTAACTACGAAGTCTTAAATTAACAAAGAAACAAATCTGTGATTTGTAACGAGTATTTGATAGATCAGTTTGTACTTAACGTAAAATACGGCGTGTAACGCGCCCTCTTAACTAAAAAAATAAGACCGAAATTTAGGTGTGAGCGTTAGGTGCCGGGTATAGGAGTGAAAGCTTTAATTTTTTTTAAAGTTTACCATAGAAGAAAATTAGACTTCAACTTATATTGAAATACAATTTATTTAAAGGAGATGACACTCCTTGTGAACTATTTGTATACTATTTTTTTCTAAAGCTTGGAACAATCCCTTGTATAAACTACTGAAAAACATAAGAACATTACGCACGTACATTTCAGGCTTCTTCGTAAAAAAGGGGTTCGCTTCATACGGCGAATATACCTAAAATTTAAAAATTTCAGCTTGAAAGTATGGGTGCGCGTTACATGCCGGATTTGGCACCGGATACAATGAAGTTCTAATGTAATTACAAAATCAAGTGATATGGTTACTTCTTAATATCACAAATCAGTTCATGTTAATTTTTTCCATACAAAATATATCATTATAATAGGGCTAAATATATGTTTTTCAAAAAATCGAAAAAAATGAAATTTAAGGGTCCTATGAGGCCTTAATATCTCAAATCAGTTCATGTTAAATTTTTACATACAAAATATATCATTATAATAGGGCTACATACATGTTTTTCAAAAAATAAAAAAAAATGAAATTTAAGGGTCCTATGAGGCCTTAATATCACAAATCAGTTCATGTTAAATGTTTACATGCAAAATATATCATTATAATAGGGCTAAATGAACGAAATTACATGGAAGTCTCTGTTATAGAGCTGAATTACTTTGGAATGTACTGATTGTATTGCCGTAAGACTTACATTTCATTAGAATTAACTAAGCTATATAATTGTATGTAATACGTTTTACTTTCCGTCCTATTTTTTAACAGTAGGATTTATTTGCATCGCGTTTTTCGCTTCAAATTTACGAGGAAATACCAAAAACTAACTGGAATCGAACTGTCCGCATGATTTGTAGTTACATCATGTGCCGTTAGGTGGTATTACTCGGGCGTCTCTCATGACCATTAGTGAGCTGGCGATGGTCTGAGTTAAGTGGATTGCTTGTGGTAATCTATTGCTTGCGTTTCTGTTTCAACCATTCGAAGATTAGTGGGATGGCCAACTACAAAGAACAAATAGTGTGATTGACAGTGGGACACTTCGGCAAGCTTTTAATAATGATGTTTTGGGAAAGTCATAAGGCGGCGAGTGGCTTTCCCATTGTAAATCTGACCACCTGCCAACTGAAGAAATGCCATTCCCAGGGTGTCGTTTGACAGGTGGAAATGACGAACACATTGTCAAAACCAATCGTGCAATTGATGAAGATCGTCGAAAGTCCATTCACCAAGTTTCTGAGGAGAGTGTGGCGTTTTGGGTTCGAAAACACACAGTCACGCTAGAGATATATATATACAAATTTATTTACAGGAATATACTCAATCACCATCTTGCTCTCGGTACACCTTTTTTTGCTATCTGTTTCCAGTCGGTATCCTAAAAACGGTCGTCGCGCATGTCCTCTGGCGCAGCCTATCTCCGAGCGCAGTTAGAATGGATTCCCGAAATCCCTTGTCCCCTACTATCTCACACATTAAAACTATTCACTATTAGTCTCTGACGTCATCAACTGGTTTCAGAATAATGTTAGCCACAAAACTAATGTGCCATGGAGCACCGTCTAGTGAATTTTAACCGACAATTTGTACATGAGACTGGTGTCTGCAAAATTTATTACTCGCTTGCTCAATGATAGTGATAAAATTTTCTCAAAGATGTTCAAAGAGAAAACCGCGTGAATGTTTGCCTAGAATTGAAGAGTGTGAAGTGCAGAGCAATCCAAATTTTCTTAAAATAATTGTGACTGGAGATGAGTCTTGGGGTGCTACAGATACGATTAGAAATCAAAGCAAGCATATAGCCCGTGGAAAACACGAAATTGCTACACCTCAAGAATTTCATAACTGTTTTGAGACGTGGCAAAAGCGTTGGGATAAGTGTCTTTACGCACATGGACAATACTTTGAAGAGAACTAACGTAGAGTTCAAGAAAAATGCAAGAATATAAATAAAAAAAAATAGTTAAAAAAAATCCCAGTTATTTTTGGTGTTTACCTCTTATCTTCGTCATTAAGATTTTAAGAAATAAGATCACTTTTTACAAAATAGATTTTATCACAAAATAATTTTTACAATGCATTAATTTAATACATTGCAATATAAAAACATTTTAGAAATTTTGTATGAGAACAATGTTAATAATGTAGTTTGATGCATAAATCAGTAAATTTAAATAAACGAGTAATATAATTTTTTTAAAGTCAATTCCTACTTCGTAAGGGAAACCTACTGGCTCCATTTGCTGCCGCCAGTTCTAACTTTGACAGAAAAATAATAAAGAATTACTTTAAAATTAAAAAAATAAAGTTCAAAAATGAATTAATATTTGGAAAAACTATATTAACATCAAGTGTCATCCACTACAAGTTTTAAAAAATGTATTTGAACTTAAATGATGGATGAATAGAAAGTATTTTATTAACGATTTAAAAATTGAACAAGATATATATATATATATATATATATATATATATATATATATATATATATATAGTAGGGAGAGAGCGAACTATAATAGTAGGAATTGAATAAAATTTATATCCCCGATACTCTCCGAAGTTATTATGGTATCTCTGAGAGATATCCTCTAAGGAATATTCTGGGAAGTAATATCGTTCGATTCAAAATATTCGTATATATTTCATTTTTTTTTAATAATCAGTTTAAAGAATGAAAAAACAAAACAAAATAAACGTTTTAAAAGGGGGGGATAAAACAAGTTGAATTAATTTTAAAAACATGCTGATAATTTATTTATATTGTATAAAAGACATAGCGTACAACGTAGATATTTATTACTGATATTTGACTGGAGTACCTACTACTCAACAGTAAATAAATCGTCATGAACATTTTTTCTGTTTTACAATTCACTTTTTAAATTTTTAACACCTAGATCTGATGCTGTTTGAATGCTGTGAACAAATGATCTACTAGTTAATACACCCTTTTTGTAACCTGTAGGAAAACTTATGCCCAACATCACCTGATGGTTAGTTTTCTTAAGGATCATTTAATTTTATTATGAGAGAAGAAAACTTATTTTTAAGTTTGAAGAATTCTTATTTTGAGGTTTAAAGGGCATTCATAATCATCAATTAGCTACCTAATGAAAAATGTAGCATTTCTATAAGTCAGTGTTTCTTAAACTGTGGGGCGCGCCCCCTGGGGGGACGCGATAACCTTACGAGGGGGGCGCGAGCATATCGAAAATAATAGATTTAAAAAATCATTAATTTACTGGAATGAATTAAAACAAAATAGTTTCAGACATAATAAAAAATGCACTTTTACTCTGATATAAGTTATATGCGATATTAAGTCATAAAAAAAACTTCTTCAATATTTAATTAGCTATCTTTGTTCCCATAACCAAATAAAAAATATTTTATTTAATTTGCTGTAATCCCACGATGAGAGAGTTTTTATTACGTTTTCTTTTTTAAAACTAACATTTTACTCTTTCAGAGAAAAAATAGATCCCAGATCCAGAATAGAAAAAATTTAGGAACAGAAAAAATTCATCACTGTCATTATTTTTGAAATACTGCACATTATAGTTGTAATTTGTTTGACCTTCTAAGTTATTGGTACAGTTAGTTATGACCCCTCTCTTATGTGTTTATTTCTCATTTAAGGAAGTTGGAAGTAATGTATTTCTTTGTTGCGCTTTTTTCCATGCAAACAGTTTTATGATAGTTGGAAAACCACGGAGAGCACACACACTTCGATGGATTACTGTGCGAAGACTTAGTTCAAGATGAGTATTTTCAAACATATAAAGCATAACAATTGTTATTGGCAGTAACATACATATTATCATAATGAATACACTTTTTACCCGGAAGTGGTCGTGCGGGACACACAGATCACGAAATTGTTAATTCTGGCAAAACTGTTTATTTGTTACGTAAGAAAAAATGAAAATCCTTGAAAGTAGGTAAGTAAACTTTCTCTTAATTAAATTATTCACTGGAATAGCGATTTGTATCGTGTACAATAAAATAATTATGAAAAAAAAAAGATTGGGGTGACTCAATAATTCCGCTCGCCCGTATCGAGTGCGCGCCTGCTCCCGGGTTAAAACATGTTGAAGTCTTTTTGCTTTAAATATTAAAAATAATACAATTATTCTTCATCGGAATTTTATATTATTGTTCATTATTTAACATCAAATATAAATGCTAATTCTGTGAGGCTTAAAATTAAAATTCGCTTAAAACTAATTATAATTTGAGCAATCATTTTAAAAAAAAACATTTTACATTTTTGGAAACATTGTCGCGCACTTGGCTTTACTCTCCTTACAATACAGCTATTATATCAAGAATGTTTTATTTTCTTATAAAGGAACTTCTAATTACTTAATTAATTTTTTTTTTGCTTAAAAGAGTAGAATTCAAAAATTAATACTTATGTTATTAATTTGTATGGTTTATAATTAAGATCTCGTATTGTAGCTTTACTGTCAAAGTGCATTATTAATGTATAAGGGGGCGCGATAAAAATTGTGATTGAAAAGGGGGGCGCCAGTATTGAAAGTTTGAGAAGCACTGCTATAAGTGCTTAACTTTTCATCGCAGCATGTGTTGATAATATGTCGTCAAATATGATGCTTGTAATATTTTACAGGATAAAATTAATCATTTTGGAAAATTAAATAAAGTTGTTTTTTTGTAAACATATTTCTCTCTCTCTCTCTCATTCATATAGTTAAAAAAAATTCAAAAAACAGGGTGAGAAAATAAAAACCTAATATTTATCTGTTAAATATCTGGGGCAAGGTAAAGACGTTAACCACATTACAAATTGTTCACGAACCATAAAATTTTACGCTTGTGGACAAATAATTCCTGCCTTTTTAAAACTTTCGAATAAGAGTTACAAAAAAAAGTTGTATCCGCATCAAATGAATTCATAACTTTGACATCTAACCATATTAACTCGAAATCATTTTTACAGTTAATATATTTCTTTGTTACTTTTCATAAACTAATAAGTAAAAGTAATCGACATTTACCCATTACTTTGATTGTTTCCATTATTTTAACATTAGTAAAATTAAATATTTGTTAAAATTAATTGTTTGGAAAAAAACAATGATAAATGATTGTAAAGTTACCTAACTTCAGTTATTTTTTAAATAATTGATAATTATATAGAAATAAATAGATATAAAAATAGGATGAAAGTCTCATGGCGTATGTTTATATAAATCCATTAACTGTATACGTTATTAAAGTATTAATATAGCTAATAACAGTTCTGCCCCGACTAGAAACCTACGAATTGAAATTCAAAATCAGAAGTAATCTGCGACTGCTTATAATTCAAAGATACTCAAAGTGATATATATTCTTGTCTAGATTTTTCAGCGAATACCCACACAAGATCTCAATTTGGTGTTAGTTTTGTGATTAACGAATTAAAGATATTGGTATTTTTTATGTTATGTGTTTACACGCCTAAAACATTGAAATAAATTTTGAGATTCGTAAAAAAAATCACTTTACAAATTTTTTAAATGCAACGTACATATATGTTCAATTTTTTTTAATTAGATTTACATTAAGAGAGACACTTGAAATTTCTATTTGCTTAAATAAATAAAAAAAGTATTACTTTTGCTGTTCTTTATCAACAATAAAGAACTTAAAAATTATGAAACACTCACTAAAATCTTCCTTATTTTTTATTTGTATATTTAACGCGTGTAAAATTTCTGTTACACTACGAGCAGAAAACAAAAAGAATTACTCAAATAAACATTTAGTAAAATTACAAAGGCTATTACTTTTCTCATGGGTGAATTGTTTTTGTTGTTATATGCTGACATGTACTAAAACTAATAAAAAATATTTTCATCTTAAAAAAATTAATTTAAAATAAAATCAAATGAATATTTAAATCGGAACACATTACATTGTGTTTTGCTCATATTTATTCAAATAAATGTGAATGATGATATGATTCAAATATCGAACTACTAAAAATATTTCCGAGTTCAGAATGGCAAAGAATACAAATATGTGTGCGCAGTTTGCGTCTACAGATTCAGAGAAACATAATTTACATTTTCAAAATAAATTCGCAAGGGCTTTTCTTCAAAAAAAAAGAAGGAAGATAAAACCTACTATTTTATTTTTCAGTTTAGAACTAAAGAAGCGTAAAATAATAGAAATTTATTCTACAGTAAGCGTATAAGCGATGGGTTCGTTCGATATTATTGTATTGTATAAAAGCACAAAAAAGATAAGAAACCCACTTTATTATGTTTCGATTTGTATAAAATTTAAATAATAGACACTTAAAAGCAGTTCTAGAGTTTGACACGTGCAAATTAAATTCCTGTATACAAATGTCCTTCGCCCCAGAATTCCTTCTTGGTTGTCTTCCGTTATTATGCTTGCACAGATTTTCTTATATTGAAGTATCTCACCCGCAAAATATTTATTTTTGAAGAGATAGAAACGAAAAATAAAACTTTTGTGTTCTGTTGAGAAATAAAATCCTTATTTTACTTAAGGATGATTCCGAAAGCAGTGATTTCAATTGCATTTTATTCATTTGAATGTAACGCAATTCTATGGAATTTCAGTTTCTTTTATAGTCACTAAAACGAATAAAAAATATACTATGGAATGAAAGATATTTGCGAATTTTCTTGCATAATATCGTTCACACGTATAGGTATATACGAATTTTACAAAATTTAGTCTCCTTTTACAGTCACTAAATCTAATAAATAAAGATACCATGGAGCGAAAATATATGAATTTGCTTGTATTATTATTTGTATCAATTATTATTCATGCATGTAAATATATAGCATTTAATAAAGTTTTTACTTTATATTCAATAAAACTAATACAAAGATGGAATCGCGGAAAAATTATGTGAATTTGCTTGTATTATTATTTGTGTCAACTAATCTTCTTCACACACTCAAATATATAGCTGTTTTCTAAAATTTCTGTTATTTTTATCTTCACTAACTAATACAAAAGATTTTATAAAGCAAAAAATACATAAATTTATGCATCATACTATTTGCGCAACTGGTATTTTGTGTATTTTTCTTATTGATAAGATTTCAAATATATAATGGGATGATTTATTAATGTAATTAATAATAATTTTCCAGTTGTATGAAATTCATATACTTATCCTTCAAAATATTATATTTTAAGCACATATGAAGGATGTTGAAAATGAGTTATATTTTTTTGGATTCTAGCAGCATATAATCTTAGCAGAAATGAAGTTATATACAAACTAAAATAAGATGAAATATATGCAATAATTTTATGGCGAATTCTAAACGCTTTCACTCTTTATTCTTTTTTTTTGAAATCCTACTTTTCTGTTCTGAAAACCTTGTAAAGAGAATTAGTGAAATCTTTATTTTTAACAGAAGTTATAGTACCTTATGAACTTATTAAGGAAGTAAATATTTTACTCAGAGAGTTTAGAGTCTGAATTTCTAAGGAATCGTGATAAATATGCGTTAGAATTAATGTCTGATTACATTTGTGAATCTTAAATTAAAAAAGACTTTTTCATTCGCTTATGAAACTGAATTCTGCATACATTATTATATGTTTTTAACGTAAAAAAATCATGCAATTATTCATACTTGGTTTTTTTTTTAATTTTTTTTTATTTGGTATTAATTAAGAACACAATTTCACTTTTATATGCCTACTTTTTCCAGCATAATACCTAGGGAGAAGAGCGAATAATTTCAAAATATCTATACTATTTCTCGGTAAAGCTGTTTGGCTTAAAATAGTTAGCTTGCGATATTTTGGGGTTCAGAACAGAAGACAGTTACTTGAAAACAGTTCAAAGTCCCCAGATGCTGATTGCAATGCCGTAGGACCTGGGTTCGTATACCGAAAGAGGCATAAATGTTTGTAAATGTATAGTGCCTGCACCACATAAGGGTCCCTAAATATCTGTTGAGACAAAGTCCATTCGAGAGATTGATGGGGAACCTAATGCCACTTACAGGAGGTTCTTCCTCCAAATTGGGGTGGATCAAAAGCCAATTCGTACTGTTACCTGCATGGGGCTCGAAGCTGCGTCTAAGGAAATGCGTAAAACTAGCCACTTGATACTATGAACTTCGTGGGCATCGATCTTACACCAAAGATTGAATGACATTGTCAGCACAACTACAACTTATAAAAGTGTTGGTAAACTGATATTCATTCTATTATCTTTAAAATTTTATCAATATTTTTCGATAAAGCTACTTAAACTAAAATTAAAATTTTCAAATAATTCTAACTCTCAATGTTCATAATATGAAATTAAACAGAATCTCAATATTTCACTAAAAAACGCTTTTCCAAAATGGTAAGAAATCCATCGATTCTTCACTGCTGGCCACACAGAATGCAACACCAGAGATATATATCACAGCGAAATTTATTTGTCAGTTAACATATTGCACAAGGATCAAACGATTTAAATTACAGCTTCTTGTAATAGTAACAATAGTAGTAGTGTAGCAACCATTGTTAGCTATAACCGTGGCCACACGCCTCGGCATAGAATCAAAGAAGTTTTGATGTATCCTTGGAGTACAGCAGTCTTCATGTTGGTTCCACATATTGTAAAAGTTAATCTATTGTAGCAGCTGGGGGTGTATCTCGGTTCAGTCGTTGTGCAAGCATGGATCACAATATTTTGATTGGTAATAGATTGGGAGAACAAGTAGGTTAAAGGAAGCAATTCAATCTGATGCGTAAAGACGAATGCTTGGACATTGCGTGCCACGTGTTGTCGTGCATTATCCTGTTGGAATATGGCTGATGGCAAGTGCTGAATATATGGAAGGTCCACAAACACCTTAGGTTTCCAGTCAAGAGTAAACGAACCAATGGATGCCTTGCGGACATTCCGCTCTGCTGCAAATGGCGTCTAATGCTACGAGCTGACACCAAATGATGCATAACAGCTTGGATCTGTTGTGCAATGGTTCGCGATGTGGTAGGCGATACATCACTGCCGCGCACTTAATCTGCCTGCCATCATGGGCAAAGATGCCACGAGGTGGTTTCGATCGTTTCCCCCTGCATCCTGCTATGACAGATACGCATCACAGTTACTTGGTTTTGTCCAACACGTTGACCGATTTCTTTGAAAAATAACCCGCAATCTCTCTCTAGGGTACTCTTTTTTCTCTGTAGAATACAGAAACTTGGTCAAAAGATGCTTGTTGTCTTTAACAAGGCATTGGTAATCAGCTTCCGAAAAAAAACCCGCACGAGAAAAACAATTGTAGTACTTCAAATCACAAATATGTTCTTGCCTTATATAGCGCTTGCGGGCGCCGCTACGGTCATCCGTGATGTGCTTATGCGCTATAATGCTAATGATTTTCATATTTCATTATCATCAAAGCATGATATAAATTTCACATGATTTGCAGGCTTCCTTCAAGATATTTCATTTTGAGTGGCCACCAATGTATTTTAGTTATAAAGCATGGTGTTTCTAAAATTTTATCTAATTTCTTGTTTGAGATATTAGAGTTATAGTAACTTTGATAATTGCTATGAATTAAACTAAAAACAATCACTTGTAGTAGCATAACACACACCACCGTAACATCGCATTGAGAGGGGAGGGTGGCCAAGTATCTACGATTTCTAAAATCTGACTTTGCTGGGAGGAGCCCTAATATTCTTCATTACGCCACTGATCCCCTGATCCTTCATTTACTAAGTTGTTGCTAAAAGTATACATAATTATTGTTTAATTTACACATAAAAAGATACGAAACTTTTTTTAAGACACATGAAAATAATAATTTGATACAAAAGGTTTGCAATGAAAAGCTACGATTAATTTTTTTCGCAATTAAGAAAATTTATTAATAAGAATCTTATAGTCAATGTGTGTTCAGTGCATTTTAAAAAGAATCAGATTAGCAGAACACATTAAATATTAACTTATTTGATGGAGTCTCGTCATGCTTTATTGTGCGACTTTAATATAACACCGTCTCTCTCTCTCCCTCACTGACTTGAAGGAAAATATCAGAAAAATGCTTTTTCAGTATTCTTACTTTAATGGTATTTGAAGCCTTTATATTCATAGGTTAAAAAAAAAACCGACCCGTAGTGAAATTAATTATTATTTAACCACTTATTTAATTATTTAAGGAGACTTGGTACCCCCAAAATCACAGACCTATCGTTTTTTTTTTTATTTTCATTTAATCTTATTCTTTGCATTATTATATTTCGATTGATATATCACTTGTGCATGTCGGAAAGTTAGAAGTTGAATAAAACTTCATTTGAAAACAAATTAGGCAATTCAGCCACGCCGCCTTTTTAGAAAAAAAAGCTAAAAAAAGCATTTTGATAAAAAAAATCTAATTTATGAAGAGAAATAATAACATTAAAAAAAGAATGATGAATATATAAAGCAGAATATTTTCAAGGCAATACAAACAATCATTTTTTTTCTTTGTGAAATGTGTGCATGTAAAGTTTTTAAATTAAGGCATTTTATATTAATAATTTTGTAATTTCAGTTCTTATTCCTGATATATTTTTCATACAAATGTAATACTTTAATATTATAAGAAGAAAAATAGCTAAAATTTCTGTCGTGACAGAAAAAAATTTTTTTAACGTTTTTCTTGAATTTTCTTGTTCAATTAGTACTCTCTAAAAGTGGATCATTTATAAAAATGTGTGGGTTGAAAGAATACGAAAATGCAATTATTTAAAGAAAAATGTATAACTAATATCTTAAAGGGGTATTTTAAGTTTAATTAAGCTTATAATAATTATTTTTTCAGAATTATAAACTTTAAAGTGGTTCTTCTCAGTTTGTGTTTTTCGAAACCTTAGTGCATTCAAAATGCTACTCCTTCGACAATTATTTACCAATCAATTCCATTTTTTTCCTGCATGTTAAAAATAAAGCATGTAATAAAATTAGGGATCCGTTTTGCTATGAACTGAATACTTTTTTTTTAAAAAAATAAAATGTAAGACATGTTGACTTTTTCGTTGATTTTTAGCCTGTATATAAACATTTTATTTTTTTCTCAAAAACGAATAAAGTTATTCTAAAATATATCCCTAAAGTTGTTTAGAAGATCCATAAGAATATTATAAAAAAATTTCAGGTCAAAAAATTAAATTTTACAAAAGGAGTAGGATTTTAAAATTTACCTATTTTCTTCAAAAAAATTTAAATTTTTAAAATTGTGTGAATAATATATGGAAATTATCTACTGGTATCATTTTCTTGAATAGAAACATCGTATAAAATGCTAAAATATAATTTTTAAATACATAAATAAAGAAATTTGCTCAAAGGGTACCCAGTCCTCTTAATGTATTTATGTATTGCTTCTGAAGAACATTACTTTCTTTTCATGAAAATAAATCTAAAATATCGTTCATTTTTAATAACTGAAATTCCTATTTTCTTAAAAAAAATGAAACTAGTTTTCACCAGTTCAATGTAAGAATAGCATGAGATTTTTTTTTAAGTACTCCAATTTTGATAACTAACAAAAGTAATAAATTAAATTGAAGTTTTAATTTGTTTGTGTCAATAAAAGTTTTGAGTTTGTAACATTTTATATTTTTCAATAATAATTAATTTGTAATATGCTATCAAACTATGGGGCTATACTGATGCAAGAAAAACAAAGAGAGAGACAGAGAGAGAGGAAACATTTCCATAAATACATTAGAGGGAAATTTCGAAACGCATATTGTCTTCCAGTTTGATTATTGAGTGGCTTAGTAAAAAAAAAAAGTTACTTTCTATTAATGAAAAAAACAAACATGTAATCCACATTCAGACTTTGTTTAAAAATACATTTTCTATTCTTAAAGAATGCTAAGTAGCAATAAAATAAATGACTGCTAGTTGAATTTTCAGTTTCAGAAACAACAAAAAAAAAAAGTCATTCTGAAACAAAGAAGTCTGTAAAGGTATTGAACCCGACGATTATTTCACTTTAATTCATTCTACTGCCTTTCGGAAGCGCTTCAAAAATTGTTCTTCAGATTTTTATTCCCTAATTGAATTTGCTCGGGAAACGTAGCATCCTGCATGGAAGAATGGCAATCTTAATTTATACCGTATTCGGGGAAGTTATGCTAATGAACCAGTTTGAAACTGATGCCACGGCATAGAAATTAATCCCTGGTGTCTATTTAGCCTCAGTTTGTGAATTACAAGCGGCTAAGTTAAAATTCTTTGGCTATATTCCAAAAGCAGTCAGTTTGCTCTTGAACTGGTAAATGGTTCGAAAATACTTCGTTTTTTCCTCTTTTTCTTGTCCTTACCACTATCCATTCATAGGACCTTATTTATTTAAACTTAGCTCCCTGAGTATTTTTTCTTTCTTTCTTTTTACCGCAAAAAGAAACGCAATTAAAATTTGTTATAATGAGTATGGATTTTATTTACAGTAAAAGAAGTTAATTACTTACGTGAGGGTAAAAAGAATTGGAGAAAAAAATTACGATAAAAAATTGAACGGAAAGAACATTGCATATTTATAAAGTTTTAACCTGTTTTCCACGGTAATAAATAACCACCAATATTAATCTTGATTAATTTTTTTCTCTCATCCACTTTGTGCTTTGAGCGGACAATTTATGATGTTCTTAGAATTTTCCCAAGCAGAGTATAAGTGTATGTATTAGCAATTAAGCGATTAAATGAAAATGCCTTTCTGTTTTACGCAAATACAGCTTAACGGTCTTTTGTGCATCGTAAATTTTCAGAAATAAAGCATTATATCTTAATGCTGATACTCATAACTCTGGCTAGCAAATTAAGTGATAAACTACCCTAAGGAAACTTACGTTTAATATTTTTATTTCCGTGATAATTTACAAATTCTGAATTTTTTTTATGTTCCAAATTTCAAGGTATGATGATTATAACGATGGTCAAATAAACATTTTTAAGTCATTTGAGAATTATTACAGTATAATAAAAAAATTGAAGATCGTTTTTAATTTTGTTTAAATTAATAAATTGTAATATATAACTTTTAATATTATATTGGTTTAAATGCAAGTAAATACCTCATGCAACTGTTATTTATATCAAACAAAAATAATGTACATTATTCTTTTTGAAGTTGATATACATACATAAGGATAAAAAGAGGAAATATGATTAAAATGCAAGTATGTATGAGTCCATGAACACCAAATATTTTACGAATATCCTACATTGGATAATAAGTCGTGCATGTAAATCTATATGCCGAAGTAATAAATATCTAGAGGGATACTGTTCAAACATATCTTTTAAAAATAATATTGTAAAAAAATAATAAATCTGTTAAGTACAAAATTAATGAAAAATATTTAACTTCAAATCTTATTTTTTAATATTCATTACAAATATTATAATCTCTTGTGAATTACATTCCTATGCAAGCTAGAATATATGAACTCTATATCCATAATATATATGTATTATATATAATATATGTAAATACTGAAACGCATGAATACTCTAAGTGAAGAGTAATAAAAATCATTAAACAGTTCATTGTTTCGCTGTATATTTTATATTTAAAAAATAAAGGGAAATATAAATAAGATAATAAACGCTCTTATATTACCTTGAGCACATTTTTTTTTCTCTTTTATTATTGAGAAGTGCAATTATTTAGTAAAATTCTAAGTCATACCGTTTTTGGATGTTAAATAAATTTAAATTTGACTATATTTCCAATTTTTTTAATACACTTCCTAAAAAATCCACATGTTTATGTAATATTTTTGTAATGGATACTTTATATTAAACTAACTGCGTGGCTCGGTGTTATACTGGCTTTCTTGACTGTATAAATCCCACCCCCTCTCAACTTCTTTCTGTGTGATTTCTATATGCCATCAAAATTCTCTTTTTCGAAATTACTTCCACTTCTTTACCAGTCGGACGGGTTTCTCTCCCATCCATTTAGCCTGGCAATACACGGGTTTTTGCCGAGAGTAACATTATTCCTATGAAAATTTGCCCTTTCCTTCTCGACGCCAGAACTTATGTGTGTGTGTGAGGTCGATGTGAGCTATTTCAATAATTCTGTCTTTAAAAGTTCACTTCTTCAAATTTTGGTCCACTTCTTTTCCCACCCTTAAGCTGGTGTTGCACATTTAATTTCGAGTGTAAACGATTTACACTTTTTCCGCGCTCGGAATAAGTTCTTCCTCCTAATTTTTAATTTCACTTGATGATTTATAAATCGCAACACAGCTCAAGTTCATGAAACATTATTTTAAATCAATAAAGAAAACATTTCTGGTATAGTATATTACAAAAACTAAGCATATTTTTTTATTTCAACAGTAAATGCTTCCTAAAATAATGAAATAGATCTCAATTTTTTATTTATACCAATGAAATGTTACATATCGTTAGCATAAAATTGTCTCAAAAACTAATTTAGTTTTATCAAGAAGAGAACAGACATTGTACGATTGTATTCTGAAATAATTAATTTAGTAAAGAATAATGAAAAACAATACTACTTTAGTTTTTTTTAAATTTATTAATGTAAATCTATTTTTATTTAATAATGATTTAAAAATATTCTTATTGCTAGTTTTTACAGCGCTTACTTATTTCTGAAAGTTTGAATGTTTTATTAAAAATATATAACTATAAAGAAAATACAATGAAAAAAAAGCCTAGCAATTTGTTTACACTCTCTGTATTAAAAACATTAAAAAAATAATATTATCGGCTAAAAGCAGAAACACTATAATATTTTTTTATCTATATTTTCAAGATCAAGATTATTGCTTAAATGGTTTCTTTCAGTATCTCATAAATTAAGAGGGAGAAATTTTTAATAAATAATTTAAACGTATTAGTGACGTGAAAAATGTACTTTATACGTACAAAACTAATATGTTCATTATTTTAACAATAATTTCCTTCACAGAATTTAAAACAATAAAGTTAGATTAGAAATATTCAGCTACCAATTAATCGTTGTATACTGTTTGCTTAAAAAGTGGGACTAAAAGCAAACATATAGTTTATTTGAAAACCATCGCAAAAGTGGCAAAAAGGGGGGGGGGAAAGTTGCCAAGTTTGTCTTTCCGTGAATGAACCATAAACACATAAGTCTTGAAATTTCACTTGACTAGAAACCAATTTTTGATGACAACTACGCCATTCGTTTTTGCATTAAGGTAGTTTTTTTTTTTTTTTTTTGAAAGAGATAGCTTAATTTTTAAGTCAGTTTCCAAATTTCGCATATCGATAATAAACTACAATAGTTTTTAAGCAAAAAAGGTATATATATATATATCTTTATATATAAAAATCTTCTGTGTGTGTTTGTCACTAAACTCCTCCTAAACGGCTTGACCGATTTCGATGAAATTTTTTGTGCGGATTCAAGTGAATTTGAGAATGGTTTAGATTCACAATTCGATCCGATATCGCAATTAGTTAAAAAGATATTGATTAAAAACATTCAAAAATACAACTCAACATTCACCTGCATTGTTGTAACAACGCTTCCTTTTCCAATTTCCTTTCAACTAAATCCTTTAACACGTGAGAAAAAACCTTTTCAAATTTTGACATAAGTCGCGAAAAGGGTCGCCAACGTGGCTGTATTTGTAATTTTTAAAATAATTAGTTTTATTCTATTAATTTTTATTAATTATAATTAAAACTTATTGTATTGCCATTCAAAATCAGCATGTACATTACATTTCAGCTCAATTGAGCGCTTTAAAATGTATTTTATTAACGATTGAAAATTCCACCAAGATAAATAAATAAACAAACAAATAAATAAAATATGTATAGAGATCGTGAGCTAATAGAGGAATTGAAAAAGACGTAAGTTGGAGTCGAAAATTGATTTTCAGCCAAACTGGCCAAACCCGGTATTTATGGTTACGAAAATGCAGACGTGATTCATGCTTTTTAGCGTTTTTAATTAATATATTTTTAAATAATCATTATATATGTAATTCTTCTGTGTGTGCGTATGAAACTGAACTCCTCCTAAACGGCTGGACCGATTTTGATGAAAGTCTGTCTTTTCCAGTGGACTCGAGAAGGGTTTAGATTTATAATTCGGTTTAGAAATGTTCATTAAATTAATTTTTTATTTATAAATTATTGATCTTGGAATGTTCTACATTGAATCCGGCAGACTGCATTACGATTGCAGTATCGAATATTCAAAAATATTTTATTTAGAATTTAAGATGTGTGTACAGGACAACGTCTGTCGGGTCCTCTAGTATATATATATATACAGTGTTGCATAAAAATTCTTGTGTGACTTTTTAAAATCCGTAATTTTTAAGCAATTTTTTGAATCTTTGGATAAAACAGGGATAATAAAGTTTTCAAAATGAAATAAAGTTAAGAGGAATTTTTTTAATGGTATCTTTCACGATTTTCTGCGTTCAGTGGTTTGTGAGAAAATAGCATCACATAGATATATAGGTTTGTTTACCTATGAATTTTAATAGTGTTGATTAAAATTTATATTGTTAGAAATTTTGTGTAATGAATGCTGAAAAAATGTAATAATTTATTTCTGGAAGTATAATACCTTACTATTACTTTCTGTTGTATTTATTTTATGTTAAATTTGTAATAATTGCAAGAAGTGGCATTCCTTACATTATAATATGGTTTCAACGGAAGCTTGGTAAAATGTTGGCGATAGAGCCAAATAAGCCTAATTTTTACTGACATTTTGACGACTTTGGCGCCCATTTTGGGTGAGCTTGCGACTATATAGATGAATCTGGGGAATAATAGGAGAAATAAACAAAACAATGAACAATGACGGAAGTGGATCTTTCTCGAAAGATCCGTGATTCTTATAAATAAAGAGTCGCTTGCCAAAACTGAGTTAGTCTTGTTTCGGCCATTTAATAGTATTGTCTTAACAGTTGAAGAGGCAACCGGCGCATAATGATTATTTTAGCTACTGAATAGGACGAGCGAGTGCTTGTAAATGATCTTTAACATACTTGTATTTTAGGCACTGTTAGAAGAGTCTGAACGCCCTAGAAGTTGTTAAGCCTTCTGTGACCATACTACGAATATTACTGCTGTATCTCGTATTTCAAGGATTGTTTTTCGAAAATTCATTTACATTGTTCCTAAGGAATTGTCTTGCTCTTTGAGACTCAATGCGTAAAATTCTCGAACCCGATCTACGCAACAATAATTTGCATGGCTCTCTTAACACACTAACATCGACATTTTACATTTACCTATTTCTACCTATGGCGCTCAAATGATCAATTTTCAAATATACAATGCATTCTTTTCCAGCTGATTATAAATAATATCGGCCTTAATATGGGCAATAAAACACAAAATAATTGTAGTATACTAATTAGGATAATTTTTACTTTTTATATTTAACGTATATGTGTTTTTAGAAAGAATACGGATTGAAAAAATATACTTTACTTCAGTAATTAATGTATATATATATATATATATATATATATATATATACATATATATATATCGTTATTCAAATTAAAATCACATTTAACTATCATCGCGGTTTTTACATTGTATGGAGGTTTTTAACTCCTTATTAGATCCTTCATGACATTGTGTTTCACGAATTTTTTTGGCACTAATATTTCTCTGAAAATGTTATGAAGTGGTAATTTTCCAGGTAAAGAATTTTCTTGAATTTGTTTGCCAAACAGTTCCAATATTCAGATTATTCCCTTTCTCATCTCTTTAGTCTGTGGAACCAGAAAATAAGCTAATTTATTTTAACCACACATTTATTCTATCTGCGTTCTCTTTCTCGTTATCCATTTCAAATTATTTATAGTCGATGTCCAATAGATCATACATACCATCCTCTTAGAGTGAATGAGTGAATGTATATTAATGTCACATTGTTCTGCTACAAGAAGGCTTTTGGCGACGGACCTCTAATTTTGAACTATGGTCAAATGACGAGGACGACACCTGAGATGGCCCCCCTCCTTTCTTAACTACCACACCACACCAACGGGAGGACGTTTTAGTTCTCGACAGATTTAACATGCATCGCTTCCTTATACGGCGGTTCTTTAGTCACTTTTTTCAACAAAACTAATTATTTTGATTTCTTCTTGCCTGAAATTTGTAGTCTTATTATATATATATTACAAAAAGACCTGACCCTGTTACAAACATTTGTAATGTCCGTAGCTTTCTCTCTTAGGTTAACTTCAACCAGCATTCTCTGTACCAAAAAGAAAACACAAACACTCTAAAATCACATAAAACAAACTGAACATAATTACTATCAGGTTCTCTTAGAAAACTCGGAAGTTTAAGATTTCAAGGTAAACAGTCTCACATATTTTCTCGCTTTCAAAAGACATCTCTAAGTATGTAATTGTAAAGTTCATACGGTTATCAGGAAAAACGAATAAGTAGAAAGACATTTTTCGAGAAATTAAATAGGTGTATATTACAAATGTTGTGCAGTCAGTAAAAGAAAAATGAAAACCTGGAATTTAACATTTTTGATTAATGTCTCAAAAGTTTCACATTTGACCTCTCTGGGTAGTTTAATGTTAAAATCGCCTCTTACCCTTTTCTTAAGTATACATTAAAAGAAATTTTATTAATGTCATCAAAAAAGATGGAAGACATTCAGATTACGGCAGCAAAAATTATGTGTGTGTGTGTATAGTTATACATAATAAAAATTCCTCATCATATATTATTTAGTAAAGTATAATAAACAATAATTGATCTATAAAAATGGATTGCATTAGTTGGATCAGTTATTTAGTTATAAAAATTTGTTAACAGTAATAAGTTGTTTTTTTTAATTGAATTATTTTTATCTTGAAAGTCCTGAAAAAATAATGCTCATTTATGCACGAAAAATTTATAACGTGTACATAAAATCATACGGAAATTATTATTAAATTAAGCACTATAAAGATGGATGCAAAAATTGGTTTTATTATAATTTTATATCTACATTATATATATATTTTTTACTAGATATTATTACGGGAAAAAATTCAACATTATTAAATTTTCAGAATATGAATCCTCATTTTCTCGAAATATTATACTCATAAATAAACAAGACCATTTCGATAATAAAAGGGAAAAAATAAAGTGAAAAGTAATATTAATAGAAATATAGTATATATATATATATATATATATATATATATATATATATATATATATATGTATGTATGCACAGTTTAAAAATAATTTATCCTAGATACAAAACTGTGTATAAGGATACTCATATTTTTATGCAAGCCCTACAGTTTATTTTTAATCATTTTAATTAATTTTAAATTTTGAAAATATTTTAATTTAGATTCAAAGAATATGTATCACAACAAAATTTTCATTCGAAAGATGAATTAAAAATATTGTTATGTGGGATAGTATTCAAAAGTAAAAAAGAATTTGTAGAGATCTTAAAATCATTTCCCCTTTTCGATGAAATAAAACCTTGTATTTCAGAAGGACAAGCTCCATCCTAACTTCCAATTCAAGTCACAGCCATCTTAAATCTTTAAGTTATTGATTCTATCATTATACCTTAGGGATTTCCAAAACACGTACTGGGAATTCCAAAATGGTATCGACATCCTCGACAAAATTGTTGTGTTAGGCCTATTAAGTTTTCATTGACTTCTAAAACATATACGTATCACAGATTGTGTTGTATTTATATATATATTGCCGTTAAAGAGTATAATTCAGTTACTCCATAGTATAACTAGGTATTTCATGAAGTAACTAGACTAGCCAGTTAAAGTATATAATAGATAAATTATTTCATACTTTACCTAGTTTTTTCATGAAATAACTAATGATAGACCAGTAAAGTGAAAAATAAAGAGAGAATGTCGAATTTATTTTAAAAATTAATTAATCATAAATGGCTAAACCCTCTTGAAAAATACATTTTACACCTACTATGGATGATTATAATTGATAAATAACAATGAAAAACAAATGATATAAATTACTATTACTGTCATATTGCTAACATTAGTTAAGCAGAAAGGATAAAAAAAGAACATGTTTCCCATTTGTTATTAGCAGAATTAACTTTTCTACTCCTTGAACTTCATAGAAACCATAATGCTAGAGTAACCAATAGTCACGTGTTACTTTTTTCTGCGCTGTTTAAGAAATTTTTACTTCTGCTATCCAAATTAATAATTTTTCGCGAGTAAGTGCAGCACTGATTTTCTTTGTCCTTCACTTATTTAATAAATATTTAAATTTCTCTTGCATTAAATATTTCTTATTTGCAAGTAGTTCTTCAATTCCAGCAGAAGTTATTGCTTGAAAACTGGTTGCAAAAATATTTATTAATAATCTAAAATATAAAACGCTAACATAAATACATCGCCTAAATTATACGTTTAAACTCAAAGATGTAAGATCCTAGCAAAGTAGATATAAGTAGCTCAAAACTGAATACAAGTAGCTAGAATTGGTTCAAAGAACTTTTGAGTGCCGTATTTCATACTTAAACGTTCAAGAAATCGTTATTCTTTAAAATACATAGTTAAAGAGTAGAATTCAATAATTTTATATACTTTAACTGAGTTTTCTAGTCATTCCATGAAATACCTAGTTATTCTATGAAATAACGGATTTCACACTTTAACGGTAACATATACTACATATAAGAATAAAAAATCGTTTAGCGATAATATCTAATACAAGTTAATTTTGATAGTAAGATTATTTTGATGTATATAATTTGGATCATTATGCTAGTTTCTCCCGTAACACTTTAATTCACCTAGTTACTTAACAATCTTGTTCAGGTGTTAAGGCGAGCATGTTTACATTAACACAGGTGTCGACCAGGAGCGCAGCTCAGATGGTAGATCGCTCGCTTTGCAGGTGATACGTACGGGGATTAAAACCTTGCGCTTTCAGTTATAATTGTTTCGTTTCGTGTAAAATATTTGATTTGTGCAATGAGATATTTTACAATACTTCCCTTCTTTACACGTACAAAGTATATTATATTTTACAGGCTTTTATTTAACTTTCAATGTAAAATGTTCGGGTGAAATCTTGCAACTCAATTTTGAAGTGGATGTCTTCAACCGATTGAGCTGAAATTTTGTATATACGTTTAGTTGGGATGACAATGCATGTTTTGACCCTTCATATTCTGATATCACATTTAGTTAAAAAGACCAGCTGCATGGCCCGGCGTTGCACAAGATTTCTCTACTTTTATAAATTTTCCCTTTTCCTCACAAAATCAGCACTTCTATATAATACTCTTTTTTCAAAATGAATTCCATCCCCCTCCTCCTCCACTTAGTCCGATGCTGCTTGGGCTTTTACCGAGTGTATAACTTAAAATTTCCTGTTTCGAAATGTTTAGCTTCTTTTCTTTGTCAGACAGGTTTACTTCCTCCGGCGTTGTACGAACATTTTAAAATGCATAACATATTGTCATGCAAATTCCCCTGTCGTTATAAGAGCTCTCAAGTAAGTGAACATTCACCAATTCTTAAACAGCTTGGCAGGTGCAGCTCTCTAGTGGCACAAAAAGTAATGAATTATGGAAGAAAAAAAAATCATTAAAAAGGTTTCGACATTTTTTTTTAAATCACTAACTGTAAAAACCAAAGTATGAGTTTTTTAAAAATCATTTTCATGTAAACACATTGATATTCATTCATTTCAGAAAAAGTCATATGCAAAATATCGTTGTTTTGTAAAAAAAAAAAAAAAAAAAAGAAAGAAAAAAATACTGTATTGTGTGCGAAGTAAATTTTCTTTCCAATTACAAAATAGCTGGCGAAGTTTTTAAATGCGCGAATACAATTTTCAGTGTCAATCATGAAAACTAAGCTTAGGTGTTGTTTCGAACCCGGGTACAAAAGTTAATAATCCAGCGCGCTAAGCGTTCAAACCACGAAATAATCGGGAAAAAAGAAAAAAAAAGACATATAAAATAAAAGGAAGATATATTCAATTTCGCATAGCGTTATTTGTTAAATTTTAAATTTTTTTTGGGGGGGGCTTCATTTTTAAGTTAATGTCTTCAAACTTTATATATCGATTGCAAACAACGTAATTTTTAAACAAAAAATGTAACAAAAATAATGCTTAAATATTTCTTGCAAAAAGAGAAAAAACGAAAAACACAAATTCTTGAGATAATTTTTATAAATAAAGAAAAAAGTATTTAAATATAAAATTTTGAGTTATTTTTTTAAAAATCGAAAAAAAAATTGTCATTTTATTTTTTAAATGGCTGATTTTCTAAAAGAAAAAAGCATGAATTTTATTAGTGTAGGATATCATTTCATTAAATTGAAATAAAATTCAATCGTAACGATTTAGAAATCATTTTCATAAAAACGTATCGATTTTGATTCATTTTAGAAAAAAAAAAATCGTAAAAAATAGAAATTATCATTATTTTTTTAAATAAATTATACCGTATCGTGGCAAAGTAAATGATCGTTCTGATTCGTTTTTTTTTGTCTGAGTCTCATTGAAAAATTAGATCGTGTTTTAAACACTTCTGGGATAAAAAAAAAAGGTCGGTAAATAGCAATGATTACGCGTTTTAAGGTTTTTAATAAATAGCCTTTTAAATAATTGCACTGTTGGAATATAAGTGGTCAAAATGAATCCTTTGGACCATTTCCGATCTTTTGGTACCTTTGGCGAGTTTCTGCGTCTTGCGTTTTGTGAGAAGATACACCTAGTCTCATACGTTTGTTTACCTTCGAGTTTTAATAGTGTAGATATTAATTAAAGTAATTTTTTTCGTGTGGAATCTTGCAACTCAATTTTGAAGCTGGTGTCTTCAACCGATTGTGCTAAAATTTTGTATACATGTTTATTTTAGATGACAATGCATGTTTTGATGATTTATATTCCGATATCACATTTAGTTAAAAAGATATTTATTGAAAACCTTTTACTCATGTTAGCTTTTCATTCTGCCCACCAGTTTATCGGATTGAGCTTAAAGAAGTTCCGATTTTTCAACGTTTTTTTAAAAACCATCTTATTCTTTCTCTCACACTGAGACAAAAAACAATAACCTAATGGCAAAGATAATTTTTTTGCCACGATACGGCATAATTTGTTAAAAAAATGATCTTTCTATTTTTTACAATTTTTTCTAAAATGAGTCAAAATCGATGCATTTTCATGAAAATAATTTCTAAATCATTCCGTATGGTTTTTTTTTTTTTGTTGCTTCGTAAAGAATCGATATTCTGCTCTAATAAAGTTCAGGCTTTTCTCTTTTAGAATCAGTCATTTAAAAAAATAAAATGCCTAAAAATTATTTTTTATGATATTTCAAAAAATACTCAAATTCTGAATAAAACATTTAAAAACTTCGTCATTTTTAAATATAACCGCACGAACATATTTTCTCGCTTGTAGAATAGTATTATCCAAATTTTGCACAAAAATTGAAAAAATTGGTTTCAAATTACGGATTTTAAAAAAAATTGTGTTTTTCATTTTTAATATAGTATTATAGTAAAAGCAAAAAAAAAATGAGCTTTAATATTTTAATTAATTTTTCTTCGTCCAATGTTGTTTTCATCTAACAGTGTTTATCCCTCTTCCCATTATCATTTTGCTGAGGCCCGAGAGAAATACCTATCTTATGTATGGGGTCTGGCGGGAAAAAAATTTGAGTACCCCTTAGCTGGACTGTTCAAAATTAACCGGTAAACGACCTATCAACATTGATGCGTTGGATAAGATTAACAGGCTGAGAAACCTCTGTCCAGTGATAACTAAAAAGTAAAAAATAAATTAAAAGTAAAAAAACTTTTTTAAAAACAAGCTTTTATTTAAATGCTCTAAATGGAATAAAATAAACTTTTCTTTTAAAACTTTCTTTGCTATCAACTTATAAAGTCATTATATAGTGTGTTTTTTGAGAGGTATAGAACTTTAAATTGCAATAAAACAACGATGTACACTGGCCTCAAAAAGTTAAGGTACAGCATGTTTTTCGAAGCTCACCATAAAAAAAAAATGGCAGTAACAATAAAATGCATAGTTTACATGAATAATAATAACAAACATTAAAAACATTAATGCAAAGACGATTGCTACAACTTTTATTTTATAGAAAAGAACGTATATTTATGAGTGAGAGAAAAATATGCAAATATCAAGCTTTCGTACTTTTGTGTGTAAGTTGTGTTGATTTTCAACAGTTGTTGGCAGTTTCGGTGACAATAGTCGATAGAGTTTAGAAAATGTCTCAGAGACGTCGTTTACCCAATTCGTTAAGGTGGCGGGCAGTTGGATGGATGGAAATGGGATTGTCGCAGGCTGATGCTGCTAGACGTCTCAATGTGTCTCGTAGTGTTGTTCAGCGACTTTGGGATCAATACCAATCCGAATATTCTGTGTCCAGAAGACCTGTTCCAGGCCGACCACGAGCTACAACACCCGCAGAAGACCGTTTTCTAGCTCTTTCGGCACGAAGGAGAAGAACCACTACTGTGCCGCAGCTCGTTGCAGACCACTTTCAAGCATCAGGAAGAAGAATCTCCGCTACTACGGTGCGAAATCGTCTTCACAATGCAGGTCTGTATGCAAGAAGACCAGTTGTGTGCGTTCCCCTCAACGGACGACAGCGAAGGAACCGCTTATGCTGGGCAAGAGAACATGTTTCTTGGACGCAGAAACAATGGGCTTCTGTGCTGTTCACAGACGAGTCCAGATTTACAATGGAGAGTGATTCAGGACGTCTACTGATCTTGAGGGAACAGCGCACTAGATACCATCAATCCAACACTGTTGAAAGACACAGTTACAGAGGTGGTGGAATTCTGGTTTGGGCAGGGATCTCGCTCGGTGGCGAGATCCCTGCCCATCCCTGTTACATGGAGGAACCGTAACTGGTCTTAGATATCGGGATGAGATCCTTGATCCATATGTCCGCCCATATGCTGCTGCTATTGGTAACGACTTCATTCTGATGGATGATAATGCACGACCTCACCGAGCTCGGATTGTTGAGGAGTATCTGGAGGATCACGGTTTGGAACGAATGGAATGGCCAGCTCGATCTCCAGACCTGAATCCGATAGAACATCTTTGGGACTATCTTGGCAGAGAGGTTGCTGCTTTAAATCCTCCTCCAAGGTCGTTACATGAGCTGAAACAAGGCTTACTCTGTGTCTGGTCTTCGCTTCCTATTACGGTGTCCGACAACTTAATAAACAGCATGGGAAATCGATGCCGCCAATGCATTCAAGTTAGGGGTGGACACATTCCTTATTAGAACCCATTTTTTGTATTGTTTTTATGCCATTTTACCACATAACACTGTGATGTGCTGTTTTCTACAAGAATGGACTTTTCCGCAGAGATTGCTTTTTTGTTATAAATCGTTTTTGCAATACACTTATACAAATTTCTATGACGCATTCAATAAAAAAACTATTTAAGGCACATATCCTCCAAATTTTTTGTTTCTACATTCATTCATTTGCAAATTAGACACAAAAACCCGGTTGTACCTTAACTTTTTGAGGCCAGTGTATTATTCGATTGACATGAATTTTTTTTTATTCGAAAGATAATCTTGTGGCATTACATTTTAAATATGATTTCTGGCATAAAACTGCCACGGCTGGCTCGGATGTAGTCCAATCTGGACGTCCAATTTTCGATGACTTATTCCAACATTTGTGGCCGTATATCGGCAATAACACGGCGAATGTTGTCTTCCAAATGGTCAAGCGTTTGTGGCTTATTCGCATAGACGAATGTTTTTAAATAGCCCCACAAAAAATAGTCTAGCGGTGTTAAATCACAAGATCTTGGAGGCCAATTCACAGGTCCAAAACGTGAAATTAGGCGGTCACCAAACGTGTCTTTCAATAAATCGATTGTGGCACGAGCTGTGTGACATGTTGCGCCGTCTTGTTGGAACCACAGCTCCTGGACATCATGATTGTCCAATTCAGGAATGAAAAAGTTAGTAATCATGGCTCTATACCGATCACCATTGACTGTAATGTTGTGGCCTTCATCGTTTTTGAAGAAGGGTTCCACCAGCCCATAAAGCGCACCAAACAGTCAGTTTTTCTGGATGTAACAGTGTTTCGACATACACTTGTGAATTAGCTTCACTCCAAAGGCGGCAGTTTTGTTTTGTTGACGTAGCCATTCAACCAGAAGTGCGCTTCATCGCTAAACAAAATTCGCTTATGAAAATCGACCATTATTTTCAAAATAAAATTGCACAATTTGAAAGCGTTGTTCAGGCGTGAGTCTATTCATGATGAATTGCCAAACCAAACTGAAAATAAATCACTTGACAGCTGTTAAATCGGTCGCCATCTTGGAAAGCCATGCCAACTTAAACTTCTATACCTGGAAAAAAACACTCTGTACAATATCTGATATAAAAGCTTGCTGCGAGATTTACCTGTGTAGATTAACAAGAAAACTAAATAACTTGATCCGATTGATTTTAATTTTTAAAAATTTCAAACTAAGTAAATATGGGTACTTTAATCTCGAGACAAGCTTTTATATCAGAAATTGTATAACGACTTTATAAGTTGATAGCAAAGAAAGTTTTAAAAGGAAAGTTTATTTTATTCCTTTTAGATCATTTAAATAAAAGCTTGTTTTTTAAAAAGTATTTTTACTTTTAATTTATTTACTATAAAAACACAAGTAACACAACATTGCCAAGGTAAATGCTGGAACAATTATGAGGTACTGGTAGACTTTGGAGTGTGTGCGTATTCAACGTAGTGAGCAGAGTGCAAACGTAAACCAATAAATCTGAAATTAACGCACATGTTCTTACATTTGTTCCCTGCCAATTCCAGCGCCATTGCGGGACTCGTATAAATTCGAGAAATCAATCCCGTGGAAGCGCGAGGTGTAGAATGTCTCAATGCCAGTCCCGTGCTAATGCGGAAAAAACTAACCTTAAACTTTTATTCTCCCTTCAGTTGGCATATGAGAGGAAATTCATTTCTACAGCTTGCATCGCAGTGATCACTTCCCCCCTACAGTTGCAGTAAAGGTGATAAGCATCATCGTTCGCTTTGAAGGTACAAATGTCGTCTACATACTTATCGATTCATTTACTTTATGTAAAAAATCGCTTGAATAGTAGTGAAAAGTCGATCCCCCAGTTAAGGGGATTTCTTCCATCGGTCTTCCTTAAACATGTTTATTTTAGGTCTCTGTAAAGAAGGTCAATCCAAAATGTCTGGGCAATCCACCGGGTGATCAAGTCCGATTTAATGCTCATTCCTGATGCACAGCAAATCTGAGAAAAATAAATGTATTATGTTTTAATTGTATAATACAAGCAATGCCTTTTAAATAAATTAATCTTTAAATCAATCAAATACAATGTTTCGAGTAATAATTACAATTTTCAATTTCATTTCTATTTTTATTTCTAAATAGACTAAAAATTATATAGAACGGAATAAGTATAAATGTGGTTTCTGCCAATTTTATACTTGAGCTACGAAGCTCATTTAAATCAGCAAGTAGTGAAGAAAAGCTCAGTCTAACGAAATAATAAGCAAATGAAATATGTACTTTCTGCAGTGAATTATTTAATACATTTCTGAATTCTTTTTAGTGAAATAATTTTCTTCCTTAAATTTATACCTCGCTGAATTAATATCTAATTAATTAAGTACCCAGATATTTTTGCACATATTTAATCTCACTCTATTCAGAACATTAACTCTATAATATTTCCATGTATTTTTGATACAATGATGAGCATTATTTAGAAGAGGAAAATATGATTTAATGTTTCTAAAATGCCTTTTTAGAACACAATGTGTCCATGCAGCTAAATTTTAGAACATTTTATATGGAAAAAAAAAAAAAAGGTTTTGTTACAGTTGAATCCTGGTCTCTTATTTTACAAATAAATTTATGTAAACTAAAATTAATTGCTGTAGTCTGTCATTAATAACTATCCCAAATATGTAAAATAGACAAATTTAAAATGGATTATTAGGGTTTTATTTGGTCGCCACGAGAACCAAATAAAATCAAATGAAACAGAAATTTTAACTTAAATTGAATTTGAGGGATTTGTATGAAACAGAACAATATAATTACTTTAGAAAAAATTCAAAAATAAACTTCCTTAACATTTTTTATGACTATTTTTATGTTTAAATAATAACAACTAAAGTATTATACTACATTTCTCAACATAGTTTTTCCCTCATGTTTTCACGTGTGTTTAGGGTCAGAGGTCACAGTCAGAGTACTTTTTAACAAATTAGCACATTTTAACATTATAAATACTTTTTTAGGACTCATTACCGATAAATACTAGTACTTAACTAATAGTTTTTAAAATAAGTCACCTAAATGTTACAAAAATCACAATTATAAGTGAAATTTTAGCAACATTTTTGAAATTTTTGAATCAATTTAAGAAAAATGTAATAAACTTATATTAGTAAAAGTATTGATAAAACAAATTAGATGTCTTTATCTAGAAAATGTACTAAAATTTTAATGATTTATTAAAATTTGAAAATTTTAGAGCTAATTGAGTAAACATTATAAAAAACGTGGCATCCTTTATGAGACCATTATTTAAATAACAAGCCATAACTCAAAAAGTATTCATGCAATAAGAAATATTTTAGTACATCCTCTAGAAGGTAATATACATATCTGGTTTAAAAAGTTTTACAGAAATTCATTTGTAACATTTTGAGTTATCAGACTCACCACGATAGATTTTGAGCAATTAAAATGCCTACTTCTGGTAGATCCAAGACCCACTTCCGGTTTTTCTAAATTTAAAGAATTGATTTAACTTGGACACTAGGTAGCGTAAAAACAAAACAAAGTATGTTTTGTAACGTCAAAAAATATCTATTTTTAATAACATAAAAATTAAAAATATCTATCTTGCTTGAATTTGGTCATTTTCAACGTGTTTGGATACCTTATTTTCACCCTCTGACTATTGGCAATGAAAATGACCAAAATGCTAGTACTCTCACAAAGCAAAATTCACACCGAAAAAAACAATATGTCTACTATTCAATGGATGTTCAGAGGAAATTACTGATGGTATGTTATCCGATAAACTTCATACGTAGATCCACTTTGCCAGATGAAAAAAAAAAAAATTTTCCCCTTATCCGTACATTTTAGAAGCCGCTCTTAACTTTTCAAAATTTCTCTGGAGGAAAGAACATGTTTTGTATTCCATGTTGTGGTATGCGAGCACAGTGTATATCGTTCCCCTTTTCTTTATAATCTATGAAAAATGCAGATTGATTCACTGCAAAGCCCAATGTTGCTTCCAGATGGCATGCAGTGATCCTAAACGGTATATGTGCCTAATATTAACTGTACGAATTTGGTGATTTTGGCAGTGCAAAAATAAAATGTCCAAATAGGTGCAAATTATAACTGTCGTTAAAAACTGCTTACGTTATTTCAAGAAGGGTTTTGGTAACCAATAATTGAGCTTGATCTCCATACATCGACACGAGATATTCACACGAGAAAAATTCATCCAGGCTGAAAAAGGCATGACAAGGAATCATTATACATCGAAATTTTCACGTGATATAACAAGGCGTTTCTTAATGAGAAGGGTTATGTAAATGACTGGAAGATTTGCAGACCAAATGGATAAAAACGGTATTTGGATTTTACGGAACGGTAAATAGGATTTTATATATATAGAAATAATCTTCAGACTGTATGTTTAAATTTTTATATAAAAAGCTTCCACAAATATTTTCCAAATATCAAATCATTTGAACTGATAAGGTAAAGTTATTCTGCTCAAAAGCATAACATAACACTGGATACAAAAAACACACGTTGCGTTAAGTGCTGTATACAATTCGTCATCGGTTTTGAAGATGGTTACAAGGAGAATAGTACAGTAATTGAAATTTAAAAACAAAATCTACTACCCTTGCAGACAGTTTATCCAGATATGGTAAAATGGAGTGCAGCCAAATAAATGAAAGTAATTTTCTGTGAAATTGCTAAACTTTCAATTCATTGTGATGCACTTAAATTTAAATTGTTGAATTGTTGATTTCAAATAGTGTTAAGTAATTTGATTTGTCTTTATCCAATTAGAAATTTAAACTTATTTTATGATTAACACTATAAAAAAGAGATAAATAAATTAAAGTCGGATTCTAAGTATAAACAAAACTTCTGCCGTTGTGAAGAATAGCCAGGTTTATTTTAGTAAAACTGAACAGGTTACATATATTCTACTTTAACTCAACGTGTTGGTCAGAGATAATATAAAACTGTATATTAGGTTTGAAAGCAAATATGTACATTTTTAAAGACTTTAGTGTTAAGACTCGAAACATTTTCAGAGTGTTTATCCCCTTTATAGAGTTCAGTCTAAACTTATACAGCTAACTATATATGTTGATAAATTATATAAAATAAATCATTTATAATTTTATGACTTATTCCTAAATGTTTGTAAATTCTAAGAATTGAGATATTATCCTGGAAAAAAAACACTATTCAGCATTTTTTACTTATAAGTTTTCGTGTATTCTTACAATGGATCAAAGTAAAGTTCAGATTGCAAATATTGTTTTATTTAACAAGCGTTGACTATGTGCTCAAAACTTTTATTAACCTTATTTAGGGCTAAGACGTCAAACTTTTATACCACAAAATCTAGAGGAAAATTTTTAAGTTTGTGTAAACTCCGTGTCTATAGGTAAACTTTCTGAACTTATTTGTTTATATCTCTATTTATTTTGTAGAAAAAAAATTAATAATTTTCATTTTTAAAAGGTGACGTTTGAAAACAATTCTGACTCAATTTTTTACTCTGATTTTTATATTGTACAACAAAGACTCAATTTCTTCATTTGAGATTCAATTCTGTTTTGAACTGTAAATTTTATGAAAGAGTATAAAGAAAAACAGGAATTTATATTGAAAAGTGTTGCATTTTTCTTGATTGTCGTAAAAAGGCTTATTTTCCTTTGGAAGAATTGTACTTCTAACAGACAGTTATTTTTTATTTAATAGTGAAAACTATTATTCCCATAAATGTTAAAATATTTCATTAATTCCCTAAATTCTAACAATTATCTTTTATATGTGTTGAAATTTGTATTTTATACCTATTATTTTGTTCGGAGTTTTCTATTTTTATATCCAATAACAGTTATCGCTATATATCGTTAATCTGATGACCGCTAAACGCGGTGGCCAAAAAACTTACCAAATTCGCTAAGGGGTACCCTAAGCGGCCAGATAATATTGTTCTTATACGAAAATTCCTATTTTTTTTTCAATGTAAAAACTAGGAATTTTAAGAAAGCATAAAAGAGGCATCTAAAAATTCCACTCAAGAACGTTTTTTTGAAACCACAACACTTGCATAAACTTTAACACTAGATTGTCCAAGGAAGTCATTTGGACTGTTTTTTTAATTTCAATTAAAAAACAATTACATATGTAATGTACAATTTCTTAGAAATTTTTAGAATACATTTTTTCCAAGAAAAGTAAATTTGTTTTTATTGTTAATATTTACTAATAACTTGATATAAAATGTAAATAACATAAATATTTATAGTTAACTTTAAACAAATATCTTTACACATTAATCATTCTTTCACAATACATTCTTCACAATTTTGACTGCTTTTGGGCAATATAGGTATGTACTAAGTTTACGTCTTTCTAGTATTAAGTAAGACATGCTCTCTGTATATATTATAAATAAGACATAAAGTTAAAAAAAACCTTAGAACAATAAAATATATTCAATATTCTTTATAAGATTTCTAAGGCATAAACAAAAAAATATTACATTTGCATGTCATTAGATATATTACACTTTTTTTACACAAAAAACCAGTTTATTACATCTCTTCAAAATAGAAGTTCTTATCAATTTTGTGTGTTTAATCGCCTAATGAAAATACGCAAATATGCATTTCTAATTGGTTGGTAACTCCTGGGACTCATATTTAGGATCATTATCCAGTATTTTTAATTAAAAACGCAGGGTAATATTTTTATTTAAAAAGTATTCATGTTTGAACCTTAAGGGCTCTGTCGCAAAAAAATATATGCACCCAGAAGAAATTGAGCTACATTCACGAAATTTGGTATGCATGTAGTGTATATGAAAATAAACAAATGATTAAAAATTCAGAATAAAATATCATTTTATTAAGCGGTTACAGCTTGCAAAAGGTTAAAAATCAGTAAGTAGTAAAGCCACCTCTGGCAGCTATACAAGCCGAAATTCGGCGTGGCATCGATTCAATTAGATCACTTATGACCCCCTGTGGAAGATCCTGCCATAGTCTTTGCATCTGCGCAGTTAATTCTCCTGTATCTCGGGACGGCTGCAGTTGCCTTCCCAGCGCGTCCCAGACATGCTCTATTGGAGAAAGATCTGGTGACCTGGTAGGCCATGGTAGGACGTCATATCCTTGAAGACATTGTTGGGAGAGTCGCGCAGTATGTGGACGAGCATTATCCTGTTGATAAATGGCACCTGGGCGACTTGATAGCATGGGTAGCACAATCGGCGTTAAAATATCGTCCACGTATCTGCGAGCTGTCAAAGTGCCTTGAAGGACCACTAAAGATGATCGTGTGTCCCAAGAAATTGCTCCCCACACTGTCACACCTTGTGAAATTGCTGTATGCCGCTCGACAATAAATGCCGGATCGGACCGCTGGCCGGTGCGCCTCCAGACACGTGTGCGGTGGTCATCAGCACTGAGACTGAATCGGGATTCATCATTGAAGATGACACGTCTCCAGTCTGTCACACTCCAAGTTGCCCGAGGTCGGCAAAAATCCAGTCGACACTGCCTATGTGGGGTCAGTGGTAAGCGTCTTAGCGGACGTCGGCTCCTCAAGCCAACTTCGGTCAGTCGTCTCCTTATGGTTTCTCTTGATGGCACTGGATGTCTGGAAGGAGGTAAGTGGCGTTGAATCGATGCTAGCGACGTTGTTGGTGCCGAAGTAGCCACTCTTCTGATTGCACGATCCTCGCGATCATTTGTGTTCCTGGGACGTCCTGACCCTCCGCGACGGTACACTCTACCTTCTGTGATCCACTGTTGCCAACACCGAGCAACTACCATATCGCTCCGACCGAGGTGGCGGCCGATACGTCTATTCGACCAACCTGCTTCTCTGAGGCCTATTATACGGCCCCTATCAAAGTCCGTCAGCTGCTCGTACTGCCGCCGGTTACGTCTTAGAGGCATCCTAAGTCTCAATATCGTCTATCAAAGTCATCAGATTCGTTTGGATAGCCGTACGGCGCTCGTACTCATGCTTTTAAACTCTCCCAGTTGCGCAACTAATATGCGCATAGCACACTTAGCCTTGTCTCATTGGCTTCGAAATTTTAATCATTTGCATATCTCTTACCAGACTACATTCTTGCCGAGTTTCGTGATTGTAGCTTGATTTCTTCTGGGTGCATATATTTTTTTGCGACAGAGTGTATTATATCATTTTTCTTCACTTCATATACATAAATTTACTTCATTCTTACTTTGTTCAAAATACAGAAAGTATTTTTTTTTGTAAAAGATAAAAAAATCTAATATTGAGCCTTTTCATTAATAGCTAACATAGATCTTCTTGAGGATTTTATACATCAGCTTTAAAATATTTAAGATATATTCAAGAACATGAATGCATTGGAAATATGAAAAATAAAGAAAAGTAAAATACCCCTTTTTTCGTTGTTGAACTGATAGCACATAATCTATAATTATCTGTTTTACTTAGATTATTTTTAATTATTAATATTTAAATTGAGCTCTCAGGGCTTTAATTTAACATTAATTTTTTTTTCAACTTTGATTGGATCCTAGGATTAGATAAACATATGTTCCTGTAAGGAATACAAAAATATTTAAGGCAGAAGGAAAATATTAAAAAAACTTGTAATCTATGAAATATATAAAAATACATCTGTGAAAAATTATGAATTTCTTTTTATTTAAAAAAAATACCCAGATTCTTAAACCATATATTATTTGATATAGTTTGCTTTGAATGCTAATATAATAATTATTTAAAATATTGCACCGCTTAACTCCTTATTTTAGTTTTTTTAAAAATAATTATACACTACATAAAATCTCTTTTAAAATATATAACACCCATTTCTTTTCCAGTTTTGTTTTATTAATGATATACTAGTTTTCCCTTACATTTTCATAAATAAATATAAAATTTTCATTTCGTGCAAATTTTTACTTTCCTTATAAAAGCAGTTATAATTGATATTATACGGTTTATATTCATTCACACACACACATAACTGTTTGTTATATGGAGGGTTTTATTGATTTTGTAAGCCAAAGGAAGAAAATACTTTAATATACGATCATAAATAGATTTCTTAGTATTGTAAGTAAATTCTTTTATGAATTAGTTTTTATTGTTGTTAAAATCTAAACATTCGAAGCATTCAAAACATTTTATTTAAAACATAAAACATCATTTATACCTAAATAATTTAAGGTTAAAATCATGTTTTTTTTCAAAAATTGGCTAATTTTTTAATGATTTTATTTTATAGACCATCTTATTAGCTTAATAAAAATACCAAATCTATTTTTATTTTCTATTCACTAGAACAAAAACTACAAGTGTTTTAGTACAAGCAGATGCCATAACTTAACACAAGATGTCAAAATTTAAAATGGGTTTTACTCGAAATGTGTTTTTTTTCGAAAAGCTCAAAAGGAGACAGCAATTGCTCAAAAAGTTTTGAAAATAATTTGCTGAATTTTTTTGTGTATTTTCTGTATAACAGTAGAAGCGTTTTGACTTTCAGATTTCTCAATCACTGTTTTATTTCAAAATTTACATTTCTTTATATGAACAAAACCACTGTTCTTTTAAGCAATTTCATATAATCACAAGATAAAAGTGGGGGCTCGAGTTTTATTAAAATTTAAAATATCTCTTATCCTGAATGTCATTTCAAACAGGAATAACCAAGTAACGTATCAAAATTGAGAATTTGTTCATAAAATCATTGTACAGAGCGGGCCCCGTTTATGTAATTTTTTGTATATTTTCACCAGTTTTGTCTCATTTTAATAATGAAAAAATATTCCTTTTTTCAATTTTAGGATTTTTTCCATAAAATATACTAAATAAATCAAAAAAAATCACAAAAAATCCCCATATATCCATTTTTTTCAAAAAAAAAATTGTCGCAAGTAGTCGAACACCTTAAAAGTAAAACGAGAAAATTATATAAGGTTTTTTTCGTAACGGAAGTTCTTCATCTCATTTTCTAAAATTATTTCTCAAAGAATAAAAAAGTTAAAGTATATAAAACTTGCAGATAAACAATAATAATTTTTATCATAAACTCCCAGTAATCGTGAAAAAAAATTGTTCTACATGTGCTCCACACTAATGCAATAATAACTAGGAAGACAAACTCTAATAATGTTCATAAGTGACTCAAATTCATTTCTTCAATCTGTTCAAAATAAATAACAATGAATATTTTTAGATTAGAATCACTACAGAATTTTAAAATCATTAAAATAGCGTATATTTTTTTATAAACAGTTGATATATATTCGTGTGTTTCTTTTACTATAATAGTTTTCTAAGTAATGAGACTAAAGTTAGCATCATTTATCAACCTCTTATAAATGGCAACTTGGTGATTTATATCCGATTGAGAGACTTACACCACTTTCGGATGTCCATCCTTAAAGTTTTCTCACTGAAGAAGAGAAATATGTTTTGGTAAAATGAGCTTTTCCTGGGAACGTAATATGGACCGCTCCGAATGGAAGAAAGTACAAGTGGGAGCTACGAGAAATCAAAATAAAATCAAACACTCCCCCGCCATTTCACCACCCCGAGTTTGCCTTCGATGTGTCAGCAAAGACCAAAACTGACGAATCACGTCTCGGTATCGGATTGATGCAGGTGATTCTCGGCTCTCACGTAGTTTGAGCCGAAAGTGGAGAGAGGTTTTAAAAATTGAAGAGTTCCTGGACTTCTTGTTTCTCAGCAACTGCTGAAATAAGGAATGTGAAAGGCTACAGAAGAGATTGAAAGAGAGCAAACTGCATCACGGAGGAGATGAGAGCTGGCCTTACTTTTTTTCTCTCTTTCCGAGTAAAGGAGCGAAAACACAAATTTGTTATCTACTCCGAAACGTTGCGGGAGTAACACCATGAGGGGTTACTCACATATAGTTTGAAACCATATCGTCAACGTTGTTTTATCTAAAGGACAAAGTTGGGAAAGTAAAAATTCAATTTTTAAAGACGAGCGAATTTAAGTAACAAATTCAATATACACTCTTCAAAAGTAATTATGTTTCTTTAGATAAATTAAGGGAAACCAGTACGATACAATTGACAAAAATCGGTCAAAAATTCAAATAATTATCTATGTAATATTTTATATTCCTAGTTCATTTCAAATGCTAAGGCCTTTTTTCTATTGTGTCAAATGCTTTGATATTTTTTTCAACTATCGCTATTAATACATGTAATAATGTTTGGTATGTATTTTTAGATAAAAATAATACCTAGGTTGTTTTTTTAAAAAATAGTAGAATTTAGAATTTGTACAATTCTTAAGGAATTTTCAATAAATATTCCTAAAACAATGCTTTACAAATATTAATCATGTTACCACAAAATTCATGCGAACTTTTGCTATACATAGTTCGACACAATTGTAAATAAAATTTATGTTTTTGCGTCAATTATTGTTGGTGGGGTAGAATTTTAATATCATGTCATGAATTATTAAATTTTTCTTAAAAAAGTCAAATGATTAGTTTTTTGTGGCATTTTGAGCATAAAAACTGTTTGCATAGACGGTAAACAAACATTTTATGATAACCATTACATTAATAATTTTTTTGTAATTTTTGTTAATTTTGTAATTTCATCATATTTAGTGTCACTCATATTAGAATACATTCATAAATTTGCTTTAAGGACATTTTGATAAAAGTAAGTTATTTAAATATAATATTTTGGCAAAAAAATTAACTTAAAATAATCTTTTTTCCAAATGTTCTCCTTTTGTGAAAAATGGTTCTGTTATAATAATAGTTTACCTGTATATAGCTCAGACCTCTCTACAGAGGTTCAACCAGAATTTTTTTAAAAATTAACATTATTTTCAGAGTTACCACCAATTTAAATAATTATTGGATGTTTTTTTCTTAAAATTGCTCCCCTCTGATGTCGTAAAATATGAATAAATCCACTTCTAAGTTATGTATTTCAAAAATTCTAGTTGAGCCTCTGAACGGAGGTCTGAGCTATATGCAGGCAAAATACTATTCCAATAGAAGCATTTTTCACAAAAGGAGAACATTTGGAATTAAATTATTCTAAGTTAATTTTTTGCCAAAATATTGTATTTAAATAATTGTGTTTTTTGTCAAAATATCCTTAAAACAATTTTATGCATATATTCTATTCTAAGTGACACTTAATATCATGAAAATTTTCCATTTATGCGGTTTTGAAAATCATGGTTCCGGTAGTCGGATACCTTAATTATTATTTTAACTGTTTGGGTATTTTTTTACTTGATGCTCAACAAAGATAATAGCTAATGTTTTTTTAAATCCTTTCAATAATTGTTCAAAAACGAAAGTTATATCTTACAACAATACTTCTTACACAATTACTTAATAATTCTAAAATATTTTATTTGATATAATTATGATAGCTTATTTGCTATATCTTACGTTCATTAATATTAAAGAATTTTTTTTTAAAAAAAAAAGCTAAAACAGCACTTTCAGTTAATTAAAAACTTTGTGTAAGTGAAATTAATACAAACAACCACATATGGTAAAGAAATAAATTGAGTAACTAAATTCTTATAGATATTGACAAGTACTTTATTTTTAGATTGAAGGACATTTTTAAATTAAGTTGCGTTATAAACAATGGGAGGTAAATGAAATTCCAATGCACCAAAATGATTATCCAACAGTAGTTTATGTAACTAACGTATTCTCATGAATATCATTTGAAAATACAAATTTTTTTTCTTTTCTAAAATGATGTTTTTTTCTTCAGGCTCGCTATTTTTTTATTTATGAAATATTTGTGAAATATTTCATACTATTTACTTTATTTGTTCTAATTCAAATGGTAACAATTGTGTTTAAACATGGAATTACTATAAAATATATTAGGATATATATATATTTGAGAATTTTTTTAGAGTTCATTAATAACTTTATCCAATTTCTTAGTAGTATTTTCTTTTCCTAAGCCTTGCTAAATTTCTTAAAATAGTTATTTCATTTTGAAACATGAAATTTTTTTTACACTTGTCTTCTTCATTTTAAGCATTAGAATGAAGTACATTACTGACCATTAAAATTGCTAAAGTAGGAATAATTGTTAATGACAAAAAATACTTATTTAACATATGCAATGGAAGTAACAAATTATTAAATTTTCAAGAAATTTTGAATCGTAGATCATGAAAATGAGTACCCAGAATAACCATCTTGGACAGCAATAACAGCTATTGCATGAGTAAGTATTGAATCAATCAGAGATTGAATGGCATGTACGGATACAGTTGCTCGTACAGCTTCAAAGACCTTGTCACAATTTATCGACTGTATTGGATGGTATATGGCGACGGAGCAGTCTTTGGGCAACTCTATTTACAAGAGAATTTCTATTAAGGTACCTCACACTACTATTTCTACTTGGTACCCCCAAAATGCCCAACCTATGGGTTTATTTTATTTTTATTTATTCTTATTCTTTGTATTATTATCTTTCGATTGATATATCATTTGTGCAAGTCGGAAAGTTAGAAGTTGAATAAAACTTCATTTGAAAACAAATTAGGCAATTCAGCCACGCCCCCTTTTTAGAAAAAAAGACTAATAAAAACATTATGATAAAAAAAATCCGTTTTTTAAGCGAAATCATAAACATAAAAGAAAAGAATGTGTAATATATAAAGCAGAATATTTCCGAGGCAATACAATAATGTAATTTTTCTTCCTTGTGAAATGTGTGCATGTAAAATTCTTGAATTAAGGCATTTTATATTTATAATTTTACAATTCAATTCTTATTCCTGATATGATTTTCATACAAATGTAATGCTTCAACATTGTAAGAAGAAAACACTAAAATTTCTATCATGACAGAAAAAAAAAAAAATTTTAACATTTTTCTTCAGTTTTCTTTTGTGCAATTAATACTCTCCAAAATTGATCATTTATTAAAATGTATGGGTTGAAAAAATACGAAAATGAAATTATTTTAAAAAAAACATATAACTAATATCTTAAAGTAGTATTTTAAATCTATTTAAGCTTATTATAATTTTTTTAAAGAATTATAAACTTTAAAGTTAACAGTGGGCTGTTGAGTTCCAGCAGGGCGTACTGTATGACCATCCTGAACCTATCGATTCCGAATTCAGCATACTGCCAAGGGATCTCGATCGACACGAGTGACAATACTACGAGACGATAAACCACAATCCTGGTAGGATACAATTCGACCTCATTTCTTCATTGTACACAAGAAACCACAGCAACTTTTCACCTCGTTGCAACATTCAAGTGCAATTTGTGTATGAGGAACCTGCTGTACAACTTCTTCATTAATACATACTATCAATGTCACTACCGGTACCTGCTTTGCATTAATGCAATGAAAAGCTTATCATTTGCGTATCACAATATCCTCTTCCTGTCATGTAAATTTCACGCGTGTAGCATATCGCCCTTTCGGTGTAGCAGTTTCGATGGCCTGTAGTGTATGTACTTTAGCTCATAACAAAAAAATGGGTATTTATCGCACTTATTTTGTAACTGTGGAATTGTAAACGTAAAAGCTTATTTTCAAATTTTATTATGTGGTAATATTTCGTAAATAAAAAATTAATCCCCATATAAAACATTAAAGCGTACATTTCAATAGCTTCATACTTTAAATTTAATCATTGTTGAAAATTTCTGCTAAAATTCCACAAACTCAACATTATTAATACTAGCGAACCCAAATAATAATGTTTTAAACTTTTCAGACAATCTGAATTAGAATAAAGCATTAGGGAGAAAATAAAGGTATATGTGAAAACATTTACATATTTCATATATTTCTCAATTCATAATGCTCAAATAATTATATTTTCTATAAAATTGTATTGGAATGTTCCATAACAGATTTTACCAGTCTGTTTCTTAAAATTTTGATACATATTTTGAATACAGCCGTGTATTTGTAATGTGTAGTTGGCAACGTTTTCTTATAAAACATTATTTTGCACGATAAAAAATCAACACAATTATGCTCTTTTTTTAACACCAATGCAACATTTGTGAGATTTAGAGATACATCTTTCAATATAATTGTATTGTTTAATTAAATATCCATTTGGATATATTATGTGTTAAAAGAAAATGATTATTAAACTTTTACTATTTTTTTTTTGTTACTAAGAATTCTTCATATATAAAATAAATAATCACACACACTACAGAAGATATAAAAAAATTCAGAAATTAGCAAGTATGTTGAAAATCAGCATAACTTTCTGTTGATTATAGCTATCCATAAAAGGGGATTTTTTGTTTCAGGAAACTTTTATATCAAATTCAAATATACAAGCATATTTTATTCAAAATCTAACTTTAAAACATTTAAGCTATAAAATTGCATTGTGTTATGTTTGAGGCTCTATTCCAAAAGCACGCAGCCTTCTTTTTTACTTTCCTGTACTGTTACTACAATAAAAATACATAAATAAATAGCATTTATTTAATAATTTAGATTTCAAGGAATGAATAAAATGAAGAAGAAATATATATTTCCATTTTCAATAACATTTCAATACCATAAATTTGAATCAGAATATAAAAAATGGAAATTTTAAGTCATATTACGGTTCAACGACTTGTAACTGAAACATAAATTATTGAATGGTCCCCTATTGAAGTTTACTGGTTAAATGATATATTTTGCATGATATTGTATAGCGGAGGAAATATCAAACACAGTCAAATGTAATCTCAATAATAAAATATCAAACTTTTTTTATCTGCTCAATTTATATGCACCACAAATTATGAATGCATTTTATGAAGCAAAAGGATATTTGCCTATAGGAACAGACTTAAGAAACAAATGTGAAAATTGGATTTTTAAGTGGAAAAAATCCACACCTTTTCGTAAAGAAATATAAGTATGACAATAAATATCCTGGCAAGATATGTTTGTGGGTTTGCATATCAATTGATCAAAAAAGCTTATTTCTCTCAGAATTGGCAAACTAGTTTATATGCACTATACTTCTTCCCCCATTTAAGCATGAATGTTACATTTGTTGTGTAACTGTAACCAAATGAATGGAATCTAACATTAATTTATAGTAAAAGTTTGTGGCAAAATGAATCGAATATTAAAAAAGTCTAATTGCATTCAACTTGCAGTTTTTTCTTGACATATTTACTGATATTTGCTATACAAGATTGTATATAATGTCTGTTTGCTATACAAGATTTATTTTGTATTGAATATTCCGTAATTATATTTGTGAGCAAACTGAAAATATATAATTAAAGTAAGTCCAATGTGGCTAAATCAAAAAAAGTACTTAACATGTTTGTGTTAAATATTAAATTTTGTTTGATTAAAATATTTATAGACATAAGTATAGTAAATTTTGTTTTTTTAAAGCTAAGACATATTTACATTTTATTAAAATAATGTTTCCATTTTTCTCTGTACTTACATGTAATGTTTTTAATAGCACATCTTATACAATATCAAATTCTCAATGGCAAAAATAAAAATCGAAATAATTTTGCAAAGTTCAAAAAAATAAATTTATATTGATCGAAAAAACACAAAATTTCTTTTTGTCCTATTAAGCTACATCAGATGAACTGGGGATAGACCTTGTGATTTTGACCGTCAGCCAAGTAACGAGTATGAATCCCTGAGTTGGCATCCTACTCTCAAAACTTCCAAATCACGCAAACGTGATGAGCTTGAGCCTTGACAGATTTAGTGTACTTCGGAAAATTTATACGGCTGGTCTACAGTGGCTCCAGGATTCAACAGAAACAATGCTGACCATGAACACTCGGCTACTACGACCACGACAGTCCACAAATGTATGATATTACATTCAAAAACTGAACTTTGACATCTTAATAATTCATTAATAGCAAATAAATAAAACCTCCTGAGATATGTATGCATGTTTCTAAACTTAATACATGTGAAAAAAAATCCGAAGCATTTCTTTAGTTATTCCTTCGATTTTTCTTTACTTATACGGAAAAGGAAACCTCGGTTTCTTCTTTCGAATGACACATTCATAAAATGTATGGATTAATAAGATTATTAAGCTATCATCAGATTATTATAGCTAAGAAAAGAAAGCATAAATTTTGCCAATAAGTATTGCGCTAAAACTTTTCAATAATTTATGTCTCATAAAAAAATTAACCATAGTATATGTAAAGTTACTTTAACACCATTGCTTTATGGTTGTTATTTTGTAAATTGTATTTTTGGAAATTGTCTGAAGGTAAGTAAGAATTAACAAATAATCCCATTTCTTTTTTCAGGACTCGTGACTCATTTGCTTACGATGTTCTCTAGGTTAGGATGAGCGTTGTCATTCATAAACACAAATTCAGCGATCATGTCACCCCTCATCAAATCTACATGTTGTTTCAGTATGATATTTCGATAAATCTATATCTGTACTGGATCCTAATATAATCCCCCAAACGAGCAATTCTACACCTTCAGAACGGTGCCTTTCAATGATGCTGTCTTAGTGGTAATGGGTACCTGACGTTTTCCTGAAAATCCGACGTAAATCAGACTGTAAGCTACATTTGACATACAAGCCCACTGTGACGATGTCCACGTTAGGTGTTCTCTACTCCGTTCTTACTGCTGGCGACAGTGAGACAACTTGAGAGGAACATGGCAGACATAATAACACATGAACAAATATGCCCCAAAAGTATGTACACAAATTGCCTTGGTATTGTGGTTCCCATTTCTGTAGGTAGTTGCCGAGACAAGTCGGTAGTTGTGCTCCTTCTGCCTTTTTTAGCAGTTGCCGACAAATACTGGTCTTCATTCATTGTTGTAACTTGGATCTGATTTGTATTGTAACATCTAATGATGTTTCCGTCATTTTCGAAACATTGTCAAAGCATAAAGATGACACTTTGGGCAATCCCAAGTTTTTTAGGTACTTCCATCTGAATACTCCCACATTCCTGGCAGTCGATAATTCTACCACATGAAAAATCATCAACATGCGTCCTCTGTGCCATATTTATTCACTGAACAGCTTACAGAATGCTTCTGAACAATTTTACTTCTTTGCCATCATTCCTTATATACCCTTCTCTTACACTCTGGTCATTATAACGTAATATCGGTGTCATATGGAGGCTTCCTATAACTTGCATATCATATTTGAAGATGCATGAGATACTTCTGATGGTAAATTTTATTCCAGACGTTGATTTCCGTGTGAATTTGAATTATACTTATTTTATAAACATGAGTGTAATTGAAAAAAAATCAGCGAAAATGCATTAAATATATTTTCAATATATTAAATATATTGAATAAAATATACTTAATTTCAAGTTTATGTTCATTTCTAATTGTGTGTTCTAAATTTCGTAGTAAATTCTTTCTTAACAATTTTTCCTTTTACACGTCACTTTTAAAAGTATTAAAGCTAGTGAACGTCAAAGTTTATTTGAAATATGTTTGCTGTATATACTAGCAAATATTGTGTGTTTACTTATGTTTAATATTAATTCTTTCTATCTACTATTTGGATTGAATTACTGTAGTTAGGTTTAACTCATTTATGTGTAAACCTCCTGAATCAACAGATATCATTTTTTTAAGCAAGTAAAAAAAAATTATTACTCGTTTGTCAATCTTATGGTCATACGTATGAGGCTAACAATTTTATTTTTTTGCGATATGTTTATCTATTATGAATATTTATAAATTTAATACAATAATTAAGTGAAAAAAAGGAAAATGTGTATAGTGAAATTACAAAAATAAATCACTAGATAGATTCTGTTCATATTTGAAAAACTAAATTTTAAGTAATAGGATAAAACTAATTTTTATTTAAAATAAACGAATAGGCAAAACGAAATACTCGAGTTGTATGAGTAAATTGAAATTGTATTAATAGCATTGGTTCAAAACCTTTTCATGTATCTGTCTCATGACTGTTTACAACGTTTATCAGTGAGAAGATTTCGTTTATCTAATTGTTAATTTATAATTTTTATTCCTTTTTTTCTGTACTTCGTATTTTTTTAAATATTTCGTAAGCCTGTCAATGAATTACACAAGAATAAATTTTTTAACATTCTGTTATTTTGTCTACTATTTTTAAAAATGAAACAAGATACAAAACACTTCTATGTATGAAGAAATATATGAATGTATTTAATTAAAACACATTGAGTGAAAATTACTAAAATTATATTTATATTACACTATAAATTATTTAAAAAGTAATTAATAGATACTTGCCTATTTTTGTTATTGTTTGAAAGTTTATGGTGCTCATTATTTTAATCAACAACAACATTCATATTAAAAGCCTTACTATATATATATATATATATATATATATATATATATATATATATATATATATATATATATATATATATATATTCAGAAACTGCATTAAAAAGTTATCATTGCATATATACTACTAGTCACTTTTAATAGAAACTCGTGAGATAGAATTATCTAAAATACATATGATATACATTACAAATGAATAATATACGATTAAC